>FMBT01000313.1:0-494923 GCA_900095095.1 Fragilariopsis cylindrus CCMP1102 | reverse complement strand
AAGCACGATCAATGTCATCACCATTAATAGCATTATGATCAGTGTTGTTGTTACTGTTACTGTTTTTATCAATCATTACTTCATTATTCGTTTTCTTTCTTAAATTGGAAAACTCGTCGTGTTAGCTCTCGTCGGACCATACCTTTACGTTGTTTACTGTTTTGCTGTTGTTGTGCAAGCACGGTATCTTCGTTTATGTTGTTGTTGCTGTCAGTAGTAGTAGTAGTGTTATCGCTGTGGAACTTATCACTATTCACCACATCAGTTGTTGCAGGTTCTTCTTGGTCGTAATATATAGATGGATGTAAGTTTAATTGATATTCCTCAAGTGATAATTGTGTGATACTACTACCACGTGTAGTTGCTGCAGTAGTATTAGATTTGGAAACTTCTGTAAATGAATGTGTAGGTTGAACTGCTGCTATCATCAGTGTATTACCACCACCACAGCTAGTTGTAGGAGTCGTGGGTGTATAGGATGGACCTACATTCATGACGGGTATCATTAGTGTTGGTGGTAGTGGTGACCGACATAACGTTGGTGATTGATGATGATATTGTGGTCGTTGTTGTTTCCCGCCACTATTTAATTGCAACCATTCGGGTTGCTGCAGTTGTAGCGGTGTTGATGCTGTTGGTAGTGGTGATCGACACAACGATGATGATGATGATGATGATGGATCTTGATCTTGTTGCTGCTCTTCAATTCCTCTTTGTTCTTGCTCCGCACTTCTCATATATTTCCTTCGTCTACCACGAACAGTTTTGATTGTAATATCTAATGGTGGTATAAATGGTCTATTTTGATTGATTGGATTCATCGGATCACGTGCAGAATTATAATTCGGATCTGGTCGGATTGATCCATTTGAAGGTAATGATGAAGCATCTATGCTAACAGCTTCGTCATTGTTATTATTGTAGTCAACGTCGTTAACATTACCGTCTTTGTCAACATTATCTTGTTGTTGAGGTTGCTGTTGTAAAGCCATCGTAGCGTTATTATTGACGATGGCAGGACCAGGAACATAGGTAGGTAAAAGACGATTGTGTTGCTGTTGTTGATGATTCGTCGTTTGCAGCTGCTGTTGCTGAGAAACACGACCGACTGTTTGAATTTGATATTGTTGTTGTTGTTGCTGCTGTTCCTTGTTGTTATTTTGGAACGTCGTTGGTTTCGTTGTCATCGGTGATAACGAAGAATTCCTATTGTTATTGTAATATCCCGATGGATGAAGAATTGTCATGATTGAATAGGTCGCACACGTGTTAAACTGGGTTGATTTAAACTGTATCGTTTATTATTTGCTGTTCTCTTTGTCGTTTGTGCTACTGTTGTTATTTACTTTAGCAGGTTTGGGTTTGGGTCTGGGTTTGAAAAATTTGAATTTTGTCAATGGGTTCTTACTTTAGAAAGATTTGAAATCGCTCGTGTCAATAACATGCGCTTTTTGAAAATTGCTCAAGTAACTCCAGTGTAGGTTTCAAAATGTACTTATGAATCAAAGAGAGAAGGAATCTGGGCGTGGCTGTTTGAATGTGTCTAGAGATGTATGTGTGCTTTTAGTTGCTAGTGTATTGAGGCGTTAAAAGGCGATACAAATAACTTGCTTTTGATGTGAAACAAGTTTTATGAGTAAAAAGTGGAATCAGTTTTTTTTATGCATTTTTTAATCACTATTACACTTCTAATTGACTCATCGCGTTGTGTCGTGCTAAATCTGGTCGTAAAGAATTTTGCGTTTCCAGCGTACAAGCAAAAAAAACATCATCCGAATGAATCCAAAAAAAAGACAGACCTCACAAGAATTTCGCTTGCTTGGTTAGTGGCTGACAGGCGGCGCCTGCATTTTTCCGTTGCGATGGAAAAGATTCCGTTGAGCAAAAAATTACTACTAAGAATCAAATCAACAATCTATCTATGAGAATGAATCAATCTAAAGAGCTCGCTACAAGCAAAGCAGCTGCAAATGTACACATCCTCCACAATGCATGTGAGTGTGCACACACAACTTTAGAAGTTTGCTAATGATGTCCTTGGCACGGAATATTTCAAGGCGGCTTGCCAACAAACACTGTACCTATTTATAAAAGTATGATAATGCATGTTGCAGTAGCTAACTTTCAAAAATACAATACTACTGTTAAAGAAGCTGCTACGCTCTAGATTATGATGCACTTGTAAAATGTCAATCAATGGGCATTGTTTGTTGCTTGAAGTTCAATAATTCTATATCACTGCCACATGCTAGGTTGTAACGCGCCCTACTAGTACAATACCACCCATGGTGCACATCACAACAACATATCTACATTTAAATCACTACTATCAGCAATGATCTAACTAACAGGTTATCTAAATTCCATTGGGAAAGTTAGTGTCCAGGAAATGTTTAGGTACCATCAAATCACAACCAACCAAAGCAAGCTCACCAATTCAGCGGAGACCGAACTTTAATAATGCATCCAAATGAGATCCTGATCCAGCACCCCGAGAAATGATCTCAAAGTTGTTTTTCAAACTGCATTGATAATGTAGTAAGAAGACATTGCTCAAATTGAGAGATGAGATGTTTTACCATTCATCCATTCATTCATTCATTCAAGTGTGTGATACTCTCCACACCAAATGCACTCTTCTACTGGGTGTAAACCAAACATAGCATCAATATGAATCCTTCTGAAAGTACCACTTCCTTCAAGTACCAACGCCTTGTGTAATTCCAGCAAGTTAAAATGATATCATGTTTTCATGGGATCTTATGAAAAAAGTTATTTCCACTCCCATCATTTGTTTCAACTACAACTCCATCTGAAATTGGAAATAAAAACGAAAATGATAGTTCCCCTTCCTCTGCTTCTGCTGGAATGACTACGAATAAACAAAGCATCTCGGTATCAATCATCTATGCTTAGCAGTTGTACTAGTGAATGCAATGCTGCTCTACCATTCTTATAAGTGTTATTTAAAGAATCTATTGTCCTCGTTATTATCATTATTATTTCTTTTATCTCCATTGTAGTAGCTTGATATACAATATACAGTCAATATTCGATTGGATTCACTATTCAGTATAAAGTATGCTCATACAAAGTGCGTGTTTTCATTATTTACTTGGTTGTTCTCGTACTCGTACTCGTAATAGTAGTAGATGGTAACGGTAATGAAACTACTTGAAACAAATACAGATCGTGCTCACCATCATCTTCTACTGATATAGTTCTCCACGACAAACATTCGACCAACCAACCTCTCTCATTTACTATCTTTTCTAATAAGTCCTCTAAACTAATAAACAATCCCATCATATTACGACGTTCGTATGTAAATAACAATTTACAGTCATTATTATCATTTCTTGCAGCAGCAGCATCAAAGATATCCGAAATCATATTCAGAAGTGGATCGATTAGTTTCTTTAAAAACAAACAATCGCACGCAACGATGATATCAACATTCGATATGGTGTCATTAGAAAGTTGCAAAGATAAAGGTTGGAACCAATCAATGACCGCTGCACTAGCCCACCCTTTTCCAATCGGAACAGGATCGTGGTTGTTGTAATTGTCATTACTTGTTGGGGCGTATTTGATCGCTGTTTCGAGAAAGAATGGACATTCAGAATAATGTGACGACGATGATGGTGATAGTAATGCCTCATCACTATTGTTGCTGCTGCTGCTGCTGCTGTTATTGTTGTTACTATTTCTTCTTAGGTTAGGCCAGATCCCATGTTCTACTAAAATTGATAGATCCGTGATTAAAACATTCCCCCCAGCAGCTGCTAAACACGTCCCAACAGCACCGCATCCAGCGCCAACTTCTAAGATATTCATTCCCCTTATATGGTTAATTGTCGGTTTTATCAATGATGTTGTTTCTTGATATTCATTTAGTAATATTGATGACGACGACAGTGGTGGCACCGCAATGCTGTCGACAACAATATTGTTGTTGCTGTTACTGCTACTACACGTGAAGGCCTCCACAACCAATCTTGACCCAGGCCAGATTTGAAAACCAGTCATTGCCTCTAAGCTAAATCCTGGTTCAAAGAAGAAGGGATCTGTCCGTCCATCTAAGACTATTGCTGGAACAGATGGTTCCGTTGGTAAAAGTACTCCACAGGATCGATCGCGACAGTTAAATTCGAGGCGACGACTTTGGTGATGATGTTGTTGATGATGATGATGATACGGAATAACATTATCATCATCTGATGATGACGATGAAGATGATGATGATGACGTCAACGACGGTAACGATATGGAAGGCAGGGTAATGTGAAAGGTAATAGGACCGACGTGTTCTTCTTCTTGTTCGTCGTCGTAGTTGTTTTTGTTGGAAGCAGGTTCCTCACCACATAGAAGTTCGGGAGAAATAAGACGCATAGAGGATGGATTTGGTATGAATAGAGGTGAAATATTTGTACAACTGCCGATGGTGCGATTATTAAAACCATCGTCAACTTCAACTTCAATGTCAACGCCAACGTCAACGCCAATGTCATCACAGCCACCACCGACATCATCGTTCTTGGTTTCGTCATTGTTGACGTCGCTCATGATTTCGATTCGTTCTTTCTTTCTCAGATGCTATTGCCGAATTGATTATTGGCAAGAGGGGCATGTACATATTATGGTACCAGCGAGAAGGAATAAATCCATCGCAAAACGCGTCGATAAGATGAAACTGTCCATCATTGCTGTAATTTCCTCACATCCTCTGGTTACCACTACTTATATCAACCACCTACGTACGCCGTCACCGGAGAGGTACTGATAGTATTTCTACTTAGTAGTACACACATACACACCAGTAGTTAAATGCGCTGTACTAAGGTATGATTGTCTGAATTGTCCTTTTTCTCTTTTTCCGTTTTCTATCATCGGCGTTTTCAAAGTGGACGCTCGGTATCCTCCATTTTCATGCGACTTCATATGCATAGCTATAACGGGATTGAATAATTGAATCACGCGTATCGTGAAGTGTCTTCTCGATATCGGCATTTTCCGCCGCAATATATTTTTATTAGATATGATCATACAGTATGATAGTACACACGTAGGTATGAATTCTAATTAACGAAGTAAAAGGAGGAGGCCGCGATTATTTTGTTTTATTTGCCTCTATTTCGGTCGAATCGAACTCCTCTCTAGACTCACTCACCTATTCAGTCACGAATGTTTTTCTGTACCACACATTTTCGAGAAACATACTCGAATGAATAATACCGTGCGTGACGAGGCGACTTCAATAAAATTTTATGTGAAGGCCCCATGACAACGTTTGAACGTGTGAGGTGAGGACGCTACATACAGTACACCCATCGAAATCAGACCCTTTGTATCGATCGATTGTTCCTTCTGCTCTCGCCCTCAAAACCAAGTATAAACTTGAATTAGACCTGTTAAGAAAAACGTGGAAACACCAACGCCAACACAATAAGATCTTCAAAAGTGCCATTATCCATTTCCTTTCTGTTTGTCGCTGCTTCCATTTCACTAACGAAAACGAAAGCATCGCAATTACTTACACTACCACAAATATAATACGAAATACATAAAGCAACTAACGCACGAACGCCAAAGGTATCCGATCCGATCAAAAACCAAACACACACACCTATCCGCTGTTCCTTGCCTTACGTTGCATAGTCTCCCTCAAGCTTAACGCAATAACATACGCCAACGAATACAATACATACTAGGATTAATTCAATAGAAAAGTTCTACTATATAAAATATGAGTCGTTGGGCGGATTCCACGGATGATGAAGATGAATATCTTCATGACGATGAACATGAAGATTACGTTGACCACGCTATCGAAGCGGATCAGGTGAGAATAATACTACTTGTATCGTTTTTGTTTGTGTGTGATACACACTTTTTTCCAAAAAGAGCCAAAAGCAATTGTGAATGATTGATTAAACAAATTCCTTTCTTTCTCTCACGAATTTTCTTTCTTTCGATCTGTTCATATATATTGTGTCGATGTTTTGGAATATCACCTGACTATTACTACTAACTTTTTAGATTACAAAACCGATTCGATCACCCGAACTTAACGTACATGTTCCGGAACAACTTATGACAGTCGACGATGATGAACATCACGGTGGAGATGATGAGGATGAAAGCGAAGAGGAAGAAGAGGAAGAAGAAGAGGTGGAAACAGAAGAAGAAAAGTTAGAACGGCAACGTCGTCTTGAGGAGGCACGCGAGGCTGCAAAAGCAAAAAAGGAAGCTCATGCCGAAGTAGCATTACAAAAATCAAAACAAAATGATTTAGACAACCTCGATGATATCTTTGCTGAATTAGGTATCGATGCAACCGCATCAGCTGTGGAGGAAAAGAAAGATGATGTTGACGATAAGAACAATACACAAACTGCTGCTGATGCAACAACGAGTAGTAATAATAAACGAAAGAAAAAGAAGAAAAACAAAAAAGCATCAACGACTGATGAAAACAATGGCGATGATAACGGTGGTAAAGAAGAAAAAGAAGACGCAACAGTGGATGTTGCCGCTGTTTTGAAAGCTAAAACTGCTAAAAAGAAATCATCAAAAACAACTGCAGCAAAAGCAGCAGCCACCGAAGCTGCGGCTGAGAGTAAAGATGCGAAACCTAAGAAAAAGAAGTTGAGTAAAAATGACAAAAAGCTAAAGTACGGACGGTAACAAGTGAATAAGAATATAATAAGTAAATGATAAATAAAGAAAATAAATAATGATACAATTGTAGTATAAAATATGTAATTTGGAACGATGATCGGAGCCGCTAAGCAGAATTCTAACCAAATACAGTACGGTAAAACTCGTGAAGAAGGTGTCTATTGTATTAGTAACATAATTATAAATATAGTACATGCTCTTTTGTGAGTAAGTAAAACGTTGCCTACACATCATGTTGTCCACGAGAATAGCGAGTAATCTATTTCAGGTCCTGCGAATCGGATTTGTGATATTATCACCCACATACACCTGCTATCCCCGGAACTTATTGAGTGCTGACAGTCACGGCATCATACCTGATTTTCAGCAATTCCTTTCATCCAATCCTTCTAGCAGCATTCATCGCTACTCATTGTTGGGTGATACATACCGTTGGTGCTTGCTTCGGTAATGATTCTTTTGTGATGAGGAAATATTTTTCTTCTTCCCAAAGACAAAGTACATAGATTGCGTTGGTTGAGAAGTAGGAAGAAGACTTAGCTATTGTCCTGATTGTGGTCACAGTTTTATGGTGCCTTTTCTTCGTTTATAATTAATTAAATAATAATGTCGCCATCATCGTCAATTTCACAGCTTTCAGCAACCTCCTCGATCATTAGTTCTCGAGAAGGGCATATAGATGATGATGAATCTGAACGACTTAATTCGCTAACAATTCCTCCACGAGAATGGTTCTTCCCTTCTATAATACTTTCCAAAACTGCAATATTCCTAGCTATTTCGTCCCTTTTCATTTTCTCATTCCTGTTTATATCCTTCTTACTGTTCCCCTTCTTCTTGCGCTCAATGTGCTTGAGCAGATCACGTCTGCCCTTTTGAAAGAAGGGATGTTTCCATGACTTTCCTCCAAAACTTTTATTAGTAATCTTCGTGGAATTAACCTGTTCGAATGACCAATAATGAAGTTGTCGATCGAAACTCCTCATCTTGTCGTGACCGAAATAAGTCGGTAACAACTCAGATGCAAATCGAATGTGATCATGAACGACGAAGAGTTTTCCATCAGATGACCATGAAACGATGTCGGTATTACCGGACGTCGTCGCGTCCATCATGAGATCGTATAACTTGTCACGGAAGGTATACTTCTTAGAATGGACCATTACTCCCCGGTTGTCATAGTCGGTCGACGATTTCTTATTCGCGATTATAATTTTGCTTTCAATCTCCGCTCTATTTTCAATCTCCGCTCTATATGGGATACGTCTCATATCGGGAATAGATGCGATACGTCTCATATCGACCCCTCTATTCCTATCCTCGTCGTTCATACTACTTTCCTTCTTCCCATCGTCCTTGATGATTCGATTATTTACTTGACTGTGTGGGAGGAGCTTCTTTACGCTTCCTAAATTTTTATTTTCATCTCCATCTTCAGTTGCGTCATTTTCTTCGACAGCACAATCTGATAGGGTAGAAGCAGCCAAAACTAATGCCGCCATCGACGACGATGACGATGCTGATACCGATGAAGACAATTCGGGGGGAGTTATCTTTTTCGCTTGATGGGATAATTTTTCTTCATCGCCAGACCATGACTTGTTCATGTGTTGGCCAGCAGTCGAACGACTAGTGCGACGGATAACTGTAGACGAAGAAGATTCAGTTCTACCTGGAGTGGAAAACGAATCAGCTACCCTGTCACAATCGCTATCACTGTTAGAGGCCTCCCCGCTCATGTCAGAAGAAACGATTCTCGCTGGAACAACGGTCGGTGCCGCCTCATCACCTATAACGATATCACTATCATCATCACCACCAACAGTATTACTACTACTGCTACTACTACTACTCATTTTTCGACAGTCCGTATTCTCATTATTATCATGAACGTTAGAAGTAGGTAACATTTTCTGTTTCTTCTTCGCTGCTGCTGCTGCTGATGGAGGAGGATTAGGAGGAGGAGCGGTGCTTATCGCTGTCCGCCGTAGAGGCAGTGCTGGACGTTTTCGTCTGTATTTTTTGGCGCCCATGTTTTTACCAGGAGTGCGAATAAATGACCCCTTCGCCGCCGACGCCGACGCCGACAATTTCGTCGAAGTAGTAACGGTTCTATCTTTAGGGATAGAACTTGTAATACTTGGAATGGAACTTGATGTACCACTATTAGGACTAGAGGTAGAGCCAGAACTTGGCTTGATACAAGGTGCATCATCATTCAGATCGACACCTGTAATGGAACCAGATAAAGTAGCAGTACCTGGCATGGAACTATTACCGCCGTTCTTTTCAGATGACGATGATGATGTTCTTGAAGAGGAGGGAGATGTTGCATCCTTTACAGCAGCAAATAACTTGAAACCGTATTCACGCCGTTGCAGTATACTACTGGATTTATTTGCATTATTAATCAATTTTGCATATTTGGCTGCAATCCGTGCGGCAGCTTGTGCTGCAGCAGTATCAGCAATTCCGCTTCTTGCTACAGACTTGCTTTTATTCTGATGTAAAGTATTATCATTCTTTTCCATGTCCGATTTCTTGTCTTCGATATCATGATCAAGCCCAACAACTCCCGACTGGACCTGCGGCGATACGTCCTTACTTCTGCTGCTGTTATTTTCGCCCGTCATAGTCTTCATCTTTATTTTACCGTCCTACTCGTAATAAAAAACTAGTAGTAGTCGTGAAAAGTTCTGTTTTGATGTTACCTATCTCACTTGTAACCGACGACGACAATGATGGTGATGTATCTTGTAGTGTTATTTTGTTTCTTCGTTCCAGCGAAGGTTGCTATATAATTAGTTCCTACTTTCGTTACAACTTACCGGTATGATGTTACTTAATGTACGGTATGGTATGTTCAAAGATGTTCAAAGATGTACTGTATGTGCCACAACGCACGAGAAGAGAAGAGTACAAGATGATGACACATGTGTGCTGAGAAGCAGTGGTAGCTGAGAAGCACACAAGACACATCGTGGATATCATGTACATGATAAGCGGGCACTAATCGAATAAATGTCAAAGTTAAGTAAGAAACAACGTACATATCATTAAAAACATAACACAATAAACAAGAAGCAAAACAAATGCCAAAAAAACCCCACGAATGAAATTTTGTTTTTTAAAGCAAGTTCGCAAGTTCGCACTTCAATTCCTTCTAGTGTGTGAAAGAGCGAATGAATGGAAGAATCTTATTAAAATGGGAAAGGACAGGAAAGACTACTGAATAAGAACCATCATAAAAAAAGAAAACCAACAAAACAAAACAAAAAGTAATAATAATAATAATAGTAACAGTAACAGTAATACAAATACAATACTAATAATACAATGACGATTACCAATTCTTTAGCACGATCATCTTGTACAAAATGTGTAGAAGTATTACAAGAATTAGTTTCAGGTTTGCAACAGGATAATGCTGGCGAAAATAATAATAATAATACAAATAATAATAACAGTAACAGTAACAGTAACACAAAGAATGAACCATCACCATTAACTCTTCTTAAGGCTATTGCTAGATCATCACATCAACAACGAAATGAATATGATCAATGGGGACAACAACAACGACGTAATAATAACAATCGTCATAATCGTCATGATCATCATCATCATCAACATCATCATCGTCAACAACAACAACAACAACAACAACAACAACAACATAATAAACCTAAAAGATCTGAAAAATTAAAAATTGAAGTTCAAATTCATTCACGCGTGATCAACTAATATGAGATTTCTAAAGCGAAGAGCATGCTGAACTCTAAAACAAAGACACCAAGCTACTGTAAGTTAGATGTAAAAATGTGGGTTGAAATAAGAGTAATTTTAATGAAAACTACTCTTTACTACATAAAATAATAATATATTGGAATTTATTCAAAGTCAATGAATAAAGTATATAGAAGAAAAGTGAGAGTATGAATTATTGAAAGGGATGGGGAGTGAGTGGAAACTAATTATCGATTCGTTCATTCACCTGCAGCAAAAGATTCATGTCAAGGTGACATTTTAATCCGATCATCTAGTGCCAGCGCCAGTGCTTTTTTAAATTTGTTATAGTCGTCATCGTCGACGACTAAAACCTAAGGTAAAACAGTAGCTTCCGCCATTGGAATATTCACAATTTCAGCTGTTTGAGCATTCCAATCCTCAGGTAAAACTATTTGTGCCTCCACCGTCGGTATGGATGTGAAGTCGTTAGTATTGATATTCTTAGTATTGTAGCCGTAGGGCGTATTGTCATAGTCATACACATCCGATGGAGCTGTAGCAACTCGTTGCGGCATTGTAGTTGAAGAAAATTCATCTTCAAATGGAGCTGAAGGAGTAGTATGTTGCTGTTGTTCACATGATAAACGATCATCATGACTAACTCCCACTATCGTTGCCGCTGATGTTGATGCAGGAGTAGTAGGTGTTGCCGTCGTCGTCGTTGTCATCGGGTCGCGATAAACTTCTACCAGAGAACTTGCATCTGGATTCGTGGCACACCAACCCAACGTCTTCAGTTGAACATTAAGAACATGTCGAACTTGTATACCCGATCCTCTGTAAGTATCTTTGGCATAAGATGGGACAACTAGTGGACCAATCGCGTGCCAAGGTTTGTACTGGAGAAGCAAATGAGATTCGGAATCATCTTGTTGTTGTTGTTGTTGTCGTCGCTCCAACCGGGTTGGTTTACGCCATAATGGATCTAATTCCGGATATAATCCTGCATCCTTCTTTGATTCGGCTAAGATTTTCCTTACTGATTCTTTATGGCCATTGACATGCCAATCAATCGTTTCGATGAGCTCAACGTGAACAGAACCAACCTTGGCTGTACTTTTATTTTGACAACGGAATTGGACCATAACGGCATTTTGATTGGAACTATTCTCATTACTACGATAATACGCCGTATCAGCTGCTGTTGTTGTTGTTGTACTATTACTATGGGGACACAACAATAACGTTGTTTTGTCAAATTTAGTTTCGAGTGCAATTGATCCTTGTTTGGTACAGGAACAACAACAGCATCTATTAATCGGGACGATCTCTAAGGGAAGTTGCAGAGATGTATCTTGATCGGGATGAGTCATAGTAAGGGATTTTGCGGCAACATTTATTTCTTCCTTAGCATTTGGATTAGAATACATGAATGAATTTGATTTCTTAAAAACCTCAGCAATGACTTCGTATTGAACCTTGCATGTCGATTGACCACTATCATTAGCATTTTGTTTTTTGAAAGAATTCGTTTCATTAAGATTTTGTTTTTAAACGAAAGAAAAGAGAAAGAAAATAATCACATCGCATGAATAAAAGATTAGTATGTATATTTCGTCGTTTATCGTTATCGTTCTCGTTGTCAACACTATGTATTGTATTGTATTTGATACGTACCATTCAGAAGACATCGTACTCGGTAATGATTCGGGCAATTGTAATGCAAATGGAAATTCATATTGTCCTCGAGGTATCTTTCCGTTTGGAAATACTTTCAGTGGATGATCCACATTCCATATATCATGTGTGGAATGTTCGTAATGATCTCTTGTTCTTGTTGTTGTTGAACTTTGTCTACGACGACCATCATTGCTATCAGAGGATTGTTCCTCTTCCGTGGTGGTATGATGTATAACAACATTTTCCTTTCCGATAACTTTCAGTCGAATGGAAGTTGCCGTTTCTTCCTGTTCTGTCACCGATAGATATACTTTTCCGTATAGAATTGATCCAGCAACATGATGTCCTCCGCCTCTTCCTCCTGATCCTTTCGGATCTTTGACCTTCAGACCGATTGTCATTGGTGAATTTCCCATCCTTTCCATCTCTACAGTATAGTTTGGATACTATCGATACAAAAGTTTTTATTTTTATATTTTATGGTGCAAGTTTCAAAGTTAAAATGTGTTGTGTCGAGAATTATTGTTGGTGACATACAGCAATGATCATGGCATCGCGGGATTTTGATTTTTGTTCAGTGTGATGAGGCACGACTAAAAGTATTATTTGGGGGAAGGTCGTTCTTCGGGGCTGTTTACGCACAATCAATCAATTATCATCCCCAAACTAACGCCTAGGAATACAGTACTTTACTAGTAAAATAATAAAAAGATCTCTATGACGCTTTTATTTCTTACGCACACAATGCTACTGTCAAAGTTGCCACGACAAGAACCGCGCGGGCTTCTCTCTCGCCCGAGGAATTCTCTCTACTCTTTGTTACTAAGCTATTCTCATGCAGCTCCACGAAAAGGTCACAATCACGTCAACGAGGATAGAGACAAGGATAAGACAAGGAGTCAAAGTCCAAATCCCCAGGCTATCATCAGGAATAGCTCTCTTTGGTCCTTTTACATTGTATTCTTTATCGTTAGGAGATCGGATCGACATTTAAAAAGACGCAGCAGTTACCAGCATTCGATATTTGAATCTTAGGCATCATTAGTATCACAAACGCACAAAAAAATCATATCTTGATCTCTGATCACTTGTTCGTAGATTTATTCCGTACGTAGAAACCTACGCACTTCAAGTACTAGCTTAAAGATTCAAAATTAAAAAAAGTATCCCATCCCATCACATCAACAACATCCTTACCGTCAAGCAAGCTTGGACGTATAAGTATCATATTTCCAATTAATAATATACTAAATAAAATAGAAGGTTGATTTACCGTCAGTTGCATTGGAACAAGCAAATCAATACACGGATTATATCTTCCACCCACACACGATTTTAAATAATATTGAAGTGCAAGTGACAAAAACCATCAGGCCGGAACAAACCAAATTCATTCCTCTTCATTTCATCCATTACCATATGGCATCGATATCCGCGGCACCGACTACAAGCAGCAGCGCTCCTCCCGCCGTCAACGTCAAATCACAAGTAGTAGCTACTACTACTACTACCAACACTTCCTTGAAAGGATCGACATTAACAGCAACATCATCTACGAGTAGTATTGCTCCATCTGCACCACCGGGATCAGCATCGTCATTATTATCATCAACCACAGAGGCTGAATCAACATCAGCATCAGCAGCTTCAGCAATAAAAGATACACCAACTTCACTTCAAAAACCCGCTGCCGCCGCAAGTAGTACTATCATGTCGGGAACATCTAGTCGTCCACGTCGCTCCAGCGAAGTCGCTGATTTATCCACAACAACAGACGGGACAGTGGTCGATGCTGCTGCGGCAGCCCAAGTAGCGGCTGGTTCAGCAGTGGGACCCTCCGTTCCATCTCCGACGTCCCCTAATAATGGTACCTCATCAACTCCAGGAGGAGGTAGTGGTGGTGAAAATATCAGTTATTCCGCAGAACGGATTATTGGTAACGGAAGTTTCGGTGTTGTTTTTGAAGCAAAAGTCGTTGAAACCAATGAGGTTGTTGCTATTAAAAAAGTATTACAAGACAAACGATTTAAAAATCGTGAATTACAAATAATGAGACAACTTGTGAAAGATCCACATACGAACATCGTTGCATTGAAACATTGTTTTTATTCACAGGTACGTTTACTTTACTGCTACGTTTGTACTAGCATGCATACATAATATTATTCTTGTGCTTTGTTCATGCCAATCTTTGGACCGGGGACATTATCATCATCGGTTATACTTCTATCGAGTAATCTCCGCAAAAGGAAAGCGAAGTGAATGCGCTTCAGTAGTAACATCAAACCCTGTATGACGTAACTATTCCGACTTTTTACGTGTCGAAATACATATCTTAATTAATCATGGCTTAGCTGAGGGGATTCGGTTATTATTGCTGCTCGCATTAGCACATCCCTTTCGTTTTTTGATGGTAGATCATATGAAATCACCGCCTTGCCTAGCTTTCTCTCCTATTTCCTCACTCACGCACACCTCCTTCTTCATTTTTGTGCTTTTGGTAACGGAACAACTCAACAAACATCTGTATTATCGATCACGATCGCCGGACCATACATCATTCTCTTCTTTGTATTTTTTTTACCTCGTTATGTTATATCAGGGTGAAAAACAAGATGAGTTATACCTCAACCTTGTCTTAGAATACGTCCCGGAGACGGTGTATTCAATCAGCAGACGGCATCACAAGCACAGCATCCCTTTGCCTCTCATGTTTGTAAAATTGTACTTGTATCAACTATCACGGGCGTTGGCGCATATCCACGCACTGGGGATTTGTCATCGGGATATCAAACCACAAAATCTTTTGGTCAATCCAAAAAACCAACAGCTGAAATTATGCGATTTCGGTTCCGCGAAGGCGTTGGTACGGGGTGAACCAAATGTGAGTTATATTTGCAGTAGATACTATCGGGCACCGGAACTTATCTTCGGTAGTACCGATTATACAACAGCTATCGATATCTGGTCAGAGGGTTGCGTTGGAGCAGAATTGCTTTTGGGACAACCCCTGTTTCCGGGTGATTCCGGAGTGGATCAATTAGTTGAAATTATTAAGGTATTAGGTACACCCACCAAGGAGGAAATCCGTAGCATGAACTCGAATTACATCGAATTTAAGTTCCCGCAAATCAAGGGTTGTCAATGGAAGAAGATATTTAGGAACAAAACACCCGATGAGGCGATGGATTTCATCGCACAAACGCTGGCCTACACACCCAGCAAGAGATTGAAACCGTTAGAAGGGTGCGGTCACCCGTTCTTTGACGAATTACGGATAGAAGGGACGGTGTTACCTAACAACGGTGGAGAGCTCCCTCCACTTTTCGATTGGACACCACATGAATTGGAATCACCAAAAGAATGGTTGGATAAGGTAAGTTTTCAATCTTACCTGTGTGCTTGCTTGCGTCGGCAAACATAGCAAATTATATGCGATCGATTACCCCTAACATGTTTTTGCTCTTCCCGGATATTCCCTATCGCTTTCAGCTTATACCTCCCTGGGTTGGTGATCAGAAACAAGCCAGTCGGTGAGATATCTTCCACCACCCCGCCAACATGAAAAAAACGACATTTTGAATGATATTGTTTATTTACGACGAAGCATCTAACTCTTGCAACAAAATAACAATATATTGCATGTTTGCGTTGATTTAAAACTATACAGTCTGGCGTAGTTATTTACAGTTCTCTCACACAAAATAAAGCATATCTCCCACGTTAGTGTGATGTGCACGCCCCGGTAGTGTGGTATCGAACGAATCCATGGCGGCGCTAGATATTACTATCTTTCGTTAATCAAAGAAGCGTTTGGATTCGAAGGACGGGTGGTTTCTCTAGCTTCGAGAACTAATCATGCGACAAAATATCCGTTCAAAAATAGACAAAACTCATCACGGGGTAAAGAAGGAAGAGAGAGAGAGAGAAATGTGGCTATGAATAACAGCAGACTACTAACTACAATGTAAACTAGAATTTCCTTGATATGCTTCAGAAGAGGCGCATTTATTTTATTCTACTGTTTCGTACAAAGTAGCATAATTATTTCATATTCAGTCTAACACCGATAAAAGGTGTATCTATAGTCTGCTATGGTATTTAGCGGATTAAGTCATTCTATTTTTATTGGTATTGTTCTACTTGCTGAAGGTATGCGGCTGCCTCTCTAACAAGAGAGACGTCCCCTTTTTCATCTAATGCTCGAGCACATGTCATAAGAACATCCTCATTGGGCATAATGGCAGCTGCTAATAATGGATATTCCTTTCGCAGTACATGTATATTTTCCTTTGTTTCGGTAGTAGTGATGGGCGTAACGAAAGACGAAGAAGAACGAGCGAAAGAAGCTTCGATCTCCTCTGATGATACAACCACGGGACCATCATCATCGTCATCGTCGTCGTCATCATAATCTGACATACCAATATCCATATTAATATTAGTTTCATCAACAGGAGCATCATCTTCCAGTATTCTTGTTATTCTTGGTCCCACCATCAACGATGAGAATGTTCGTGGAAATTTCGATGATAGTACATGACGGAATTTCGATAATAGATCATAATCTTCCTCATCATCATCCTCATCATAACTAAAATTTACATTATTTTCGTAATATTTTAATAATCTTATTAAAGTTGGTAATAAGAAATTACCATCCCCTTCGATACTATCAATATCTTCTAAAAATTCTGGATCTATCATACTAGATAATTGATACGGTAATAACCGTAACAAACCATGATATAATTCGTCGTGTTGTCTACTGCTCCTGTTGCTATGATTAGTATTATTATTACTACCACCACCACCAACTTGCATATGTTGTTGTACTGCCAATGATAGCATAGCTAATAAGTCCTTCCAATGATCCAACGATGAATAACAACCAAGATGTAGGAATAATAAATAACTTAACTGTAAATCTCCTAATAATGCCTTCCATGAATTATGGTAATAGTCACTTAAGATCCGTTCTAACCAAATAAAGCTACTGCTATTGTTATTGTTATTGTTATTCGACGACGACGACGACGAAGTTGCTGTTGATGATGATGATAGTAAAAATAATCGTGTACGTTCCGATGGATTTAAACGTGATAGGAATCGTTTTGTACCATTGTGTTTCGTAGCATGTGCTGCTAATGAAAGTTTCCTATCAATCACAGGAATTGGTGGATACGTCAGACTTATTCCATCTACTATTTTTGTTGTGGTGGTGGTCTTCTTCTTCTTTTGCGTTGTTTTCTTTGTTGTGTCATCCTCATCCACTTCTTCCTCTATTTCTATTTCCATTTCATCTTCTGGATCATAACAACCAGGAACAATTTTGCTACCGGATGATAATCCTCTTATTGTAGTCAGTAATAATTCGGATGATTCATTTATATATCGTGTTTGTTCGTTCCATATCTTATTATTATTAGAAGCTATTATTTGATTATAGTGAAGCACACTACTCCGTGATGGATCCAGACTCATTATTGGTATCTGTTGTAGTAGATTTCGTTTCGTTATTTCATCCACAGTTGATATTTCATTGGATGCAACTTCTTCAGTTTGTGGATCGTATCGTCGGATCAAATGATGATGATCATCAACATCATTAAGACTATTGTTGCCTCGTCTTCCACCATCTCCAAAGATGACAAATCCAACAGTAACAGCCGTATTCACTGTATTGCTATTGTTATTGTTATTGTCATCTTTATTCGTACCACCATTACCATTACAGGTCACTAAATGAAACATGTTATTAGATGGAACATCTTTCACACCAATAAAACTACTACTATTATTATTATTATTCGTTTTTAATATAATATATTGTCCATCTAAACCGAATGTACCACCTTTTGGAAAATCAATTATAGCAATAACAAGACCATCATTTTTATTGTTTTTGTTGTCGTTGTCGTTGTTGTCGTCGTTACCATTATTCCGCATCAGCGTATTTGTATCGCCACCCATAGTATCTTCCATCATGGTTCATGCGTTCAGAGCGATAAATAAAGAATGAAAAACAATGAATTGAAAAGTTTGTGTGTAAAATGAAGTTGAAAATTGAAGTAGTTTTCTTTGATGAGCTGTTTTTTTTCTTTTCGACGTACGGACGCCGACGACAAAAATCAAATTGTGTGTGAAATATTTTCTGAACACAGAAAAACAAAGAACAAAGGTAGGTCAAAAAGTTAACAGCATGCATGCATGATAGCGGTAAGACCTTTTTTTGTACTTGATGTCATTCTTAGTAGTAGCTACCGTATTTAGCTACAGTATTCAATAGTTAGTAGTATTGCACATACGATCTGTACACAATCATCACAATCATCCCACTTACCTCTCTTGGCTTATTCTAACAGCAAGAAGCACGCTCTATGGCTTTCGCGTTCATTTATTGGCGTGCAACCAAAAACGAGTAGGAATACTATTCAGCTATATACAAGCTGGGGGAAAAAATGAGTGTTACTTTTATGGTAATCTATGTAATTTAGATATTTTTTATTCAACTTTTTTTGCAATCTGTATGAAACATATAAAAATATAATGGGGAAGTATCGCCATGTACAGAAATTTTCTAGCTTAGCAGATAGATACTTTTTTTCTCCCTCTTCTCAATGCATCTATTTAATTTTTTTTCTCGATATATTTATTATTTATGTAGTAAAAATAATAGTGTAAACCGTAAAACGATATCAAATTTTCAAGAAACTAAAACTCTGGGCCGCTCCATTTTCCAATTCTTTGGCATAACCTTCAGAGTCGGAGTATTCTTCTTCTTCCGATGTCTCTTCGTATGGGTCTTCCGTTGCTACACTTGGAATAGTAGATTCGGTCAAGAGCCGAGTTCGGCTACGAAAGACATCATTGATGTTGTTCTGCTCGTTTTTGGAATTGATAATGATTGTGTTTGGGTTAGCTTCTTGTTTCGTTGAATCTGGAAAGGACATAAAAGAAGCTCCTGAAGGTAGATTCTTCCATTCATTGTCATCCTTCGAACGTTTAAAGGCAAACCATGATGATTGACCCAAAGATGTACTCGAAGACTTCTCGAGGTTTTCATCAGAATCTTCCTGTCCCGTCTCAGGTAACCAAGGTTTCATTTCACCTGTGTCTCCTCCTGCAGTCGACATGCTCATCACTTCTTGTAGCCAATCCTCATCCAAGGCAGTCGTGAGTAAGGTAGCTGAAGGTTCTAATTCCGGTTGATGGCGAGTTCCTGATGGAACGGATCCTCCTGATGGAACGGATCCCTTCGTCAAAGATGAGACAGTAGAAGCCTTTGTGGAAGCAGAAGCCTTTGTTAACGAATCTACGTTACAATTCACGTTCTTCGACTTAGAAGAAGACTTCGATGATCGACGCAAACCGAACCACGAAGCGCTAGGTCGACACGGTAGGGTTGATTTTTCAGCCAGGGGTGAAATCGAGTCTTCAGCTTCAACTTCGGTCGACGAAGCCGAAGGAATGGCTAGCGTGATTTCGATAGCCTCTGTACCTTCTGAATCGTCTGACACTTCCGATCGAGCTTCAACGGAAAAATCTTCGAAATTCGCCTCCGACTTGAGCTTTGAAGAAGGGGAACGAGACCCATCCTTCCGTCCAGGAGAAGAATTTGAAGATCGGCGGAATCTCAACCACGATCGAGAATGCATCGTCGACGGAGAAGAAGACATCGGAGGATCCACCAGAGAGGATTCTTGTTGATGTTCTTCTTCGTTACTAGGCTTTTGCTGAGACTCCGCTACAACAGCATCGTCGTCGTCCGTTTCTTTTTGCGGCGGTGACGAAAACAATGCGATAGGTGGCGACAAACAATCGTCAGTTAAAACTTCTGATTCTTGAACAGCCGCCATGGATTCGAAATGGTTCTTGTTTTCGTTCGATGAAGAAGAACACTTTGACTTTCTCGAACCAAACCGAAACCATGATGACGACGAAGAAGACGACGACGATATACCGTTCTTCGTTGCAGGAGACGAACCGCCAATGCTCGAAGCTTGGTCACTACTAACCACGCTTGAAGTATCGTCTCGCAATGAAGAAACAACTGATGCTGTTGCAAAATCTTCCGATTTATCTATTGGTGTATCGCTCCTACGAGAATCATCGCCACCGCTCATCATCGACCCTTCGTAACGGCTATCCGTAGCATCTTCTGGAAACAACGAACTACCAAAGAAGGAAGAGATCGAACTGTTATTGTCTTGCTGAAAGAACGAAGTCTTGGATGATGCTGAGACTTGTTGGTTGGCCGGGTCTTCCTGGAGGAATTGAAATGCTTGTGGAGATAGCATCGGGGATACGGCAGCAACATGATTTTGTTGTGTCTGGGGTTGTGGTTGATTCTTCCCCCACGGGAACCAAGAAGATGTGATATTTATTCTGGACTGTGAATCAGAATCCTGCTCCTCTGGCATCGAAGCTTGTTGCTGTTGCTGCCGTGGTAGCGGAAGATGAGGAGGAAGAGTAGATGATACCATTGATGCTGCTGGACCGTATGGAGTAACAACGAGTTGTTGCTGTTGCTGTTGTCCATAATGATGGAATTGCTGATGGTGTGGCGATAGTTGCGAAGAAACAGAGGACGGCGAAGGCGTTGGCATCATTCGACCCTGTTGATGCTGCTGCTGGTGATGGTGTTGCTGATGTTGAAGACGATACGTCTCTTCTTGTTGCCGTTCCCATTGATCACGGAACGTCTCGTACAAACAAAGTGCAGTTCTGCAAAGATCTGTAGAACGTGATCGATCACCCAATGGTGTCAATCGGTATCGCAAGAATTCGTCACTTAGTTCGTCCAATGAACGGACGGTAACCACTCTTGATCCGCCAACGACTTTTTCACGCAAAAAGGCTGGAAAGTACGCCAAATCACGAACGTGAGTCCAAGGACACGCCAAACCGAGTGCCTTCAAATCATCTTCAACTTTGTATCCAACCACTAGCCGACCACGCAACAACCGTTCGACTTGAACTCGAAGGATCGCTAATGGCTTAGCGGAAATATTTTGACTATTGTTCCAGTTGGCACCACTACTGTTCGCGACCTTTACATCCTTAGCAGTAATCCCGGTACCACAAAAGTCAGTCACCGGAACATGAATTTGAGCAAATTCATCCATTAGTACATTCCTCGTTGGACCATCGACTAAAGTTACACGCGCTAACGTCTTTGTCCGTCCCGACAAAACCGTTCGGACCAAATCGCAATGCAAGGATACCGCCAATAATGATGGTTCTCGGTATAGTTGCTGCTGCTGCTGCTGCTGTTGTTGTTCCTGTTGCCGTTGTCGAGAAATCATGTTGATATGATCTTGTTGCTTACGTTCTTGTTCTCGAGCTTCAGCTATTAAAGCTTCCTCCCATTCCTTTCTATTATTTTTGTATAAATCTAACGTAGTTACACAACTTTGTATAGGACGTCTACTAATCCCATCATCAGTAACAAGATTCATCATCATCATGACATCTGTTGTGGTTGTGGCACAAGTAGGTGTTGGAGCTGGTACGGCCATATCCATCGTTCGATCCAAGATTTTCTGACCAATCTCCTCAAGTGACGAAAAGGAGGAAGAAGAAAAGTACGCTGAACTATCTCGCATATCCGATTTGGGATGGGTTAATCCCAACCCTTGAAGTGCACCATCTAATTCGTACCCGATCAAAATCTTCCCTCGTAACATCCGTTCAACTTCAGTACGAACATCTGCCAAGAATCGGGTAATTCTAGATGACGAAGACGAATCATCTACTACTCCTACTTCTGATGTCGCTACAGCGTTATTACCAACATCGCCTCCATTATCAGTCGTGATTGTTGTCGTTGTTGTTGTTGTTGCTGTTGTCGATGATCGTAAATCTTCCGGACGGATTTGTGTATCATAGAAATCGGTAACAGGAACAGGAACAACCAAGAACGTATCAAGGACGACCTCATTTTCCCAATTGACAAGTGTTACTCTAGCTGGAGATTTTTTATCCTGCTGTTGCTGTTCATTATTGTTCTTTTCATTTGCAATTCCAACCTTTTCAACGTGTAACGAAAAATATAAATCACGTTTCTTCATAGGAGCATCGTGTTGTTTTTTCGATGTTGGAAATCCCGTCGAAGCGGAACATACCAAGGATCCATTGTTATTGTTATTGTTACTGTTATTATTGTTGTTGTTGTTGAAATTTCGTGGTGACGCGTAATTTTTACTATTCTTATTGTTGTTGTTGTTGTTATTATTGGAAGAATGATGAGGTGAATGACTATTATGAATATAGTTACGATTGTTATTGTAAGGAGAGGAAGAAGGATACTGTTGCTGCTGCTGTTGGTGATGATAGTTGCTATTATTGTTATTGTTGTTCCGACGGTTTTGTTTGTTGTTGCTCCTCCAAGTTACGATCGGTGAACGAAATGATGATCCTTTTTGTTGCTGCTTCTGTTGTTGCTGTGGAGAAGGCTGATACTGGTTGGGATTATTGTACGAATTATTGTTATTGTTATTGTTGTTATATTGACTCCGAGAATGGGGAGAATTAGTTTTCAACGCCGGTGACAACGAATTAATGCTGCTGCTACTGACGCTGCTGCTGCTATTGTTATTGTTATGCTGAACTGGTTCTACTTGATTTCCTCGAGCAGTAGTAGTCTTAGCTTTGCGACGTCTTCGGCTACGTTTCGATTTATCCTGCTGCTGCTGCTGCTGTTGCTGTTCCTGCTGGTGGTTTTTATCGATAATAACGGTTGTATTTGGGGTGGTTGAAGCTATAGAAGAAGACATTGATTGGTCAGTAGGGGATGCAGGAGGACTATTAACATCGACGGTAAGAGATGATACTGGCATCGTTGGTGAATGTGAGGCCTGTTGACGTTGTTCCAGAAGTCCATTCTGGCTTTTCATTGCTACTACGGATGATGAAATAGAAGAAGCTTCACTCGCTTCCCCGTTCGACGACGACGTGGCGTCTGAAGTTGATAACATTGTCATCGTTTGAGATGATTGAATCGAATTGAATCCTGGATCTGTAAGATACATTTAGGCAGGCAAAAAGATGTAGAAGAGGATGAAAAATGGGATATGTTATTATTAGTGAGAAAGATATAATGCGGCTTTGAGTATGAATTCAAAAAAATTGTGAGGAATTAACTAGATTAAACGAACAATGAAACCTAATCTCGAATGAAGCAAACCCCACATCCCCCCCCCCCCCCCCCCGACTCGACTCGACTCAATACATTTTTCCAGGACCAGGTTCAGTGTGGTGTGAAGAATAAAACTGATTGATTGAATAATTTCTTTACTGCATAAGTATTACATTACGATCGCTCACGGCATACGGTTGATTCGATTCGTAGATTGGATGGATCGCAACTGCTTCCCACGTGTGATCTTCAATTTTGAATTGAAACAAAACAAATAGGAGTCGTATGTATATAGTATCACGACTGATATCTAATGATTGTAAATGATGTCTCGTCTCTTATGATATCTTTTAAAACTTACCAAATATGTAATTACTGTAAGATAAAACTTGGAACTGTGAATAGAGGATATACTTGTATTTTTTGATAAACAACTCTTCTCTATTCTCGTTCTACTGTATATGAATCCGAATGAATCTCAATTGAATCTCAATTGAATTGGATTGAGTCTAATCGAAATGAAAATCCAATTAGGTAGATACGAACACAACGTCTTGTATTTTGATTTCTTAGGCGATCTTACTTTAGTACCGCAAAAAAGCACAACTATCAATAGATAATATTCGGATAAAAATTAGCCTTCTTCCCTGACCCAACTTCTAATGAAGTAGAGTAAAAAGACAACCGAAGTTCGGCTCTACTTTAGATTATAACTCGTCTGTGTGGGATGTCTAACTGATCATTGAAGTACTACTATGATTTTAAAACTTGACTATCTTTCGAAAGTATTCACGAAGCCACGAGCGAAGGATATGTTTTTTTATTTTGTTGGTGGGAGTTTTTATATGATGTGATGTAATGAAAGTCTCTAATAATATCGTCGTTGTTTGCCGTAGAAGCACGTAACTTCGCGTGAATGAAAAAGGGAGAACCGAATAGAGCGTTCAAACCGGGCAAAAAAAATCATAGTGAAAATAATATAGCTACCGTGTAAGAAAACAACGCGGGAACGTGTAACCGCAAAAAGCTCCGGTCATTTAGTTACTGTACGTCTTCTTTTATTCCTTACTACCGGTAGTGCAGAAAATCGAATACTAATGTGGCTCTACCAAGAATAGCCTACTAGCAGAAGCGGAAATCTTAACACATTATATTTACACTTAAGCTCGTGTTAGTCGGCAAAAGCAAGCCAATAGAAATCGTCGCCGATTGGTACTTAATTATCATACAGAATTTTCACAGGTCCAACAAAAGGTACCTAGTCTACAGTACTACTTATGTATTCGCCAGACAGAGTCGACGTTGAACTCTCGCTAGTTCGCGGGTTGTGTAGAATTTTAGTCGGAGAGTAATGAAATACTTCCTCCGCGAAGCGCTAATTTACACTAAATTTATGCTTATTAAATTTCAAGCGATAATGGAAGTAGATTGAGTGACTTCAAGTGAACGCTTTCAATTTTAATTAATCTATTTTAGTTCTTTCCCAAAAACCGTATTCTGCTGCTTACATTTAACGTGCAAAACCTAAGTGTAGATTAGCGCTGCCCGGAGGAAGTACATACATAGTGTGTTAGAATTCGCTTATTTGCACGCGACCATTAATTACTTTGGCGAAGGTAAAAACTTAGATCCATACAACATTACAGCTATTGTTATCGCGTTGGACAATCTTGCTATCTTCCACTCCGATATTGCTGAGCTTTTTAGACGCCGATCGTGCGGGGCAAGAAAGGGCCTTCTTCCGATACTGTAGCAGAGGATTAGAACAGCAACAGTTGAATTGTTTTTACCGTTACTAGTATGAACAAGAAGGTTGAAGGTTGAATTAATTCAACTTGTTTTGAGGGAATTATATTTAATTAAACCTTTTGTTCGCGTTGAAATATCCGTTCTTGTGTGTCCCGATCATTGCTGATGGTGGGACTGCTGTACTGCAGTAATAGGTGATCATCTACTGTAAATCTGATACAAATCTGCGATTCAAAAAAGCACTATCACACCACATCATGCAAAATTGCAGTTAGCAATATAATATGTGAAGATACTGTGTCCAGCATGCATTAGCGCAGTCAACAAGTGACTAAATATGGAGGACAGTAACTACAAGCAGAAGTAGGACAAGAACTAGATGATACAAGATATGAGTTGACTTGAGAATGAGCTTCTTTCAACCAAGTTAACAATGTTTGAACATTCTTCTTTGTTTTTGTTGTTTTGACCACAGGCTAAGCCTGACTGCTAAGTCTGACTGCTAAGTCTGACTACTAAGCCTGACTACAAGGTATACACCTTTACCTTTGGATGAAATTGTGTGACTGTCCCAAGGATTAGAAGACATGAAGGTGTTGGATAGAGACTGATACGCTTATCTGTACAAAATTAGTATCAGAGACAAATTACTGAGCTTCCATCCTTAATACAAAATTCAGATTATAAGCATCTTCAAATCATTCTTCCGTTCTAAGGCAGCAAGCATTCTTCCAGTATCAATTTTACTTGTTGTATTTGCTGATAAACTATCATCTTTAGCTTTCCTCTTTGCTTTCTTATTCCTTCCCATTGGACGCTTCTTGCCTGCTCCTTGTACGGACATAATAGGGTTGGACGTCACCACTACATTTTCGTCACCACTCTCTTGGTCCACGTCATCGTCGTCATAAGCAGTGAGTGGATCAATACTGTACTTGGGAAGTTCTACTAGTACAGCCATGCATTTCCTATGTTTGAATGGTTTGGAATGTTGGGCTATAAAAAGAATATTAGCAGCCTCAATATATTGTTCAAATGGACCAACCACTTTGTTCTACTGTCTTAGCAGCATGTAAGAATGCTAAAAACTCCGTACATTCTTTTGCAATAGTTTTTTTGAATCTTCTTTGAATTGAATCTGGTCCCCAAGCAGTATTTTACTAGCTGGACGAAGAATGTCAAATACTGTAGCAGACGAGGATATTAGAACAACAGTTGAATTGTTTTTACCGGTGTAGTTGTTATTGATTATTTTTGTGAGACTGATGATGCTACTCACATAGAAGGGGTGCCATTATGTTGCATCACAAATATAGACATACAATTGAATTGACTGATAGTAACTGATAATGTTTCCTGCCCGATAATATATATATATATAGTTTATTTATCCCGTGGAGTTCCATTCCCACAATATTATGCTTGGTTGTTGCTTTGATCGCACGAGATGTCCTCAACCGCCTAACAAATTCAAGTAGTGTTTTATTGAGTATGATTGTGTCACATGGCTTCTTTTAGAACATATCATATTTTTCTGTCTCATACTGTTTCCACAAGGGCGCAAAAGTGAGCCACTAGAACTCAATTGTTGAAATACAGCAATCGCAACCCCGTGGATATTGGTATGTTGCTTATTGCGTAATGCTTGAAGATACTAGGATGATATATAGGTTTGAATACTATGTATGGCTAGCTTATTAACTTGTTGTTATTATTTACCTATTGCATAAGTTTTATAATAAATAATGACCAACATTGGTGATGGCAATCCGAGGTGCCGATGGAGGTGCATACATTGAGTTACATTAACGCAATGTAAATACGACACATCTTTTCTCTTCAATTGACAACCACACGATAATGCGCAGCAAATATATATTTATTGTGAGGAAACAACATGCACAGATGTCACGACGTACGTGACACATAATGACTGTTGTGAAAACCTCACAGGACTCGTAATAATAATTGAATCCCCAACACACTCCTACATTTGAATTGATGTACTAGCATCGATGCGAATGTAATCAACATGTCCCTTCCATTCAATTAGAAAGGTCCTTGGCAGCAGCTGCCTTAGCATCATTGTATTCTTTATTACATTGTGCTATCGAATCCTCATCGTGGCCCATGAGGGAGTTACGATGAGTTCTAAACAAGCTTCCCTGCAATGGCTTAGTCAAATAATCTGATACCATCTCCTTTGTGGGATGATATATCACACGAATGCTTCCTTCTTTGATCTTGCTTGTCACATAGAAGTATCGGATATTGATGTGCCTAGTTCTCTTGGTACTAGATGCTTGTCCATTGTTTTCGAGTTGTATTGTGCTCGTGTTGTCCTGTTGAATGACAACATCTGAACCAATCTTATTAAGGATTGAATCAGGATTAATCGACTTGAGTTGTTCCCCTACGAATAATTGAATCCATTCAATAAAATTCATAGCGTCATCAACTCCAACCAATTCTGCTTCAGTGGAGCTCTTCGTGTTGATCTTTTGCTTTAAGGACATCGACATCAGTGCCCCCTGGCCCCATGTTAACACGGCACCAGTATGACTTCTCATGTCTTTGTGTATAGCAAATGATGCGTCTACTGACCACAACAGTTTTCCACTTCCATCCCATCCCAACACGAGAGGAATGGATATTGTTAACCTCAGATATTTCATCACTCTGGTTAACTTTCGATAGTCAGAGCGTGTAGGAGCTTTGACTCGGGTGCAGAGGTAAGCAACAGCCACTTGGAGATCTGGCCTTGCCCTCTTGGCAGCAAACAACAACCGAGCCGTAGATCGGTGGAAGAAATCTGCTTCCTTTTCATTCAATAGTTCTGAATCATCATCCACATCAAATAGGTTATCACTAGCTGGTGTGGGGGCTGTTCCATTCATGTCACTTGGCATCTCGGCCAGTATGTCTTCTAGATAGTCATACATAGTGAACTTCACTTTGTTCTTCTCACTATAGTCGATGGTCACGCCCAGATAATCATGTATGTCACCAGTGGTAGCTACCAGTGGCTTCTTGATGGTGCCAAATTCTTTGTTCACATCATCAAGCACTGAATCTATCACGGTCTGTTTCACGTGTGATATTTTCAGATCATCAACATGAAATTGTATGGTGCATTGATGTCCTTCAATCATCTTGTTAAAAGTACATCTGTCATAACAGTTCGGTTCGTATCCCCATTCAATTAGTTGTTTGCTAAGCTTCTTGTAGAACAGGATGGCTCCGAGGAGCGTACCATATACCGCCTTGGTTAGTTTGGCATATACGTATTCCTTTCCATTCCTCTCCACTATATTCTGTTTGTACTTAGGATTGATTGCACATATCATCGTCACCATCGCCCCTTCGAACTTGAGATAACAGTCCTTATCAGCTGGGTAATCCGCCTGTAGGAAAGCGCCTGGTATATCACATGTGGCAACCTTCCTGCCTTCAATAGCATCCATTAGGCAGGATGTCATTAGAGCGTATATTGATACCGTTGGTGAACTGGACTCATCTTTTGATATGTATTCGCGTTGAGGTCTTCCATCAGCGCCCCCTTGCTTTGATCTTTCCACATCTTTTCCTTTTCAAGAACATAAGATAGTTCAGGGCTTCGAATCGGATCGATCTGCTTGCTTCTGATGGTAGTAACATTCTGACTGCTCCCATTCCTAGGAGGTTGTCATCCAGTTCCTTCATTGTTGCTTCGTAGCCCATCGATCCGAATTCCTTTAACCCTCTATTGAAACCATACTGTGGAGTTGATTTCGATGCCTCTACATGACTGTATGAGGTGATAGTGCTAAGGACATAAGCTTGTGTGGAGTGCGCTAGCGACCAGTAATCCCCAAGATCCGATTTAAGTTCATGAGGTATGGAGGTTTCCTCTTCTTCTTCTTCAGATGCATCACTAGTAACAGTGTCATCTTTAGATGATATGCTGGATTGCATCATATCATCATCATCAAGATCATCTTCGATTAGATTGGTATCTTCTTCAAGGATGGATCTCTTCTTCTTCTTCTTCTTATCCTTTCCACACTCCTGCTTCGACGTTGAGTTAGCTAGATTCATGCCGGATCGGGTGCGACTTTCAAGGATAATAGGTTCATCTTCATCTTGAGTGTCCCTGTTGTGTTGTTGTATTGGGTTCTGAAAGAAGTCGATCTGCGAGTCAGGGACATCACTGTCACCACCAAACTGTTTTGAATCAGGATCTGATTCAATAACAGTCTTATCTTTTGCTTCCAGCTTCAGTTCTTTTTGAAGTTCCTCTTGATATTCCTCATCCATTTTGAAATCAGTATCAGAGGCATTACTGTCATCGTCATTAATCACATTAGCAGCAAAGTCATCTAACGTGACTCTTCCATTGATGTCGGCAAATTCAATTCCTTCCGGTTGTTGTTCTTGCTCTCCAATGTTAGTGACAGTATTGACTAGTGCATCAGTCGTTGGGATGATTGTAACACGATTAACGGATACAGGTTGCTTGGTGTTCAACTTGAATACAACATGACCACTACCGTTGTCAGCGCGACCGATGTACAGGGCATCGATAGATCTCTCTTCATCAGTGCTATTTGTTCCCCCAGTATGCCCTTGGACATACTGCCCTACCTTGATAGTGGGGCATCTAAACTTCTTTCCTGTCACTATCTCTCTTGGGGATAGTACGGAATGGATGCCATTCTGTTTCGGTAATGAGTTGATTAACATTGTAACTCGGAGGACCATTTCTACAGTGAAACGTTTTGGAAGTTTCTTATAAGGCATCATTAGTCTTACTGCTCTGATTCTTTCTTTGAGGAATCTAATTTGTCTTTCGACGGTCTCAACGTGCCTACCTGCATCACATGTTGATAGTGTGATGTTGTATGGCTTGTCTTGTAGCTCATGCTTGATGCATTCAAATGCACCATCTGCTTCAATCGTTACAACCTTAAACACACTCCTACTTTTGTATGTTTGTGTTATCTTTAGGATGCATGCCAGTATGGCATCGCGATTGTTCTTTCGAACGCAGTATGTTTGTATCAGACCAATATGCTTGGAGTATGATATAAGAAACTTAATTCCATTGATATGCATGATATCAATTGCTAGGTGGACGTTGCAGTATTCTTTCATGATGAAAGGTGGGATGTCTGTTACGTCATCCTCTCTTGGCATAATGCTCTTGTTCTTGACAGTCTTTCCTTTCATTGCTGGGACGTCAGGTCCGAATATCTTCTTGGCAATACGCACATCCCTTCTAGTGAAAGGGGTGTTACCAATAACATTATGTTCAATTGCATTAGCCAGGTCAAAGTCACTAGGGCATGCTAGCGCTTCTTGGAGATCTCTGACTTTTGCTGCTCTTCTACAATCGATTGCAGAAAAGTGTGCACTCTCCCCTTTTACGGTTTGATGTGCCATGACAATATGATGATCATCATCAGTAGTGATATCAATACAGTACATCCCGTTGGATGTCTTACCAAATCTTATATATGAGCCATCATCATTGAATACATATATTGCATTGTCAATGGCGCTGTCCATAACAACTCGCTTGGTATCGGTTAGCATGGCCAGTGATAGCAAGTTAGCCACTCCATTAGGGTAAAAATAGTAACCATCAGATGGGAGAGGCAAAGTGTCAAGGTCATCACATAGACGTCCGATATCCTTGATTTGGAACTTCGAATCTGTAGTGCGTACAGAAATAGAACTGTTTTCATCAGCTTGGATGTCAGCCAGAAGGAAGGCATCCTTGAAGATGTGAATAGTAGATCCGCTATCAATAGCAATGGTGGTCCGTGGGCCGACATGCTTACCCCCACTCCTTGCTTTCGGTGTTTGAATTGTAGCAGACAATTCAAATGCTGGAAGTAAATCAGAAACAAAGATAGGATCAGTTGTAACAGAAACAACTTGATGATTAAGGACATAGGCGCCATCCCAAATCATACCACCAGTCCAGTAAGGAGAGATGGCATCATACCATGTGATATCTTGACATGATGGATCATCTATAGGATAGATGACCGACGTATTCGGAGGGGTAATAGGAATCTTGGTTTGGTTCTTGGATCGAGACTGGGTATTAGTAATGGTTCGATCCTTGGTTCGATTGCTATCAGTACAACTGTTATCATTCACCAATTTCGGAATTGGTCCTGAGATAACAGAGTGCCTCTTCCGCATGCGCTTGCGTGCAAAGAAGACATGTAGATGGCTTCCGGAGGAGGTCTTGTTGTTCTTGGAGTTGTGTTTTCTGGAAATAGGTTTTGGGCGCATGCCAATGACTGGATGAGTGAAAATATTAAGTCGAGATAGCATGTGCTCAAATCGTTGAAACACGTTGTAGATTGGGTTGATATAGTTGATTTTATTGAATACAATGGAATCGATCTCCATGATTGTTTCACCTAAGGTTATAACAGCATTGCCAATTTCTTCACACATGAATGCAATTATTTTGCAGTATGTGATCCAAACGTTGTTGTACAGTGAGTAGCATGTAAACCTGGGTAGTAGACCGGTGGAGAGTAGAAACCATCCCAAACATATGGAGGAATAGATTGTTTTGATCCATCCAGTATCATACGGGTGATAGGGCATTCGTTCTTCCTTTAAGAACGGCCCTCGTGAAAATCCGATGTATTCAGAATCAAATGGAACCCGGAAACAGTCATTTGATGGAATTTTGGTAGTCCATGGCGATGGAGTATATTATTCAATTGATGCCCTTTTAGCGCGGATTCAAGCAGTTCAACTGTGTTGATACCACAGTTGACTAGTTTACGAGTTACCTTGTTGATCCAACGATTAGGCTTGCGTCGTCGTTGATTGATTGATACAGCCACCACTGTGTGGTGTAATAGAACATGGGCTTGTGGAAAGACCTCACGTTCATCATCGGGACCAATTTCAGTGATCATCCGATCATACCGAGCTTTGTAGAACCTAAGATGATCGTCGTGTCGGTCTGTCTCCTCTTTGAGGTAACGCACTGTATCACCATGTAGGGCAGTCTGATTGACATCGATAAGTTGCTGACGTAGTCTCCTAGCAGCTTCTGCAACACTGCATCCTTCAAAGAGTTCAACTAGTGCAGCAATATCGCGAATTCCCGAGAGTTTCAGTTTCTCGCGGATAACATCAGAGTAGTCAATGATGTGTTCCGGAGTAGGAGTATTGTATTCATAACTGACGAGAGGGACGTCATCATCATCTACATCGTAGCTTTTGATTCGGACGGTGCCCGTATTTTTGACACGCTGTGCTGTGAGGTACACAACTGTTTCAAAACAATGCGCCTTGTTGATTGTTATGCCAGGAGATTTTCCAGTCCTAGGACGGTTACGGTTCTCATCAAGTTCACGGTTCCATTCATCTGTGTCCCAGTCACTTGAATCACCATGTCGGTCTCCCGCATGGTCAATATCAGAGTTACTGTCGAAATCAGTTGAATCTCCTGCACGGCCAGCAACATGAGCACATGTTACAAAATCTGGCTCATTGTCATCGTAGATGTCGTCGACATCTTGCAGTTGTGCAAAGCTTGCCCCGAAGAATCGATCGTTATCAGCTTCTTTGGTGGCTTCAGCAATGACTGTTGCCATAACTGATGCATTGAATTCAGCTGGACTGATGACATCCGGTGGCAGTTCTTCAATTGTTAGTTCTTGTTCTGGATCAGATAAATTTTCTTCAGCCTCCTCTTGAATAGATGACACTGGATCCGGTACGGATGATGCTTCATGATATGACACGACAGCATCTTCAGTAGGTGCATCCTTTGCGTCGGCAAAGGTTGACATTAACGCAAGTGCGTCATTGATTGTATTGGGGTAACAATCATCTTTAGCTGTAGAGTAAGTGGTCATTAAATGAGTTTTGAGTTTCTTATTTAATGAGTTCTTCACAATTAGTCTAGCGACAGTTCGCTCTTCAACAAGTTTATCAAAAGGTGTTTGATCTTCTGGTTTCATCACTAGATAGGCATCGAAAGTGATGGGTGGAAGAGCTGATGATAGAACCTTTTCAAACGCAGCCTGTCCAAATGCGAATTTTCCACATGTGAATATAGCTGACTTGTAACGATCCTGCACTTGTTTTGAGAATGTGGAGTTATCTACATTGCCTGCTTGTTTGAACGCAATAGCAGCATGTAAAGTGTGGAGGTTTTGGAATTCTTGATCGACTTTTACAATGCCATTGGTTTGTGCACACACTGACCGGAGGATTTGTAGGAATCCTATTAAGTCTTTATTTGTTTCCACAAGAGCCATTCTCTTGTCGGCGCGACAGTAGGTGATGATAACATCTTCTACATTTCCAATTGCAGTTCGATAGTATGCTTCATAGCATCGTTTGTAATGATTCCAGTTGGCTTTCTGGATCTTCACATCTATGAAGTAGTTTGTATCCAAACTTTCCTTGAGGATTGGATCAAAACATACTAGTCGTTTCTCTCCAGTTGGTGTAGTAGTAGCTGCACCCTTATCATCTTTTTCGTAGATGGTAATTAACTTTGAATGTTTCAAAGGATCTGGTTTTGTTTTGACAAAATCAGTTTCGACTTTAGCAACCAAGTCAAGTATGGATGAATCAAGTCCGTACGCTTTGTCATCAGCTGCGGATCCTGCCATTGTGTTTTGATACACTCGGTATTGTCCCAGTAGATTCCCATTTGCTAACGCAATGACGATGTTCTTCATGGAACTGGATCCGGATGCTATGCCTTCAAACTTGGATTTCGTAACTTGTTTCTTCTTGTTTGATGCATTAGACGGATGATTCTTCTTCTTTTGGTTTGCTGTGTTCTTTGCAGCTGCAGCAGCAGCCTTCGCTTCCTTCTCTTTGGCAGAGAGGGCATTACCGGCGCCACCATTTGTATTGGTGGTGTCAGCAGGTTTGTTGTCGGTGACAGCCATTCTTGCAAGGTGATAGTAATTGGAGTACTAATAGGTATATCTTGTAAGGTGGTTGTTGTTGTTGATTCGATTAAACTAATCAATGACTGTGATTATTTATTATAAAATGTTGAAATACAGCAATCGCAACCCCGTGGATATTGGTATGTTGCTTATTGCGTAATGCTTGAAGATACTAGGATGATATATAGGTTTGAATACTATGTATGGCTAGCTTATTAACTTGTTGTTATTATTTACCTATTGCATAAGTTTTATAATAAATAATGACCAACATTGGTGATGGCAATCCGAGGTGCCGATGGAGGTGCATACATTGAGTTACATTAACGCAATGTAAATACGACACATCTTTTCTCTTCAATTGACAACCACACGATAATGCGCAGCAAATATATATTTATTGTGAGGAAACAACATGCACAGATGTCACGACGTACGTGACACATAATGACTGTTGTGAAAACCTCACAGGACTCGTAATAATAATTGAATCCCCAACATCAATGCTCTCTCTGTCTCTCTCTCTCTTTAAGACTGCATTTGTTAGGGATAGTGACTTGATGTGTCAGTACCTACTTATATGGATGAGCTCTTGATCATCAATGACGCTGTCAATTGTTTGGGACGGACCGCATTGCTAAGAGGAACAAAAATAGGTTCTAAGATGGGTTGCATTATATGTATTCGATCCACTTAGTACTTGTCACTCATATCAGTAGCTGTAACGACTGCATAAAATATATCGACTTCTACTATTACCATTTTCACGTAACTTCCCAACTGAGAATATTTTCCACAGAAGCCCATACCACCCCATATGACATATTGCTGTAGATGCTGAGGGCAGGGCGGCTGATGGTGTGAAGTGGACATCTTTTTGTTACTGCAAGCATAGAATGGAATTACAATTGATGTGGTTGTGGAGCGCAGTCAACAAGTGACTAAATATGGAGGGCAGTAACTACAAGCAGAAGTAGGAGAAGAACTAGATGATAAAAGTATGAGTTGACTTCAGAATGAGCTTCTTCCAATCAAGTTAATAATGTTTGAGCATTTTTGTTTGTTTTTGTTTTTTTGACCACAGGCTAAGCCCTGGACTGATGTACTACTACAAGGTATACACCTTTACCTTTGGATGAAAGTGTGTGACTGTCCTAAGGATAAGAAGGCATGAAGGTGCTGGAGAGAGACTGATAAGCTTATCTGTACAATATACAAAAATTCAGATTAAGCATACTATGTAGTAACTTCTTACTGTGCTATAGAAAACATGATGTAATTGGACTCATTCGACTGACTGACGTCATCGAGACGGGAAAATCACCAAGATAAACAACAACAAAAGTGACGATGACAACATGATCACATGATCCAACAAAAACACAACTAAAGACACAACAATCAACTGCTGTACGTGCTAAGCAAGGAGGTCCGAGCAAACTACAACTCTAGAATAAAGGCAATCGCTCACTACAATGGCATATACCAATAATAACAAAAGAAGCAAGTTACTGCTACTGCTTCTATTATTTCTTGTCTCTTTTGAAAAGAAGAATTGTTTTATCCAAGCTTTCCATTATCAATATCCGACGACGACGATATGGAGAAACCAACAACGTCACCACCAACAAGCAGCCGCAATGACGAGTTATAGAATTGTTTCTACGAGCAGACCATTATTATCGTCTCGTCGATCTTACCTTGCCAGTACTACCAACAATAACGACGAAAATGGCAATAAGGACGATGAGATTGCCAAGCTGGAAGAACAATTAAAGAAACTTAAAGAAGAAAAGTCTCCCGTTAGGAAGGAAGAAGAAGAAGAGGAACTAGAGGATATTAAAATCGGTATGTTCTTATCGGAAGGATGGAAGGAGGGTGATAAAGTAGAAGAAGATAGTTGCGGTGGAATTATCGGGAATATTTTAAAAGCAGTTGGAGTTGTTGTTGCATTGATTGTATTTTCACAAATACCAGTCGGAACAGAAGATTTATCAAAATATTCAGTACCAATTAAATCAGCGTTGGAAAATTCAGCAAAAGTAACATCCGTTGATTTAGGTGATGTAAATCGTGTCAAGAATTCTGGTGGTGGTGCTGATCTATAAATAATTAAGCTAGCTAGTAGAATAAAACGCGATGATATTGAACGAATAATGGTAATCAAAATTAATGCGACGACGAGTATAGAATAGATACTGATAGGAAACAGCATCACCATTATTACGACGAAGACGACAATGAACAACAAAAACATAACAAGCTACAGTGTACTGCTACCCTAGTAGCTAGCAATATTCGAAATAATTTTTTCCTAAAAAAATAAACAAAATAAATTATTTCATTCGAATGCGGTTAATAATAGCAGTGTTCACTATTCTTTATGAATCCCTACCAAAGTAATATACATATGAGTAACACTTTTTTTGCGTATTTTTCTTCCGAAATGTGTCCCAATTCTTGACGGTCCAAGGAAGATTAACACGAAAATCGGGACGAGTCAATTCGTTATTGTTATGCTCGTATTCACTACCACCACCACCAGCAACGAGTCCCATACGAATCTATCTTCGTCGACCTCTAGTTTTCAATAGTTCCACTACCAGCTACGTTAACCCCTCTGCTCGCCATATGAGTGGTTAGGCTAATCAATAGAGAAGTAGGATAGTAGGATCTTTCTACTATACAGCAAATGATGAGCTTTGTAGGGGTTGTCAGCAAGAAAGCCCCCCCCCCCCCCACCAGAATCATTTATTTCCTAGTTGTAGAAAAGATTAAGAAGTTTTGAATTCGTTACCTAGTATGCGGTTAATATAATAATTAGCTACAACTGATTGTATTCTACGTTGACTAATTCTTCTTCTGAAAGGGAGCCATGCATAAAGATAAATAATCACATCCCCCCAATATTATTCCTCCAGTCATCTAAAGTTCGTCCATTCCTCAAGTCATCAAAGGTTCGTCCGTCATATTCTTTCTCTTCTCCTTCGTCGTTGTCGAAACATGACGATCGGTGGTTGAATTTGGCAGATGGGAGAACGCATTTGCTGGAACCACACCAGTAGTCCAGCGAGTGCTATCAGGAGGAGCCACACTCCGCGAACCAGTCCGTCCACATATTCTGGAACAATTTCTCCCGTATAATCACCTATAAGTTCATCCGGCTCATGACCCCAAGGTTCTTCCAAAAGAATAAATACTCAGCACGATCGTTTGCCTCTTTCTTGGTTATCCACACGGAATCAAATTCTTTTGTTGGAGCCCCCTCATAGGAGTGCCACCCATCAGCATCGTACCCATCGGAGCACCATACAGTGTATTTCAATCCAGAATTCGGATATTTTTTCCCACATTCCAGAATTCGGATCAAGATGTTTTCCTACTGGCTTGATTACGAATGGGCTGAAGCGGGTTCTGGCATTCCATTTTCGTTCATGTTCCTCCTTCTCTTTTCGGTCTTCTTCCTCTTCCACTCGATCATCTTCTTCTCTCTTGCGTAAACGTTCAATTTGGATACGTTCCTTTCTGCCTCGCTTTTGTTTTCACAGTCAAAACATATTTGGCATATGTCCCAGTCACAGATCTCGCAGGAATATATAGGATACTTCCGTAGTAGCCACAATGATGACAATCACATGATACAGATTCACTTCGTATATTACCACAATTCATAAGTTTGTTGCTCCGTGCCAAGTCGTGTAAATGGACACGAGGAAACGCGTGAGCATGTAAGGCTTTTTGTTGGGCGATCTCCTCACGTCTTTGCTTCTCTTCTTGTTGTTGTTCCGCCGCTCGTTCGCGCTCCTCTTTCGCTTCTCGTTTCAATTACAACTCATCTCTACGTGCCTTTAAGGCCTTTTGTTTTTCCAACGAGGCTTTGCATAATGCACCACGTTCCGTTTGGATCCTATTCAATAGATTCTGATATGCTAGGTACTCGGTAGACTCATGGACGCATATCGAACCTTCCACCAAGACACGAATTAGATCTGACTTGAGCTTGGGAGCTTTGCCCATCTGACGGGCAAATGCTTCCTTCCGAAGTGTAGCCATGGTCATCTTGCTGGAGATTTTCGTGTAAGGAACGACTTTCGAAGAAGGAGTGGTAGCCTTTACGCTATCTGAAGTGACCGTGTTTGGTGCTGGCTTCCTCGTTTGAGAGGTGCTGGTTAAATTGCTTGCCTTTGGTGGTTTTTTGTCAGTGGTCTTCTTGACTGACAGTTCTGGTTCTGGTTCTGTTTTAGTAGACGTCGATTCTTTCACTTTCTTTGTGCTCAGTTTTTCACCATCAGGGTCCTCTTTAATGGCCATTTTGTTGGGAGAACAAGATTTTTTCTCTATGGCCTGCTTTGGTGCTGCTTTTTGGGTAGACACCATCTCTTTCTTGACTTTCTTGATGCTCGTTTTGTTTTCTGTGCTTTCGGTGATGGCGTCCGCAATACGCTTTTTGGATTCTATGCTACTCTTTTTCGAATTGAGCATCGGATGCTTTCTTTTTGTTGCTTTTGGTTCTGGAATAACAGCAGTTGAAGACACGGGATTGCCTTTGGCGGGGGTCGGTTTTGGACGACGATCATCGCCATTGGATATAGCAGATTTCCATACCGAACTAATAACTAAATGATCCAGTAGCCAATCTTTATTCTTGTTTGAAATACCCTTAATACTTGGATCACGAGCACGACACTCGGTTTGTAGCTGTCCTATCGTCATGTCCTCATTGATCCTATAAACATTCTTTTTTACAATAACGGGCGCCACCTTTTTCTGAGGACAATCATCGTCATTGGATGTCGCAGATTTCCATACCGAGCCAATATTCAAATGATCCAATAACCAATCTTTGTTCTTGTTTGAAATACCCTTAACACTTGGATCTCGAGTGCGACACTCGGTTTGTAGCTGTGTTATCGTCATATCCTCGTTGATCTTAAACATCTTCTTTATTCCAATTGTTTTGATGGGTCTCTGTTTTTTAGCACAATCATCGTCATCAGGTGTCGCAGCTTTCCATACCGAACCAATAACCAAATGGTCCTGTAACCAGTCTTTGTTCTTGTTGGAGAGACCCTTAATGCTTGGATCACGAGCACGACACTCGGCTTGTAGTTGCACTATAGTCATATCATCATTGATTCTAAATACCTTCTTTTATTTGGCAATTTTCTTGATGGGCGTCCCCTTCTTTCGAGGACCCTCATCGTGTTCGTTGGATGCTGCAGATATCCATGGCGAACCGACCTTCAAATGACCCAGTAACCAATCTTTGTTCTTGTTGGAAATTCCCATTATGCTCGGATCACGAGCCCGACACTCGTCCTGTAGTTGCGCCACCGTCATATTCTCATTGATCCGAGGGATCGTGGCAAGTTGACTATTACTTCTTTTCGTCTTTTTGGGTGTTTTGTTTTCTTGAGATTTTGAAGACGGCGACGGCGGCAGTGGCATTTTCGTCTTTTTGGGAGTTTTGTTTTGTTTAGATTTTGAAAGCGGCGGCGGCGGCGAAGATGATGAGGATGATGAGGATGGAAGCCATCGGGAAAACTTAGATTTGTTGTCATTGTATTGATTTAAATTGATGTACCATTGCTTCATGGGAAAGTCCCATCGTGCCCCAGCACTTTTGGCGTATTCCTTCTGATCGTAGCTGCACTCAAGATAAATGCGTCCATTAGGGTGCCACCGATTGAAGCATTCAAGCCGTTGCGAAGAAGAAACATACCATCTACGCTCATCACCGTCCCACTTAGCTCCAGCTCTTTTGGCATCATCCTTTTCTTCGAAGGGACAGTTTAAAAGGTATACCCTTTTTGTTTCTTCGGGACCACGGACACCCGCTGGAGATGATGGTGACGGAGCAATTCTCGATGTTCCTGTTCCGGTAGCACTCTTACGGGCGGTTTGTAAATAAGATTATCAAAATCGGGCAGTGAGATCGAAAGCTAGCCGTATTTTGTTATTTCTTTAAAAAAACAAACAGATGCACGAACTTACTTGTTTCGTTTGAGGCATGATTGACAGCTAAGAATGATGATTAAGGTTCTAGCTTGAAATGATCGACAATATGTTCAACGTAAAAAGAAGAGGAATTGAGTTGTGTTTGTAAAAGGCATTCAGTATTACCGTTTACTGCTTGACTTTTGTCAAGATAATGACGAAATCAATCATCAAATCATAATTCATAATCATGATTCCCAATCAATGTTACAATACAGTATACTGTATACACAGTACGTCGTATCTCTACTCTTTGTCTCTACTGCTACTTACTACTAAGTACTTGAAGTAGGACTGCCACGTTGTACTTGTCAAAAAAGTATGGGAGGTGATAGAAATTTAAATGATTTAAATTAAATGATTTTTTTACCAACACACCAGTCAGACTTTCCATGACTCACTCGAGTCCCGCATACCCCGACATTGGAAATCTTACTAATTCTTCTTTCCTAAACTAAAGAATAGTAATCTTACACCTTACACTCTTTCACTGTAGTAGCCCTAGTTTACAAAGAATACTTTGGAATAAGAAGGGACGATAGCTCCTGCGGTTGTATAGTGTAATTAATAGGGCAGGTTACCAGGTTTTAGCTGAAGTTACTACGAAGGCGTGACCAAGGCGTGACCAACTTTTACAAAAAATAAGAGTGAAACACAATCGTATCACCACATCACCTACCAGCTTGTAGATACCCATGAATGATTTCATCCGTGTATTCTACCGTACACAATCGCGTTCTCGTTGACGAACATACACATCATCAATCATAATCACTGTCATAATCACAATAGGAATTCGAATAAAAAAACGAATAATATGATGATTCATAAACTTTTTGGTGAACGTCGTTTGACGACTCTAAATCTTAATCTGCATCAAACAATCGAAAAGGCTAACATCACAAAGTTGTTATTTATCCGACACGGTCAAACGGCACCAATACCTGACACAGGCCTTGATTATGATCGTGTTCTAACGGATATGGGACGAACCCAGGCAAAACGATCAGGGGAAATATTTGGAAAGAATTTACAACCTTATTTTAGTCCAGCGTTGGTATCACCAGCACCTAGGACAATGGAAACTGCACAACTTTTTCTTGCTGCAAGCACAGCAGTAGTTGACGAAAGCGACAATGACAGCAGTGTCGAAGAAATAGAGTTCTTACCAGTAAATTCGTTGTATGATGGAACGCAGCATCCGAAAGGTGATCTATTATTTCAAAAACTTGGATACGCACCACTTCGAGATTATTTGGAGAATGAAAATGAACAAATGAAAGACAATGCGAGATTAGTTCTTGGTAATTATGCCGAGAATATAATCGAATCTATAATCAAAACGATTGAATCATCAACAGCAATAGAAAATGGTAGTAATGATATTGAAAAGACCTTGTTGATAGCCGCTCACGCTATTTATTTACCAGCGGCAGCGTTAGGTGTTGCATCACTCCTCGGTTGTGATAACAACAGTTCTTCATCGTCATCTTTGCCATCACCTTCGATGGAAGTAATATTATCGACAAATACGAAAGAAGTAGAGGGATATCTAATCGATGCGAAAAATCACTCCGTACGATATTTATCTCGAGATTGAAAGAGCGAGAGAGAGAGAGAGAGAGAAGTTGTGTTGAAATTCAATCAGTACCTTCTTTATCCTGGTTCAGCTTATATCCTTAAAAAGAATGATAGAAGACTATCATCCTATATACTATAATTTTTGTCACAAATGTGGTCAAATTCTACTCGTTAAGAGTTGCAACATCCTGACGATTTTTTGTTGCGTCACACGCATAAGGTTCGATCATTAATGAGTAACGTTTGACGATGATACGCTGTTTTTTGACACCCACAATACATAAGTTGAGTCCAAAAAGGGTATTAGATATTGTCAATCAATTTGTATGTTTGTGTGTGCAGTCTAAGATAATAAAATAATAAATACCTCTCTATTGTTTACGTAAAATTTATAAATATATATGAATACAGGATATAAAACACCAAAAAACTTCGCCCAATCATGTACACTAGGATGTGTACACATAAATTTGTTCCCGTATATCCGATCAAAATCACATGCATACATGTAGTTCATATCAAATTCAAAACTAAAATTTGAATCCGATCTCTCTTTAGGTCCCAACCTTTTATCACACGCGAAATATGAAGATTTTTCTATTCTTTCCATTGCAAGATAATCACGGGTACCGGACATCGTTTGTCTTTATCAACATGTTCGGGATGAAGACACGATACATCGACTTTGTCACCCACCAATGGTAACGTTCGAATCATTTTTCCTGCTTGGATTGTAAATTTTTCCAAACTAGTAGCAGAACTACTTAAAAAGTGTGACATAACAAGGTATTGACGTTTTTGTGCACCAGCCTGGACATCACCAACTATAAATTGGGATGTTTGCATACCTAGATTTGTGAAAACAAATTCATACCCTTCATCAACGTATGTTGCATCGCTAACTGTAAAGGCACATTTCGTTGCATTAAAAAGTGGATCATTCGTATCGATCCAATTTTGTGCGACCATTAATGGTGTAACAGCTGAAAAGGTTTCAATGTGACTACCAATCGATTCATAAAAGTCACCATCCTTATTACTTTTATCATCCAAACTTGATCTTGAAAATAATGCTTCCAATTGATTAACAAATTCAGCGTCAATTTTCATATCATCTGTGGCTGATGAGGATGACGGCATAGGATCGTCATCGTCATCGTCATCATCGTCGACGTCATTTGTTCCACTATCTTTTCCTCCTGCAATTTTCCCTTCAATATTAGTACCATCAATTGATTTTGGCGAAACTGGTCCAGTTGGAGATGGGGCAGTATATGTTGGTGGAGCCATAGCAAGAACCTCAATAACAACGGATGGGTATGGTGATCGTCGTGCGATGATTCTTTGCTTCTTATATTCTTGTAAATTTAAATCGATGTCTCCATCATTATCTCCTTCTTCCTTCAAATCTTTAAGTTCTTGTTCGGGTGTCTTATATCCATATTTTGGATGCAAATGGGCACAATTTACAGAAACTCTATATTAGTAGTAGTAGTAGTAGTAGCAGTATTTATTATATAACGACAAGTCAATTGGTGGCGAGAGGTAATTTTTATGCATAAAAAAGGATGATAAAAAATGAGTTGATGGCATTTTCCTATGGTAGATATTTGTCTATGGTAATGATATCAAACACATACTACCTTTTCAACAAGTACTTACACCCAATCACGATCATCTCCTGCATCTCCGTATAATTGTTCATCTAATCGTTCTAATGAATGATCCGTAACATAATCACGTGCATTTCTTCGTGCTTGATTGATAGCTTCAATTAATGCATCAAAAACTTTAAAATCTTGAATCAATTCTTCATTTGCTGGAATAACTACTACCTGTGTTTGTCGTAACGTTGATCGTTGATGCTTTTCTTCTGTTATAATGCGCATTCAATTTTAATACATTGAATTGTGTGAGATTTCAAGAATGATGTCCAATAATATTATATGGTATGGTACTATGGTGCAATTAAATATAAACATTTAATACTTTTAAAAAAGAAATTTATATAAAAAATACGTACCGCCTTTTTCATCAATAAGTTCTTCTTGATCTTGTCCATGTGATTCCCCTAATTGACGCGCCTCTTTTACTTTGCGAAATATATTAGCAAGAATCATTGCTGGATCTTTCGATGTTTCACACACGTAACTAACTTCTTTACGACTTAATGGATTTTCTTTTTTACCCTTTTGTGCATCAGCTAATGTTTGTGATATCCATTTTTCTGTATTTGATAATATTGCCCATACATTATCACTTGGTTGTGGATCACGTTGAATATCATAATATAAACGACTTCTGCTCTTCGAAGCTGCTTTTGTCGTTCTTGTCGTCCCTGCCGCTGTACCTGGTGCTGGCGATTTCAGTGAAACAAACGCATCGACGACGATAGAACAATATAATAATAATGACAATGACAATACCGGTAACGACAAAGTAGAAATGGGAAATAGAAACCTCATATTGGTAGATTTACAATTTGATATGATGAGTTGGTGCGTAGGTAAATAACTTATAGGATGTCAATTTTTTGGAAGTACAGGACAGTGAACAAGTTGTTGGGTAGGCTGTATAAAGAATAGAAAAATAATTTATGTTTGCTTTTTCTAACTTGGCAATCGTTCTTCAACTCTATATTCTTCGCCACCAACTACTACAATGCGCATTTCTTTTATGGCATCGTTATTTATTGGCTTTTAGTGTTTTCCTCGAAGTATTGAGCATTGTTCTGTATTGTATAGCGAATAGAAGGTGCAGCTTAGGAAACAACGATGTCACTTCAGAAAGAAAAGGTGAAGAAAAGAATTTCGCTCAATCGGGGTTTTTTGCCTTCGGTTCTAAAACGCGACTGCGTAAAATACAACATCAGCTCAGCGCTTTGGGTCGTGATCAATTTTGATTAATTTTGATTGGTCAATACGTGATTGATTTGACGTCATCATCAAAAAAGAAGAACGAAATAAATAAGGCAGAATTTGATATAAGAATTGGAAATTACAAATTACACTCATCATATCATAGCAAGAATGAATGAAGGAAATAAAGGAGGATACTCTCCTATATGAGGAGCCTGATGGGGAAATGATATTGATGAATTTGGTCTACTTTGTCTCACTCCATGATGTTGGATTGGGACATACAGACACAGCTCAATTTCATTGGGTTTCTGTACCATAATAGAGAGGGTCCAATTAACAGCAAACAAACAGAACTAATAATGATTGGCAAAAAGGCATGTGTATAATTACTACAATAGTAACAGTACTAAATACATTGCACAGAAAAAAGGTTGACCTGGTTGACAGGAAAAATTCTGTATAGAGTATAAGTTGTCTCAAACATATTTTTCTGGTGCAACCAAATATTATAAGAAGAGACAATGTCATGATATTGCGTATTGTAAGATGTTATATAGTTTTTATCCTATGAATTGGTGGTACATTTGCCTTGTCTATCTTTCCAATCTACACACTGACTGACTGACTGGTGTATCTTATGATGATTGATGCCACAATGAGGTCCAGCAGAAAATGAGTATAGCTAGCTGTGGTTCTTTTCTTTTTCATAGAACGTGACAATGGATGACAGACACAGAAAAGGTGACATGAGAGGGAAAAACCTGTATCAATGCTGTGGCCGGGCGCATAAACAACATAGTCTAAAGCCCATTGATAGAAATGTTCCTATAATACATACGATTGATAGTTGACACTGTCAGCATAATATTGGAGAAGATCTAGCAGTTCAATTAGTTTGCAAACAAAAAAATGGTATCGGAAACACATACATCCCAATCTTCCCCCAATGGCATAATAGAGTGTTGTCCTATTGCTCATCAAAAGGAACAACCAGTGAAGATTCTCCTATTTGTTGTTTGCTGAATTTATTCGCCTTTCAATCCTTGCGACCAACATTCATCTTTGTGCGTATGAGTTATCAATAAATTAAAATCTCATGGTAATTCCGATCTATTATATAATAGTAGAGGGAGAACAATGAAGTGTTATATGTGTCGTATTCAAACCTCTAAATTGATGTTGGTTTTTCTAGCCCCCAAAACGCAAGTGTTTCTTCGCATGTTTCGCGAGTTTTCAAAACACTCAAGGTCTGATCTGATCCCTCATAAGCATAAATAGCAGAGGCGCGACGGCTGTTGTATTTCGAGTACATCGACACCGTATAACCCCCAGTGTCGTGAATAACAAGTATATCGCCCGCTTCTACTTCTGGCAACAAAATTCCTTGGGCTAAAAAATCACCCGAAAAGCACATCGGCCCAGCAATATCATGTACAAGTAACGGGGCATCGTCTTTTGGCTTTCCATTCGAATCAAATACACTAAACGAATGTTTCCATTGATTTGGTAAATATGCCGTACGAAGAAATTGGTTTGCTCCGATATGAACCACTGCAATACGTTGATTGCACCAGGTTTTCACCGTCTCGACTCGCGATAGCGTTATACCACTCTTGACAAACATACTACGTCCGAATTCAGTCAAAATGGTGAAACCACTTGAAAAAAGTTCCGGAACCTGAGCGTGTAGTTCTGTCACGTAGTCTTTATAGCTATAAGCCTCGTTAACTCCATCATACAAGGTTGGTAATCCACCTCCAATGTCCATCACTTGGATTTGAAATCGACCTAATCGAGCATTGGTTTCAAGTGCAAAGTCCACCGCCCGCTTGGCACCAGTTACCAGCATTTTCAATGCACATCCTTGAGATCCAATATGAACGTGGACTCCTTGTAGCCATTCATTCTCTCCGTACAGCTTGAAAAGCGTTTCTTTGGTCTCGTCTGTCAATTGTAATCCGAATTTCGACGCTTCGGTGGCTGTACTGGTACTTGCAATGGACCCTCCACCCACGACAGGATTAAGGCGTACTCCGAATTGTTTCGCATACGTTGCTTCGCCTCCAGTATGTCCCTTACTTTTTAAAATCATGTTGACTTTCTCAACTTCGTCCAAATTATCTAAATTCAAATAACATCCCTTGTCAATCATAATGACCAATTCATCCAGGGGTTTACACGGTGTGTCATAAATCACTTTACGTGGTTCAAAGTTTAAACTCAAGGAATGAATGGCTTCCGGGAAACTGGCACATTCGGCACCAAAACCAGCATCACGAGCTCGGCTTAAAATCCCTCGCACTGGATTCGCTTTCACCGCCAACGCATTCATTACCGTACTGCCATTGCTCAGATAAGCTGAAAAAGCTTCTTGGCATTCCGCCAAACGAGCATCAAAGGTATCAAAATCAAACAAATCTAACACATTTTGTGACTTTTGTAGTAGCAACAGCGTGTTATCGTCTATCGTCGGTGCTTTCAATAACGTCGTCGAATTGATCACTTTCGACACAATCGATGACACGTGAGCACTACGGACATGATGAGCTTCACGGACTACTGTATTATTATTATTGTCATCATTTTCGTTCTCTATTCTGCTAGTAGTGTTGTTGTCAATCTTTGATTTTTTATTTGCACCAGTATCTTCCATAATTTAGTAATTGTCAGATCCTGTTGGTTGGTTTTATGATGATGATGATAGATGATAGATGATAGAGATATCAATCATCACGAGAGGATATTTTTGATCATTCTTACTTAATTGATTTGTTAGGTTTATTAGGGTTAGAGATAAAATGTTTCTGACGTAGGAGTCCCGTTGTTACTGTGCTGCTTCAGCAAGACTGAAATAAGAAATAAGAATTAACAATTACTTCTACTCCTTTTCAACTAAAGTACAAAATTCAACACCCTCATTAACAACAACTGAGAAACATTTGAACATCAACAGATCTTTTGGTTGACATTCCCTCTACAGTATTGTACTAGCAAACTCTCAGTAAGATCATTTATTTCCATTATACTTCCGTTATATTCTATAACACTATTTACTGTCAGCATTGGGATTATTGAATCAGACTCATAGCAGTTCCGAGATCAAAGCAAAGCAAAAGCAAAAGCAAACAACGGCAAGAACAATGATGATGGATGTGTCCAACGGTGACGGCGACAACAACAGTGACAACAACAGTGACAACGATGAAGGTATGACCAACACCAGTAACAACAAAAGAAGCTATCACGACGCCGTCGGCAACAACGGTAACAGCAACAGCAACAACGATAACAATAACGATAACGATAACGATAACGATAATGAAGCAAAAACAACAACAGCATTGATGACGAATCTAACGACAATGTCGGCGGCAGAACAAAAAATGCTTAGCTCCACGGATCTTGATGATCTTCGTCGTGACCAGTTCCAATTTCATCATCTTCTCCCAGAAATGATAAAACGTTTATCGAAGTATTTAGAACCGAAAGATGCGGTTGCGTTGGGTGCAACATCGAAACACTTGCGTACGACGTTGTCGTTGTCGAGACTACGACCACGAACATTGATAAAAAGTCAGGCTTACGCTACCATGATGAAAAAAGAAGGAGGAGGAGATAGAGATAAACCGCGCAAGGCATTTGATATTCCGTCCTACAAAAAAGCAAATATGAATATCCATACATTGAAAATGTTGTTCTCTTGGCGGGTTGGAATCGATCTTCATACATTCCAACTTGGACCCGCACAACAACTCGAGGCCAAGATTTGGATCATTGGGAGGCGTACTAGTTCCACAGCAACTACTGCTCATCATAATGCGATGTTTCCCGGAGTTGGAAATGCACGTGTCGTGGATGAATCACCACCTTTGAAGAACACAGAAATCACAGCAATGTTTATGGCTCAAGAAAGTCAAAGGCTGAGTATCAACTTTGTTCCGTTGGATGGAGAAGTTTACGAGTTTTGGTATCGGTTGAGTGCTAGTGCTAGTGGAACCGATCCAGTAATTTTGTGTCTGAATAATATCCAAACCGAGTATTTGATCTTTGACAATGAAGAAATGTTATTCGGTACCAGTTACGAGACGCTACTAACGAACGGCGTTCTGAAGGCATGGGATATGAAAGCGGAACCAGGTGAGAAGTACGTAATGTCGGAATCGTTCGTTGCGAACCTGTTATTAGCAACTTGCAGATCGTTGCGGATGAAAATGCTGCTTCGAAACAAAACCACCCATAACAACAAAGAAGGAGAAGATGAACCCGTAATCGATGATATCATGGCATCGTTTTTTGACCAATGCAACATAATGAAAACTCCGGCATCGTTGCAAGTTGTTGAGGATATTGTTCAAGCAGAAATTGATGAGAGAAGAGTGTTCCAACGCATAGCTCTAGAAAAAGTAGGACAGAACGGGCAACTGCAACGACAACAACAACAGCAACCCAATCTTGGAGGAGGAGGGATTGCTATTGGTGGCGGGATTCGGATTCAGATCGATCATCAGAACGGGGGACAAGTGCATCAAATACATCTTGGTCCTGATGGACAGCCTGGAGTGCATCAAATACATCTTGGTCCTGATGGACAGCCTGTTGCTCAGGCTGGAGCTGGGGTTGATGGCGACAATGACAACGGACAGCAGCAACAACCACCACAAGTCTTTGTCCATCGAATGGGTGGTAACCCCCCTGGACTATTTGCGGCTGCTAGAGCAGGAGGAGATGGGGCGGAAGGCTTGCCTGGAATATTTGCGGCGGCTGCGGCTGCTATTGGTCGTAATAATGGTGGTGGTGGCGATCCGCAGCAACAACTACGAGATGCCTTTGGCATTGGCGTTGATGCCGGTGCTGCAGAACAACCACAGGATGAAAACGTAAATGATCAAAGGAACAATGCACCAGATTTACGTGCGGGTGACGACCAAAACATAGAAGACAATGATCCAACGAATAACGCCAACAACAACCAAGCTGGGGGACCCGCAGTACACGTAGAAACAGTCAACATGGACCTAGATGATGATGATGATGCTGTTGACGATAATGAAAATCCAGATGGAAATGGTGGTGATGATGGCGGTAGGGGTGGACGCCGTCCTCTTCCTGCTCAGCAGCAGCAGCAACATCGTAATGGACAGGACCAAAACGGCGGATATTATGGGATGCTTCATGATTTTCTTGGAATGGATCAGCCACCGGAGGGCGCTAATGATGCTGCGCAACAGCAACCACAAAATCGAGGAGGAGGGGCAGCTGCCGCGGCGGCGGCAGAACCACCGCCACCACCGCAAAATCTACATAACCAAATTCCACAGCAATTACAAGATGCTTTAAATCAAATGCAGGGACAGGTACCAGGGTTGATTGGTAACATAATGAATATGGTTGCTCAGCAACAGCAGCCACCTCCGAACCCAGGAAACCAAGGACCAAACGAAGAACCACCACAGCCTGAAGTGCATGTTGTAGAAATGCCACCGATGGCAATGGGGTTCGAAATGCTCCAACAAATGATGGGAGGAGGGATGCAAGGTGGTGGAGGTGTGGGGGGAAATATTCCGTTCGGGTTTCCGAACAATAACCCTAACAACAACAACAACAACTTCAATGATGATGATATACCAGAAATCGATTGATTAATTAATTAATTTCAGCGATGCATATTATGTGATCCTGCCGCTATCGCTAGCTAGCTACATTCTACCGCGAAACTCGACCTATCACTTTCCCCAATAGAATAAGTTTTAGAAGCATCCCAAAAATCAGGAGGAATACGATGAAAAACAACTTATATTCTTTATAACATATATGCACCAATTTTTTAGCTCAATATTTACCTGGATTCAATAACGCCATCACTATTCTATAGTTATCCCAAACATAGTAGAGATAAGTTGCTGCATAACGAGAGAGCAAACTAGCTAAACACACATCCACCAGAAAACATTTAAGCTAAGTCTGAGGCGAGTTCACTTGTCTTCTCAAATCCTGGGAAGTCGTGAGTACAATACATAAGCGAAGAGGAGAAAAAAGACGGAAGACGTATAGATAATATTACAAGTACAATGCCCTACTTTTGACGACAGCCACATCAAATTGATTATTTTCAGACAATCTCGTGGGTGCTAGTATTTCTAGATACATACACGAACTAAATATTAAGAAATATAAACGAAAAACACTACATGCTTATAGTGTATATACTACTCCGCTGCTGGTTACATTAGTTTTCAATTTCGACGTTCTATGTGTGCGATATTCTGTTTTCCACAATGTGGAGATTAAAATCTCCGGTTTTGTTTTTGTCTTTGATTGTTGTTTAGCAACAACTTTCATTCATTACAGTGTAATAGAAAGTTGGTTAGTTCGTATTGGTTGCTTTAAGAACGTTCACCACGGATACGACGAGCTAATTGGATATCCTTCGGCATGATAGTAACACGCTTGGCATGGATGGCACACAGATTGGTATCTTCGAACAGACCAACCAGGTAGGCTTCCGCAGCTTCTTGCAGAGCCAAGACAGCCGATCCTTGGAATCGTAAATCACTCTTGAAATCTTGTGCAATTTCTCTTACTAACCGTTGGAAAGGAAGTTTGCGAATCAAGAGATCCGTCGATTTTTGGTAGCGACGGATTTCACGGAGGGCCACAGTTCCTGGTCGGTATCTGTGTGGCTTCTTGACACCACCAGTGGCGGGTGCCGACTTACGGGCAGCCTTGGTAGCAAGTTGCTTCCGAGGAGCTTTTCCTCCAGTAGACTTACGAGCGGTTTGTTTGGTACGAGCCATTTTTTGAATGTTTTTTTTTGGAATTTTTGTATAAAAAGTTATTTTTATGAGGAAGAGAAAGGTGTGTGATTTGGAGTTACTACGGTAGTAGCTACTGATTGAGTTCTTTTCTTGTCGTATTCGTTTCACGGTAACTTATTTTGGCACATCGACAATCGAAAATAAATTACGCAATGGTTGTAGCTGAATAATACAGTAGTAAAGTAGTACAGAACGCAGCGTCCAAAACATGGCGCGGCTAACAACCTTTGATAGCCGCGCCAGAATTATTTATTTTTTCCTGTACTGTACTTTTAGAGTCATGTGTGACTGAACGAGTCTTGGATTTAAATCGCGATGTGTGACTGAACGAGTCTTGGATTGTTATCCATTATTCGCGGTGGAACGCGGCGCAAGTTTGATAGCCGCGCCAGGATTATTTATTTTTTCCTCCAGGATTTAATGTTCTTTTTCTCTTCTCGAGTGGTGCTCGCGTGTTGTAAAGCAAGCAGCTACAAATTTGAAGAAGAAAAATATGTAGGAATCAATCGCAAGCAACAAAAAAGCATAAGCATTAGAAAACATCAGATTTCTCATAAAATCAATTTTTATATCAGATATAAACTAAACCAAATTAATCATGTCTGGTCGCGGAAAAGGAGGAAAAGGTCTTGGAAAGGGTGGAGCCAAGCGTCATAGAAAGGTTCTTCGTGATAACATCCAAGGTATTACCAAGCCTGCCATTCGTCGTCTCGCACGTCGAGGTGGTGTCAAACGTATTTCTGGATTAATTTATGAAGAAACTCGTGGTGTCCTCAAGGTCTTTCTTGAAAATGTCATCCGTGATTCTGTTACATACACGGAACATGCTCGCAGAAAGACCGTGACTGCCATGGATGTTGTGTATGCCTTAAAACGTCAAGGAAAGACTCTGTACGGATTCGGTGGTTAAACAAAACCAACTATACCGTATCACTTCCATCTGCTATTGCAGATCATATCAAACTACACAAATCAAAACAAAACATAACAAACCGGAGATTTTAATCTCCACATTTTTGAAACAGACATTCAAATCTATTCATATTTATTCATTCATCATCATTCATTCATTCGCATCTACGAAGTTGTGCTCATACATTCTAGTTTGTACTCTGCTAGCTTACAGTCCTACTGTAATAACATATATGTATCTATTCGATACCGTAGCAATAACTTCTTGAAATATTAACTCAAGTATTAAATTCATCGCATATCTATTGTCATCAAATAGCTCGTTTCTAGTTTTTACGAGAGTACTTGTGTAAAATGTCCGACTTTCGTCTCATACTGATGCAATAGAAGTACAACGTCGTTTCTACTTGAAAAAATTGCGAGAGTCGAGTCTACTCTAACGAAAATCATACAAGGCACGGGTTATCTTTTCTCTCGGTTGCGTATCAGAAAAAAATGAAGGAGAAACGGATTAACGACGATCATTCTGTTGAGTTGTATTGCGACGCTACGACGTCTACTAGTACGTAAGGTATGTTATAAATTAAGTTAGCTGTATAGAAAGAATTATGAACGATGTGTATTGCAAAGGAACAAATAATGATTGGTTGGTTTGATATTTGATGAATGATCTGTTTCAAAAATGTGGAGATTAAAATCTCCGGTTTGTTTTGTTATGTTTTTTTTGTATTATGATGTCATGTGTGAATACAAAGACTGCAAGAATGTTGTATTTATTTCTTGGCAACCTTCTTTGGAAGTAAGACAGCATGGATGTTTGGAAGAACACCACCAGATGCAATAGTAACTCCACCAAGAAGTTTGTTCAATTCTTCATCATTCTTTACAGCAAGGGTAATATGACGTGGGACGATACGTGCTTTTTTATTGTCTCGGGCAGCATTTCCAGCTAATTCCAGAATTTCAGCACAGAGATATTCCAGCACAGCAGCAAGGTAGACAGGTGCACCTGCTCCCATACGGGTGGCATACTTTCCTTGACGTAAGTATCTTCCGATACGTCCAACAGGGAACTGTAGTCCTGCCTTGGCAGAACTAGTGGTTGACTTCTTTTCGCCACGACCTAAAAGTAAGTTAAGAGTACGTTAAGGTAGAAGGGAAGACGTGAGAAAAGGGATGGTGTAGGTGCACACAAGGATACACAAACACACACACGAAAAAAAAGACGTACCTCCTTTTCCTTTTCCAGACATGTTGTTAGTATATTTGTTTTATTAAAATATTTATTTTATATTTTGTGAGAATATGAGAAATATACGATAAATGATTGATGAGATGCTGAGTGAGAGAAAACGCTTGTTATTGTCGTGCATGTAGAAGCACGAGAGTAGCTGGACTTGGTTTTCAAAGAAAGAGCAATCACACCGTGCCGGACCGGACGGCGCGCAAAAATAATTTAATCTGGCGCAACACAACTAGAGAAAGCACGACAAACACAAAAAGCAACTTCCAAAACCTGGCGCGGTTACTTTTCTAGTGTAAAAAACACACGACTACCGGTACAACAAAACCACGTGAAAGCACGAAAATCGCATGAGAGAAAAAAAAGGAAAGAAAAAAATTAGAAACTCTAATTCAATTACTCATCTCACAATCTAAAATTTATCTAGACAAATATCACACAATGGTAAGTCCGAATGCTCTAGATTTTTTCCTGTGACATCTGATATCGCGGTCGCCATGTCTTCTTCCATGCATGTTTCATGTATATGTATATCTAGTATCTATGTGCCATTTTCTCACCTATCGCTTCATTTCCTTCTTTCTTCATCATCATGACACATTATCATTCATTCAATAAATATAACGAACAGGCAAAAACTCCAAGTAAACAATCTAGCAAGAAGGCTGCTCCAGCCAAGAAGACTGATGGTACTACCACCAAGCGTAAAAAAAAGCGTGTCGAATCGTATTCCACCTACATTTACAAGGTCTTGAAACAAGTCCATCCGGATACTGGTATCTCCAAGAAGGGTATGTCAATCATGAACTCCTTCATTAATGATATCTTTGAACGTATCGCAACGGAAGCTGGAAAGCTTGGAAAGTACAACAAGAAAGCAACACTTTCCTCCCGTGAAATCCAAACTGCTGTCCGTTTAATGCTTCCTGGTGAACTTGCCAAGCATGCTGTTTCCGAAGGAACCAAGGCTGTTACCAAATTCAGTTCTGCCTAAACAAACAATCAAAACAACAATATACATATCTATTGCATCATTCTATTCGATTCGATTGATGTGATATACATTGTATATTAACAAAAACAAACCGGAGATTTTAATCTCCACATTCTTAAACAGAAGAAAACCACAACTCGAATCATTATTTTGATTTTATTCGGATCCTTCTCCCATTTTTTCTACTATTAACAAACCAAACACTGTAGCATATTTAATTTATAAATAAACTGTTCAATACCGTAATGAGTTTTAGTCTTGCTAGTAGCTTCAACTTCCTATTGAACACAATTAATACAGTGGTTGTTTTGTGCCCCCCTCGTAGTAGTATCACATCTCTACTATATTGAAGAAGGTGCGAACTAGAATTGTATTGTTGTGAATTTGAGATCTACAATGGATTATGTAAAACTTGGTGAACGGTATGGACGATTATCGAATGCACATCATCTTGATGTAGCATATTTACATTTGCAAGAAGCATAGTACCTGGACCTGTTCACCTCCTACTTAAAACCACTAATATATTCGTAGCGGAAACGACGACAACATCAACTGCGATCATCTTTTACGAGTATTGATACGAAAGTGGTAAGGAGGATGCGAGTGCTGAGTTTCTCCTATAAAATCAATTGGGTTCCGATGAAATAATACTATAGTTTTGAGTTCGTATGTGTCGTCCTGTGTCGTTTAAAAGCTACAATTACTTATTATCATTGGTGGAAATAAACGGTTGCTTTCAACGCTATATTTTATATTATTAATTTTACTTTTAGAGCCATCTAGGATGTTATATGTGCGATGAGAGGAGGGGATTACTTTCATGAAGAATCCTTAAGATGTATGCGGCGTTGGTGTATTCTACATTCCACTTCTGTGGTCTCCCAAACTATATGTAATAATAAAGACTATGCCAAATTTCTGCATCGCCAATTGCTATCTGCGCACGTCCACCTGTAAGGTCGTCCTCACCGTCATTCTCTCCTGACTTTGATGGGCTTGTCAAGGTGGTGTTGAAGTTATAATCTAAAGTGCATACATGATAAAAATTGCGATACCAACGGTAATACCCATCAAGTTTTTCAACTTCTACTGCCGATTCCCAATCGTTGTAGTTATCGTGGTATCCTTGAACTGTGCTTTTATAGAGTTCTGACCAATAAAGAACTGGTACATGCTCTCCGAATGATAACGACTGAAACATTTTCAGCGTAACCGAGACATCCAACGAATCTTTATAGGAACAGATTTCGAACGCGAGTATCATTTTGCGGCGATAGTCTTTATTGTTGTTGTTTCCTATTGTCGCTTCTAGTATCAACTCCTTAGCAATACTACTGAGTTGCATATATTTCTTGTAGTTATGAGGAGTATGCTCATCCCCGTATTTTGTATCCAATTCTTCTACTAGGACCAGTCTATTCAAGCTATCAATGCTACTATTACCAGCAGACTCCCTTGAACAAGGGCCACTTGATCTGAATAGATCTCAATCAATAGATCAATCAATACCATCTCTTTTTGTCCAGAGCTTGTGTCGTGAGAGGAATCATGATGGCAAAGATTGTGAGTCCCACAGGAAGCCCTACTTGCATCTTCATTCCGACCATCTCGAATATTCGCATGACAGCAGGCACCCCGCACGAAGGGAAAAAAAGACCCAGCATTGTGCCGATGTGGATGCGTAGGTACCGCTGTTTCCATTTCTCGTCGGGAACTGGTTTCTCCTTTTCCCACTGGTGTAGCTTGATCGCACTAAATCCAATAATTGTGCATATTATCTGAGCGATGCCACCAGATGTGATCCCGATAGCAAACCCAAATGACGTCGTACTTCCTGGCCCCCACGCCGCTACCATCCCCAAGGAAAAACCAACTAGGCTCGTAAACACGGCTGTGCGTCCGACAAGAATGTGGATATTTGCATACCAAGGTCCATGGGAAGGTGTGTGGAACACGTTCCACATACAAGCAATGTAGGTGAAGCACGCAAGCGTGATGTGCATCCAGAAGACCACGCCGTAATCTTGCACCCCCTTGGCTGTAATATGCTGGGGCGTGTGAATGAAGATAAACCACAGGCCAATGAGTGTCGCAAGGAGCCAGTAGATGCTAAAATTCCCCGCCCATAGACTGACATTGCCTTTGTCATCGTCATCAGTGATATCACCTTGATTTGTTATATTGAGTGTTTGCCTTTTGACCGTAACTTCGACAACATTATTGTTCGATAAATTGACTTTACCTTCTTCATCGTCATCGGTGATATCACCTAGATTTGTCATATTGAGTGTTTGACTTTTGACTGTACCGGTTACAACATTATTGTTCGCCATGTTAGTCTTACGATATTCTTATTAATTAATAAAACAAAATTTAATCTCATTTGACTTGATGTATTACTTGTCGTTGTTGTCGATACAGCAGTTACAATGTACTGTTGTGTTTCGTCGACTATCATGATACTGTACATTCAACATATTATATAGTACTACGTACGTTGTTTTTTTCGTATGATTCGAGTCAAGACTAGAACTAAGTCGTGCTTCGCTTAAATTTTTTGATAATGGTGAAAAACTACCGTATACAGTACTGTACATTTTGATCGAACACGACTGTACTTCGTACTGTACTAGACTAGACCTAGTCGTACTTCCATTCCAATTATTTTTCATTAATTAACTGATCGGGTTTTGGAAGCTTCTTCAATAAGATTATATAAATAAATTAAAAAATAATGATACAAAAAATAAATAAATACGTCGAGGCGCGGCGGAATACTACACACGAATTAAGAAACATCATCTCAAAGCATGTCGTCGATCGTCATCACCGTGTAACCTTGTAAATCATCTAACTACAATGCAGTAACAATTTTGTAGTGTAGTATGTTGTGAATCTCAACCACTCATAAAATGCTAAATCATACAATAAAAGCAAGACAATAATATAACCAGGCCAATAAACAACATCACACCAATAATCACCAATCGCTACGAACCATGACTAAATCTATTGCCACCACCGCGGCCGCCGCGACGATGAAATACTATGTGTCGGTGACAGGTCTGCAGGTCAAAAGCATGTGGCACATGCCTCGTTTCATCTATTTCGTGAGTCAAATTAATGCGTCAAGTTTTCCGGGAAACATCGATCAACAATTTACAGGTCGGAATGGTGTTCAACATACATTGACGGTATGGAAGGATCGGAAAAGTATGATGAAGTTTTATGCTTCTGGACCACATGCTGCTGCTATGAAAGTAACAAGCCAAATCTCCACACCCGGTGGTACCAAAGTCTATGGATATTATTCTAATTCGATTCCCACATGGGATGAAGCTTTGGTATTATGGGACGAACACGGAGCAATGCACGGGAGGAAACCAACAAGAACAGCAGTAACTACTACTACTACTGTTCCTGAAACGAATCAAAAGAAAAGAAGGGGTGGTGGTAATAGTAATAGTAGTGATAGTAATGGTGGTAGTAGTAGTATGTCGTCTACTGGTGTTGCAAAACGAATGATGGTCATCGGTTCGTCGGTGGGTGTCATTTCGGTGTTGACTGTACTACTATGTTATATATCACAACCCGAATGGATCCTACAAACATCAGCTACTGTCAGTCAAATATAAATGGCAGGATATATAATATGCAGTACGTGCACGCTATTAGTTAGTTAATTGGTTTGCTATTATAATTCTATTTTATTCTATTTTATTTTATTCCAATCTACAACACGAATCTACGGCATTTATTTTCGTCAATTCAAACAGGCAAGACGACGCATATGGTATTCATATTTTGATTAGAAGACTAGATTTTTATACTTTTATAGTATCTTATATTTTGGACTTAAATTTTTCTGAAGGTGTTCTGTCTATTTACATACTCAATACATACTTTAGCGTAGACGCGCACATTTCCTAGCTAATAACTCCGGTGTTGCTATGTAAAGAGCGTCTGGCCGTTTACGGTTGTTTTCTAGTACTGCTTCTACGGTAAAATACTGTTACTACAGGACGTCCTCTATTTTGTGCAAATTGTTTGTTTAGCTACTGTACAGTATCAACAATACGGGTAAAGTATTGATAGACTTGTTTGTTTGGAACAGAGAGGTAAATTAATGGGAGGATGGGAGAAATAAGTAGAAGCAAAAGAAGCAGAAGTATGATCAACATCAACATCGCGACAACGTTACTACTAGTTTCCATCATGCTGTTGCTGACAAACTTTGACTTTGTGTCGCAGGTATCTTCGTGCATGATACTACTACCACAACGATCGAAGATACGAACAACAACAGCAACAACAACAAGAGAAGTTCATTTTTCGAAACTAGCATCCACAACAACCACTTCCAGGAAAGCCACAGCCAGTAGCAGTAGCAGTAGCAGTAGTACCACCACCAATACAGCGGCGACAGCAGTAGCATCCACCCGTAGTGATGGTGTTGAATATATAGAAGTACAGCCTTCCACGAAGGAAGCATCATCATCCTCCCAGGAAAGTGAACATGATGAAAAAGAACAGCAGCAGCAGCATCAGCATCAGTTCGAACAAAAGGAAATTGATATTGATGGTATTGCATCGATTGCGGAATTAAATGCACTATCACAAACATTGCGCGGACCACAATTTCTCGATTATCCACCACCACCACACGGAAAAGAAGAAACGACCACGACCACAACCACTAAAACTACTCCACAAGGTGCAACACCCGGTAATTCCAATAACAATTTTACTAGCAAACGACGACGCAAGAAATTATTGGAATCGTCAAAAGATCAATTTTGGGATTTTGTGATTCAGCAACAACAACAGCAACAACAACAATCCTATGACGGTGATAGTGCGAATGCTAATGATATTGATAATGATACTGAAGTTGGTGAGAGTTTCACGACGTGTAAGTGTTGTGCAGCAGGAAGTCACGTCGAAAAATAGTGCTTTATAATAACCGAAAACAGAAAAAAGCACTGGCCAACGGATCCAACCCCGGTGCCCTTTTTGTTTTCAAATAAATGAAATACGGTAACAAGTATTTCATAAATTTTTTAGATCTATTTAATTGTTGTGTTTTGTTATACATGTACAGTATGTTATGATTCTTAGGAATTTGGTTTGAATAAAAAAGTAATTGTAGATGATCAATCGAGTCGAGTGTCGAGTCGAGATCTCATCAAGATCTAGTCACGACTAATCGCCTCGATCAGTGCGGTGACCTGTTGTTCCACCAACTCCAAGGATGATCCTTCTCCACCACCACCACCGTTGTTAGCTTGATGAACGATTTGTTGAATTTTCGCGGTCCGCCATTTCGCGGCTTCGTCATGCCAATACTGCGTATTGATGGTATATTGTTCGTGACTTCGATCATATTGGTGTTCGTAAATGGCTTTGTCCGCGACGGCTAAATTTTGCCACAGGACACCAATTTTTTTGGAGTCTCGTTTTTGATTCAATTTCCCGTGCGTATCTTTCCAGTGAGTTTTTTGTGTATTGTAATACAAGGCATATGACGACCGGGCCGCTTTGGGTGGTGGCGTCCGTAAGCCTTGATATTGGGCAAACCACGTCCGCATATAGTCCGACGCGACAACCGCATTATGTATATTTTTTTGCGACCCAAACACCGCTTGGGGTAACTTGCCGGGCCATAACGCATAATCTTTGGATTTATACACCGGGGCCGGTCGTGTTTGATATTTGTACCGATATTTCTTTTGCAATTCCACCTCTTCCTCATCGGTTAAGGGTACCGTCGGTGGTTGTGCGGGGATCAGGGGCATCAACTCTAACTGCGGTTCGAGAAGACTGGCTCCATCTACTTCTTTTTCTGCTTCTTCCTTGGTTTCTTCCTCTATCTTTTCCTCTTTCTTTTCTGCTTCCTGTCGTGGCGAGGCACCATGTGTATCATCAGCATCGTTGTGATTATCAACGTTCATAACTTTTTGTTTCTTGACAGCAGCAGGAGCTGTTGCTGTCGCCCGGTCAGCAGCATCGCTGCTGTTTGTACTACCGCTCTGCTGTTCTGGTTCCTTCCCTACCACACTACTACTACTAGCACGCTTCATCCTTTTTATATTATTATTGGTACTGTACGGTATGGTATGATGTTCTTTGAATTTTGTTGTTGGCATTGGACGAAGAGGCCTTTCAAACTTCGCTGAAAACGCGATCTTTCAAACAACATTATTTATTTATGTTGCCCTCTTTATTCACGGACGTGCATTCTGTTACGTAGATCCACGTGTAGACTCTACTACTAGTTACTAGTAGTAGAGCTAGATAGATAGACCTAGTAGCTACTACTAGCTAGCCTACTAGCTAGCTACGTAGCTACTATCCACCTAAATTAATGTAGTAATTTCTTTCTATTTGTCTTTAGAAGAGGATTGGTCTTTTAGATCTGATTTTCCCTCTGATTTAAGACGTCCAATGGCATTGATTACAATGAATGTGATTGAAACAGCTTGAAGGCACACCTCTTTTGTGATCGCAGTTTGCTCAGTGAAGAATACATCATAATTGAAGTGAGCCAGAGGGATTTGGTAAGGTCTTTTAGTGGATAGAATATTAAGAGGAATGAGATTGGGCTTTCTGATTGGTTTAGAAACGCTGTTTGAGGTATTCAAAGGTTGCCTAAAAAAACAGTTCAAAGGCAAGTATACGTGTGTACTCCTATTCAGGGATTGTAAATTACAAGTATGATCTATATTGTTCGGCAACAAATGGAATAAAGAAGTATGTATATATATATATATATATATATATATACTATATATAGGTAGATGGTTTTATCAATTGTTAGTCAATAAAAGTAATAGTAATATAAATATCTAATTTAAATCCTTCCAAAACGATCAGCCCATGGCTTGAGTACTGCTCTCACGAAGGTGCAGCACTGCCAAAGCAGCTATACCACTAATTAGAGATGAGAAAACTTGTAATTGTACTTGTCTTGAATTTTTCTTTTGGTAGCAGCCTCTAGTATTATGAGACTATGGTATCTTTTCATATACCAGGTGATTTTCCATCATTCTTTACGGACAAATAAAATCTGCTACTACTGTACTAGATTGATTACAACAACTTTCCACCAGCATCATAAGCATAGCATAGGATTGGGTGAAAACCATGAGAGTAGATACATATGCCAAACTAAAGTGGTACATGCTATAAGATATTGTGATAATAATGCAATGAGGAAGAAGACTTCTTTTAAATTAGCAGTATAGCATTGAATGATGACAACAGAGCTAGAGAATACTAGGATAGTTATTGATACAGTACATCCATGAAGTGAGTATGAAGACAATGGATTAGATTGCTGTGAGTACTGTACATAATATTATTATGTTCCTTGCTTGTCTTGCTGACTTGCTTGCATTTTTAAGTTTCAATATTGTACTAACTAAACCCGACTCAATTAGGTCCTACACTGCGCGCGATAGTGTTTGAATTTTTATCAATTAGTACGTTGCACATCTTCCTGTTCTTGTAAAAATATTGACGGTTAAAAAAGATAACGTTTATAAATCAAACACACACATAACATTTAAGCGTTCAGTCTCCTGGGCGGCAATTAGTCGTATATTTTTTGATCTATGATTGGATTTTATTTGGATCGACGAAAAAAAAGCCGTTTTGTATCCGAATAAGCTTACTAGGTAGTTGCTACGCGTTACATCACTCACAAACTTTTTTAAGTCAATTCAAACTTTTACTCTTTTAAAGTCGACGAAGCAATTCTTTATCAACCAAGCTACGCACAAATCAATTGAATAAACCGTACTACTACTAACTGTTCTGTATTACTCGTAACATACAAGGCACCATTAGTGATCTCTACCTCTCTCGTAGAAAGTATATAGTAGCATACAGTAGCAGCTCTCTAAAAGAATCGAGTCGATTTCACAGCACAGCACAGCATAGCATAGCACAGCAACGAAACGACGAAGAAGAAAGCTCGAAAAGCAAAGCAAGTCGTGTTTCTTTTACTTTGTAGACCACAACGATACACAAACAGTAGATCTTCATCAATCATGAAATCCTATTATTCCTTATCCGCAACAGCGGCGATATTCATGACGATGAGTAGCTCACTGATACATGCAGTGACTGGTTCTCAAGGAGGGAGTAGTAGTGGAAGTGTAACCACCACCACTTCATCCACGTCGGAGAGACGATTAGACTTATTAGATGGATTAGCGAACGAATCTTTTTTACGTCAACATTATTATCCGAAACCTGCTGCCATCACTCCATTTAGTGGTGGAGAGAGAGATATGGATTATCCTCCGAACACACCAATTAATAACCAGCCGGCGGCGGAAGGAGAAGACGAGCCGGAATACGATACTGGATTGCGAGGATCTGTTGGAAAATGGAAAAGATATAATGGTAAAAATTCGAAGAAGGGAAAGAAGGATAAAAAGAGAGGATGTCGACACAAGCATAATGGCAATCCTCATCATGGTGGTCATCGGTACCCACAAAAAGTAAATTGTAATCCAAATCCTGATTGTATTGATTATGCTGTCTATGGACGTAAAAAGTGTTGTTCATCAACAGTAGTACCAGTAACGTCTACACCAACAACACCACCACCCACACCTTCCCCAGTTGCAACAGCAACATATCAAGGTCAAGACGTTGAATGGTGTACAGAAGACGATGATGAATCATGGAACAACAACGATGGTCCTAACTACGACAATAACAACAACAACGATGGTCCTTCACCATCACCACCTACTACAACCACCATGGTTGAACCAACAGTTTCTGACGCACCAGCACCAACAGATTCTCCTATGCCTACTACTACATTTCAACCTACTACTACATTTCAACCTACTTCATCTGAACCGACCGCACTCCAACGAGCCGGAGGACAATCCAATACTGATATTATTAGTCAAAAGAATTATTGTACAACTTTCCCAGCAAAGTTTGAAACACTAGATGATGGCGAGACTGCTATTGTATTGTGGGCAGCAGGTACAGAGAAAGATCTGGAAGCAACTGCAATTGCTGCAATAAATAGTATTGTTGCTACACCAATTCTTGAAAGTGACACATCTAAATATAAGTTGGATGTTACTTTTAAAATCAAACCAAATGATGCCGATGTAAGCAAAGATGATATGGATGAGGATGGAGATTTTGATTTGAACGATATCGGTTTGAGATTGGATGTCGTTGTTAGTAAACCAATGGTATTAGCTATAGCGGGATGTAACGATGAAGCACAACAAATGGCAACCGATTACTATAACGAACATAGCACACCACCACAAGATCAAAGAAGAAAAATCCAAACAACTGAGGAGGGATCAGAATCGAAGTTAGCTGTAATGCGTGATTGGGTGTGTGGTAAGTTTTATATACCTGTATTGTACTGGTACTGGTACTGGTACTGTACTGTGTATCTACGATGTAGGATTACTACGATCGTATTTAATTATTGTGTAATATTCCTAACAATGCAATGTTTTATTCGTCTCTTCCATCATCTACGTACCCCCCCCCCCCCCCTTCTATTCCTCAGGATACGAGAATGATGGTGACGAAGTTCCTTGTGTTACCGAAGACGGCATGTGCGTCGAAGTTTCTTGCTCCACATCGATCAATTACATTGGTAGTCTTGGTTACGATGCGATAAAAGCGATAATAGAAGGCTCGTCGACGAATTACTACAGCATGATGGATAACATTTCAACGTGGTACATACAACAGGGTGCCGAAATTAAGATCGAAGAAGTACCGACCGGTAACGGTATTTCTGCAATCAACGAAACAGTAATTCAGGAACAAAGATCTGCTACGAAAGCTGGACCCTTCATTGGTGCTGCAGCAGGATTATTGGCATTACTTTTGCTTCTATTGCTATTTGTCCGTTGTCGCAATAGAAACAACGACGATGAAGTCTCTCATCTAAAGATGGAAGATGACGACACCTTGGATGATGACAATAGTGCCAAAGCTGAATACACTACTCGTGACATCCATGTTGTCGGTGAGGGTGATTCTGTTATTTCACATTGGACAGGATACACCGGCCAAGGTAAACCGTCGGATGGAAACTACGAGATGGAATTATACAACAAGAATGGTGTACAAGGTATTACTACCGACGTTCATCAATGTTCTTCCGCAACATGTGAGATATGTGCTAGAAATCGACAAGCTGGTTTAAGTTTCATTTCGACGGGTGCTGCTGCGGGTGCGACGAACGATGACCTTACTCGAAATCGTTCACTCCCTTCTGATGCCTCCAGAGAATATCCCATCGAGGATACTGTTGAGCTATAATAAAAGATATTGTATATATTTTTTGGGGGACTGTCACATACACATACACAAACGTGAAGCAACAACCAATGCTATCATGGACGTACACTTTTCAATACCTACCTACTTATTATACATGTCAATATTCGATCCTATACCATTCTATCGTTTCCTATGTTGTACAATTATTATTCTATCTTATCAACTTTATATATTTATATTTACATATTATTTTATGTAAATATTGTCAAAATGTCTATCGAACGATTGTGGTTCATAACTACACTATTATTATATAAAATAAATATCCCTTGTATTATTAAATTAAGAAATTAAATATTTATTTATTTCTACCATATTTTATTATAATTCAATTTTATATAAGACTATAAATAGGCGAGCATTCAGTTGTTTCGTCCAATTGGTTCTTAGTACCTACTACAAGTAGATTTCCCGTTCGAATAGTATCTACTAAACTAGTTTGCTGGTACGCGTCGCGTTACGTTGCGTTGCAATGAAACAAGGTGTAACGAAGTCGATCACCGACGAGGGCTTACCACTCGTCGTTTAAATTGATCATGCAGCAGTACAGTGAATTACATGGCTACCGTCCACCCGCTTGAAATGTATGTATTGGATCTTTCTTATATTGTTTCAAAGGCATATACTTGTACAAAATAATTAATTTCTACCATTATGTTATTTTATCCCTTTTCTTTCAAAAATTATGGAGTGGGTTGAGGAGGACAAACTACCATTATTCAAGATTTATAGTATATTTATCTTTGCTTTACAGCTTAGGTGCTAAACCGATATCTCTTGCATATTTGAAACTAATATCATTATCTTCAAGCATCTCGTCGCATTCTTGATAAGTTGGTCGTTGTACCGAACTACCAACTTCAATATAATCAGTCCCAGCATCATTTTCAGCAAATACATACCAATCTGTATCGAAACGTTTAATTAAACGTATATTCCCACCACGGCATACATATCCTTCCAATACATAAACGTTTTCAAAACCCATTTCTTCTTCAAGTCGACGTAATGAATTACCTTTTCCACCTAAAAAGGATGCAAATTTTCCAAATACACTATCAGTTTTTCTTGAAGCAACATCTAATGCGTCATCAACAATACGCCATTGTGGATTAATTAATGCAACTAATCGATTCGGACCAGCTTGTTTTGATATAGATTCAATACCATCGACTGATTCTTGATTAGGTTGAACAAAAACTGAAACATCCTCAGATGCTGTCGTACCCTGTGTTAACCACAATCCAACACCATCAACACCAGATTCATCAAATGAACGATCCTCTTGTAATCTTGGAACGACACCACCCGCAGCATTCCTCGTGTAACGACTATCATTATTGATTAATTGATTAGTTAGTGACATACATCATCATATTTAATCGCGAGAAAAGATACAAATGAAATTAGAGACACAAGAGACGAAGCGTCATGGTGTAGGGTATGCAATCTTATTTATTATTGCACGTATATACTACGAACTACTTACCGTAAAATTTCTTGAGTTGCTAATGATGCAGCTCTATATAATTGCATTATTCCACCCTGCCATGTTTCATCTGGTGGTACTAAAACAGTATCAACATATTTATCAGGATTAACTACATTCGTTTCATAAAACGTACCAAATTGATCGTTGTCTGGAGATCTTGGAAGCATAATACGTATAATTTGTCGTTTTTTGTCTGATTTCACTGCATCCTCCATTGTTGATGATACCTGTTTAATCATTTCATCGAAACTGACTGGTATATACATCTTCGGCGGTTGTTGCGCTGATTCCGATGTTGTTTCTGTTGTTGACGCTGATGATGATGAGGATGACGAATCTTCCGCGTACAGTCGAACTGCTGGTTTTGTCGTCATTTTCGATGTCGTCGTCGTAGAAAAAGCAGCAACTTGGCTGCTGCTGAAAAGCAGCCACATCATGGATAAACCTAATCTCATCATCTTCGAAAACACTATTTTTTATTTACTTGTTTCCTTCCTCTCGCTAGTCTTATTTGAGCGTCTAATAATTGAGAATAAAGTATCCTATTTTTTATTCATATTATATATTCTTGAGAATTTTGTTTTCCTGTTTACTTGTTGTACATCTGTTTCTTTTAAATATTCAAATAGTAAAATCGAATTGTCGACGACAGACGTTTAATATGACTCATATGCTGACGTCATCAATAACTTTTCCAGTCGTGAATATTACAGTCAGGAGGACAGACGACTAGAAGAGTCCTTTTTTCATCAAACGAAAAGGCCAAAAGAGAAGACAAGAATATTTGTGCGGTTGGAAAGCGTTCTTGTTATGACGTTTGTCAAACAAACAAGATCTGGATTATGATTTCATGGTGTTTTCGTACAAATCTACGTGTTCCAAGTGTCAAGGGGTGTTGTGAATTCACAAGAATAAAGGCGCCACATCCGCCAATTTTAAGCAAAGAAAACATGCCGACATGCTTGTACTCCCGATCGTCATCATCAATATTAACGTCGTCCTCGTCGTCAAGATTCTTGCTTTCCTTTTCGTCTCGACTTCATCCCTTCAGTGCCAGTACAAGTAGATTCATTTCTTCTTATCACAACAACAACAACAACAAAAATAACTCATTACTAATCAACAGTAATAATAATTATCCTATCAAAATGAAATTCACAAGTTCTGTTTTAACTCTTTTTGCCCTTGCGGGTTCATCATCAGCATTTGCTCCAGTTAGTAGCAAACCTGCATTCACATCATTGACTGCCTACCCACTGGAAACACTTGGTGAGGAAGGTACTGAATCATTCCGTCTCCAATACAACGGCGATGATGGAAAACCTATCTCACCTTGGCATGACATCCCTCTGGAGGGATCCAAGGAAGGTACATACAATATGGTTGTTGAAATTCCTAAAATGACAAAAGCTAAGATGGAGGTTGCAACTAAAGAAGAAAATAATCCTATTGCACAAGATATGAAAAAGGGAAAACTTCGGGATTATCATGGACCAATCTTTTGGAATTACGGTACGTTTTCTAAAATTAAAATTTGTTCTGTGTGATGTTAGTTAGTTCGTTCGTTCCCAACACAAGTCGAGTATATAAGAAATAAAAATACATACATACATACATACATACGTATATGAAATTTTGTCTGAACGAATACAAACCGGAAAGGATTGTATCTGAAAGCAAAGCGAAATAAAATGATGGTGTTTTGTACTTGTATTGTATTATTGTTCCTCTACATATAAATATCTCGAGAAAAAAGAAGAAAAATCAAAACTCATCAAAACTAACTCCATTGTTTTCCATTATTATCTATTTTTTTGTTAGGTTGTCTTCCACAAACATGGGAGGATCCTAATGCTGAACATCCTGTTATGAAATGTTTCGGTGATGATGATCCAATTGATGTTGTTGAAATTGGTGGAAGTGCATTGGCTATGGGTTCCGTTAAGGAAGTTAAGGCACTTGGTGTACTAGCAATGATCGATGATGGTGAATTAGATTGGAAGGTTGTTGCTATCGCAACTGATGATCCTTTAGCTGAAAAGTATAATGATATTGATGATGTTCCTGCTGCTGTTAAGGACGGAATCCGTGAATGGTTCAGATGGTACAAAACACCTGATGACAAACCATTAAATTCATTCGGATATGATGAAAAGTTTTTAGATGTTGCCCAAACAAAGGAGATTATTGCCGAAACAAATGATTCATGGAAGAAATTGAAAGCTGATGGTAGTGAAAAATTGTGGTTGAATTAAATTATATTACCATTACAATATAAAGTAACAGGCTAATATAACACACTACATATAATACTTCAAACTTGATAGATAAAAATGATAAACATTATTTCTTAAGCATTCAATCATTCTTGCTATACTATTATTGTTCTTGTACAGAATTAGACGCAGTGCTACTAGTGTGCGATAATGTATAAAGTAAGAAACCCCTTTTTTGTTTTATATTATTTCCATCTTAGTTTTAATATTATTATTTTTAGACCAAAAGAAAGGAACAAAGTTGTCAATTTTGAATCAATCTACTCGTAATAGCTGACCTAAAGATCCATAGAGTCCCCAAGAGCGTATTGACGTTTTAACGCTGCATCTACCAAGGGAGTTCTTAAAATCCTAGGTTCAGTCATCGTACTGGGTGATCGAACCATCATCATCGGTGTTACGCTGATGAATGCTGCCGGTGCTTTTGGTGGATTGATAACCCCTAATTGTCGCCGTTGTTCACAATATTGACAAGTTGCCGCACTACAAACATGTAATCGTTTTTGTTGTTCGTCATTATTAGATTCATCGATGAAGGGATGATTAAGTCGGAACAGTTCAGCATCGTTTGTCAAAAATAATGCTTCCTCGGAAGGTCTTTCACCCTCAAAAGAAACTAAAGTATTATTGTTATCTTCGTCGTTGAAAACGTCATCATCAGAGTCGGTGAAGTCTTCAGAGGAAGTATCAGAATCCCCAGTAGGAGCAGGCGGCGGCGGCGGTGGTGGTATGTCACCATCATCGTCACTATCAAGATCAAGATCGTCACCGTTAATCATATTCTTCGTTAGATCCTTATCATTATCATCATCGTCTGCGAAGGCAGTTCCTTCTTCAGTTCCAATTTCATCTTCAAATGGAACATGACGACGGGTTGAGGCAAACGAAAAATAAGGAATATGATCAATTCGTTTTTGACGTCGTTTATATATAAAAATTAAACCAATCAATAGAATAGACATTAGTAAACCAACTGCAGTTATCGAACACGCAATGATGGTAGTACGATGAAGTTTCAATGAATCTTCATCATTTTTAGTATTGCTATTGCTGCTGCTGCTGCTACTGCTATTACTTTCGTCGATTTCTAGTTGAACGATTTCTTCTCCATCATCTTCATTGTTGACGACACGCATTTCGTCATCGAGTAGTTCAACACCGATCATACCCACTTGGTCTTCCACTAACGACTGTAGGAACATATTGAAAGTATCAATGATTTGATTTCGAAGTTCATCGTCATCATCATCATCATCTGCCGGTGAATTATTATCGATGGATACGATATGGACACGACTCGTAAACTTTTGTTGACACAGAAAACCTGATGACGACGTCCATGACGACGTCGCTAACGACGAATTGTCGACGTCACCACACGGACCTTTATTAAAAAAGGAAAGATGGAGAAAAGAAGAAGGATAGGAGATAAGGTAAGGTTTTTAGCCGAAACACGACGTAAATATAGATAGATAGATAGAGAAACCACTATCTATACTTGTCAATTAACGTACCATTATTTTCCCAAGATTCTACTTCGCTGTACGCCACTATGGTTTTAGCTGTTATACCTCCCTCTTCCATTTGCACTATCAAGTTTCTTTTTCTTCTTCTTCTTACGGATGGATCTGCATCAATAAGTTGTTGTACTTGTTGTTGTTGTTGATATTCCAACTTCATTTTTGCTTTTTCTTTACAACCTGAAATCCATAAAGCCACTGGAATATTTACAACATTCAGGTAGGTTTCAATCATTGTTTCTGTCACTTTATCGGTATGATATGCCACCGATACATCCACCAAAAAAACAGTCGTACTGGTAGTTGTTGTTGTTGTTGCTACTTCATTATCAACTTCTGATAATGACTGTTGGTTTTGTTGTTGTAATTCGACAGCGGTACAAACTAAATCATTATTGGTAGTTGTACTGGTACTAGTACTAGTACTAGATGGATCGACAACTACTTCTTCAGCAACGTTGTCACTGTTAATATCATTTGAGGTTTCCAGTTCGTTGTTGTTGTTGTTGTTGGAGTTTGACGACGAATCATTGTCAGCACCGTTACTAGCCCCGTCGACGCCTACTGCTGCTGCTACAGTTGTTGCTGTTCCATCTACTTTGTTTTCTTTCCCAAAGAAACCAGTCGTCTTATCTTCTTTTGGAGATTTTTGATAATGTTTAGGATTTAGTTGATTTCGATTTTGATTTTGATCGTTGTAGTTCTCATTATTATCATTATCATTATCATTGTCGGTAAGGAACCATAAATCATCAGGAAGCATTCCAGAAGCTTCGCCGCCTAAACGATAATCTAATCCAGCTGCTGCCGGTATCGAATTCATTTTTCCTGCTGTAGTACTTCGTCGTTGATTGACGAATCCTATATTACTACTACCTCGAACTCGTCGTTGTGGTTGTGTTGTTCGTATTTTTTGTGGTTGTCCTCGTGATGCGCCTACTTTCGACGCATTGGATAGTATGAATACTGACAGCACGACTGCTGTTGTCATAGACGAGATGAAAACCAAAAACGAATGATAACGATGACGAGAACCATTTTTGTCATCATTACTATTGCGGCTGCTAATATTATTGTGATACGACATGATGATGATGATGATGATGATGATGTAATTTGCAATTCTGTATGCCGTTTGTTCTCTTTGTATAGATCTATTAAAGTGAATACAACAAGAAGTCAGCAGTTGCTTGTTGCCCTATGATGATGTCAAAGCTATGCAGTAACGCATTGAATGTATTAACAATGGTCAAACCTTGTCTCGGGCTCAACAATTTCAATTTCGATCCCACCATTGCGGCCACTCATTCTCTTGTTTCCGATAAATTTTCGTGTCTAACAATCGTGAAACACGAAAATTTGAAAAACCTTGCCGGAAGCTGTTCAAATAACCGTAAATAACATAACAGAAAGAACGAACGGAAAAGAGCAAGGAAACTTATGACCGGGGGGGGGGGGGGGGGAATAAAAAAGGTGTTTTTTTCGCTCCAATTTGTGATTCTTCTTCCTCGGCGGCAAATTCCAAAATAGAGAAAGGAGGTTTGCGTTGAAATAAGATAAAATGCCGTTGTTATCTCGTCTCTTTTGTGTGTATTGTTTGATACGACTATAACTAAACCTCTCTCGTCGACGACTTCCGAAATCTTTTTCACAATAAGAACAATGATAGAAACACGTCGTCGTAGCGCTGAATGAAGCAAAAATCAATTTAAGCTCGAACGAATATAGTTACAGTGTACCACCGGTAGACGTGATGTCGAATGAATCTATATAGATGCCAGCCGTAACTACTAACTACGCACCGTAGTTTATTATTCAATTGTGTTGTTCTATTATTGATTACGTTGGTTAAAACCTACGACTATCTCAAGAGCCTGACATTAATAATTAGTCTTACTAAGAAAGCATATTCTTCAATCATTATCATTAATATTCATATCACTTCACATCACAGCACAGCACAGCACAGCACAGCACATCAACGTCAACAACAAACCATGGGATTAAAACTAAAAGACATTATGGGATTAACACAAACGAAATTACATCATAAGGTATTAAAGGGATCATGGAAATCAATTATCATTAAATTGCAAACACCTGATGGAAAACGTTGGGTAAAACAAAAAAATCCATGTGGTGATTTTCCATTACACTTAGCATGTTATACAGGACAAACCCCACCAAACATTATAAGAGCATTAATTATAGCCTACCCTGCAGCATTACGTCAAAAAAATAAAGTTGGATTCACACCATTGCAATTAGCAAAACGTAATTATCGTATTGATCATCCATATCGCAATGATGTTGTTGAATTCTTAGAAGCTTATCTGGCATCTAATGTATTACAAGTATTTGAACAACAACAACAAGAAGAACAGCAACAGCAATTATTGGAACATACGGAAAATGCCGATGAAGAAGATAATCATATTCGAATTGCATCAATGATGATGAGTTCATCATCACGGGATGTACTATTACCTGATAATGCGATGTATTATCAAACATCGATATTATGTGTTATATGTTTAGAAAATATTGCTGATCATGTTGTTTTACCATGTGGTCATGTATGTCTATGTGGTGGTTGTTCGAAGAAGGTTTTATCTACGAAAAATACAAACACAAGTAGTGATAGTAACGTTAGTAATTGCGACCACAGCAACAATACCAACAAGAGAAAATATTATTGTCCAGTTGGTAGATGTGAAATTCGCAAGATCATGAAAGTTACTGGACCACTACCAAAATCAAGATCATCAAAAAAAAGTGTGGATGTTGGCTGTTCTTGTGTTTTACCATCAACAAGAGAATCAGCTACAAGTGTAATGAGCAGTTGTACAAAATACAGCAACTCTGCCGCCTGAAGTACAGTATCATGAGAAATTTAAGATCATTCATTACGATAGGACATTTTTGAGTTTAGTAGCAACGAACTGGTGACGATAACGAACAAATAATAATACATTCTTCTATAGAGTTCGATCCATTCGATTGACCTTAAAAAAAATTAACCTTTTTTTCAATCATAAAACAATAATATAATTATAAATTAATAACAATACAAGCCTTTAAAAATCTGATCTATAACCATTACTACATACTTCAAGTTACTACTGTATGAACTTATAATATTTCTTCAATGTAAGGAACCATGAATGCACGTACAGTAGAATTCTAGCTAGGAAGAAGTTTCTTTGAATCACTTCCTATGATAGATGATAGCATAACTGACTGATTAAAATACGGTTCGTTACAAACAAATACCAGCATCCATACAGTATATTATTTATTTGTCAAACAACAATAAGTTACCGTATTATGGGGCAGAAGTAAAGTAAATCTGAGTCAGCATTCGCGCCATAATGGAAAGTTTTACGTAAAACACATTTTACCGCAGCGCCTCATCCACATTCAAAATTGGCGCGAATTTATTCTCTCTTATTCGATGTGTATTTTCCCGATTCTGTCTTTCATTTATGTCATACCTTATCAACTTCTTCAATGCTGACATAGAATCAGATATCCTCCAATTTCGTGTACTCTTTTATCCGGTCCAGCGTAATATATATATACGATGTTTGCACCACTCAAGATGATGATTGCCAAGTCTACTACCAGAAACAGAACCCCGGCCGTACACGAGTCGGATTCAGAGTCGGATGGTCCGGATTACTCCTCTCCTGAAGAAGAATCGGATGGTGGCGATGACGATGACAACGACGACGACGACGACGATATGTCATCGATGGGTAACAATAATGAAAGTAAAGGGAAACAACGAAATCCAATCGCAACAAAGACTGCAGTGGTGGCGAAAAATGTTGTCAATAACAGCAGCGAAAAGTCCAAAACGCCACCACCAAAAAGTACTACCAATAATTTTCCTTCGTCTGCGCTTGCCTCCGTTTCTTCTCCATCGTTCAGAGAAAAAACAACCGTCGTCGATAAAAACAACGAGATCGCAGCCAAAGAAAACAACAAGAAAAAACAGACAAAAGACAGTAATAAGTCCCCAACGAATGGCAAGGGAATGACTGATAGTGTCACGACAACACATTCGAATGATACTATCGTCGTCATAGGAAACGTAACCTCAAATGACGACAAACAACAACAGCAGAAAGGTAGCGTTGCTCCTATTACTGCCGAAAAGGCACCACCAAAGAAGAAGAAAAGACTAACTCCATTCGAACAACTCGATGAAGAAACACAGCTTGCAGGTGAAACATTGAAGGCTGTTACGGAAGAATTGTTGAAATACAAACGAGCTGTTCACCAAGGTTTATTGAGAGACATCAAAGAAAAGGAAAAAGAAATAACACGACTCAAAGAATCTGCCTCAAAAGCCCAGAAGGATATTGAGGAAACTCTCGAGAAGAAAAAAAAGGCATCAAAGTGTTCACGAGATCTCAAAAGCAAATGTGCTAAAGTTATTTCCAAGGCTGTAGAAGAAAAAGATCGTGCCAAGGCAATGGATGCCGAACTGAAACAAGTTTTGAAGAAACGGTCTCTTGCTGAAACCAAAGAGGAAGAAGAAACTAAAAATGGTTGTGCTAAGAAAAAGCGCAGGGTTACAATGTCCGGAAAGAAAAAGAAGAAGAGATCTTTTGGGAAAGATGATAGCACCGATGATGAAAGTAATGGTGGTAGTGATAATGAGAATGACAGTGATGATGGTAATGATTCGGACGTCGACAATGATTCTGATTATGAAAGTGGTCCTTGTGTACCTCGCCGTAAAAAAACTTCCCATACTTCTACGTCACCAGCAGCAGATGACGATATTCCTAGTAGCACTCGTAAAACACGTGTCCGATCCAATAAGTGGCCCTGTAGTCGATGTACCTTCATCAACGATGCGATGAATAAAGAATGCGTCGCATGTGAACTTGCTAGACCTGGATTATTTCCAGATTTGGACTAATATTTTCCTATCTTTTTCATCGAAAACAAGTTTTGAATGAGCTCGATACCCCGTGCGGTAAAGCTGTATCCAGAAAAAGAAAGATGTAAGATCTTAAGCCAAGTCCATCACAGCTCTTTATTAATAGGAATACAACGATATCAGTAAAATAAAGTCCCATAGTTCATACCATGAATATGGTCGTAAACCATTTATATATATGACACTTTAAAAAAGAAATCGGATAATTTAATAGATAGCTTTATCAGAACTACTTGATTTTTTTTAAGAAATCATACGTAGGGATTTCATCATGTCCCTTCTTCCGCTAGATTGAGTTGCTGGACGAGCCAATGACTTTGAGATGATAACACAACAAAAAGTGTTATGGTCTTTTCGATCGCCACTCTTCTGCGCTGCCCAATTGTATTTCAAATATGATGACTGCTCTCATTGGTACCATCATTATAACTTATATTGGAATTATGGATCCTGATGATGAAGATGATATTAGAAGTATTATGCATTTCCTATCTTGTCCTCATCCAGAAGAGCTGTCTAGTGATGGATGATCATCTTGTGCTTTATCTGGAGTCCTCTACTGCTTTCCTCAAGGTACTCAATTGGAAGCAGATAAATTTGCTTCCATAATTGCACCATGTGCCTTTTTTGTGGTAAAGTTGGGCATACCTTTGATGATTGTCCATCTCATCAGAGCACTGATGTGTTGTATAGCCATGTATGGCAGGTAATGATATCAGACTGACTCGATGCAATTGACAGTCCCACCAGTTGATGGTCCCACCACTGTGACTGTTAACTATCCTATCTAGACAACCACTGGCATTTCTACCATCAACTTGTTTCCTTGTCTGCTTACAGGGGGGGGGGGGGGGGTCTTATAGCCTTGTATTGGGGGATCATCACAACAATGATGATAGTTGTGCAGTACTACATTACATGAAGTTCTCATACAAGGAAGATTTCCATACAAAGAAAGCCACAGCAGTCAATATGACTCTTTCAATCGGTTGTTGTTATCCACGCCACAACTAAATTATAACAATCAATGTACACCTGGCATACTTAAAGAGAAATACTACATGTTCAGAAACAAACTACAGTATAATTAAATCTTGTTATCATTGCATGATGGGTTTATGTTGGTATTTTTTCAGATCCAACATTATCTTTGTCAGGGTGCAAAAATATGGAAACTTTGTAAACTGTTTCTAAAAAGCAAATCATTTAAGGGGAATGAACAACTTGAATAGTAGTTGAAGATGATTATTGTCTCAAATTTCTACATTGTATATGCATGTATGCATGTATGCATGTATGCATGTATGCATGTAGTATGCATGTATGCACATATGTATTGAGCCAATGATTCTCAGGACATGGATTATTTGCACGTGATAGACCGTTTGTTGAGTTTACACAAGAAATGTGACGCTGTTCAAGATCACATATTTGAAAAAGGATGGAACAAAAATTCATTATAAGATAGAACTATAACAAAGTAGCAGATAATTCCACTTGATGGTCAAGTAACATTAAGACAAACAAAGAAGGGTTTCTATGATCGTACTTCTGTGGAACAAGGTGCTAGTGGATTTGTTGTAAATGCCGATACAAATATATGTATATATATATAGCAGGACAATTTAATAATGTGAGGTATTTATGATATAGTCCGTGGGAGAAGATCATAAAGATCACTTCTAAGCACTGTCCGGTTACCCCATGAGGCTTGTCATTAAAAATTGGAAACAAAATTGCAATAACTGCAAAGACCACATCATCAACGTTCAAAACCCAGATCATGGAGTTACCAATTCCTTCTGGTGACCCATTTTGACATTCTATCCTCTCATGTATTTTGATACGATGATTGTGTTTCCAAGATATATTGTCTGTTGTTTTCCCCTGGTTATGAATAGCGTCGGGAATCTTGCTTGATGTTGAAACTTTTGTATTCCTACCATTCTTTCTTGGTACTGTAGATGTCCCGCCCCTTGGAATCAATGATATAAAACCGTTCCCATAGAAGAATACTTGGGCACAGGCATTGATGCAGCAACCAAGGACGTTGCTGCAAGAGTAAACAGAGTTAGTAAGGAACAAGAATAGTTCATATCTTGAATAGTAATCTTTCAACACCACATCCTTCTTGTAGAAGAAGTTTGTACTAAGTTAGACCCAGTCGTACTTAAAATTCCAATTATTTTTCATTAATTAACTTTCATGTTTTGGAAGCTTCTAAATACGTCGTAGGCGCGGCGGAATACTACACACGAATTAAGATACCTTTCATCTCAAAGCAGCTTGTCGATCGTCATCAAAATCATCTAAACTACGAAGTAACAATACAGTAACAATTTTGTAGTGTTAAAATAAATGATGATATCCTCATAATTTGACAAATGCACAAACCAAACCAAACCAAACCAAATCAAATCAAATCAAATCAAATCAAATCAAATCAAATCAAAATAATGGTGAATTTAAGAAAAATCCTTGTTGTAGGTGCTACGGGCGCCACTGGTAAACACGTTGTTCAAATGTTATTGGATCGTGGAGATACGACGGTCGTAGCATTGGTACGATCGAAAGAAAAAATGATGAACCTATTAGATCTCGACGACGACAATAACGACGAAAAGAATAAGAGCAAGAACAAGAAGATAGACAATCTCATTCTAGAAGAGGCCGCTATTGCAGAATTGGGCACTGAAAAACTTCAAGATCTTACCAAAGGCTGTCAAGCTGTCATAAGGTACGCAGCTATGTGTATTCAAATATGAACGTATTTCACTATATTATAATTTTGGGTATCTTTAATCATCATTCACCCAATTTTCCCTGATTTTTGTTCCTATTGTTTGAATTTTTTCATGTCAAATCCTCTATCACTTTTGTTCCAGCTGCCTCGGCCATAACCCCAATTTTCGTAGTGTATACCGTGAAGGATACTTCGTAAGCGAAACTGCCTAGAAATTGGGTGCTGCCATTAAATCAAATGACGGCAGCGACGACGACGACGACAACAACAAGGGAGGAAAAGGCGGAGGATGTCGTTTTATCGTGATGGGATCCGACGGTATAACGCATCCCGATGGTGTTACCGACCCAAAGCGACCATACATGGAACGATTTGTTTTATTTCTATTACGCAAATTACTTCCACCCCATGCTGATAATGAAATGACAGCGGCTTATCTGTACCAGCAGCAACAACAGGAACAACAGGAACCATCATCATCACCATCACCATCACTCGATTGGTGTTATGTCCGTCCCGGTGATTTGATCGACGACAAACAAGAGAAGGAAGATGATAACGGAGATGACAATTCCGACAAAAAGGAGAAGGTCTGCGTCAACGACAACGAGGAAGGATACGAAGTCTTCGATCGGCCTGGTTCGTTATTTGGTGGAGACAATACTGCTCGATATGATGTAGCCGCTTTTATGACCACATTAGCGACAGTGGATCAAGAAATCTGGAAGGAACGATATAATCATAAGATGCCAGCTATTTATCAGAAAAATAAGAAAAACAATGAATAAGTACATAAGGTACATAATGGTGTTGATTGAAGATTGGTTGACTGTGGATTCTATTCGATTCAGCGATAAAAAGCAAGATAACCGAACTACAGTATACGACTGCACCAATTATTGTGAGTGGTACTAATCAAATAATAATAACAATAATAATAATAATAGTAAATGTTAAATATTAGGAACATCTATAACCACCAACATATTATCTTCCCATTCTTCATAACTTCTTTTCAAGTTTTCCATAGTTTTCCTAAGCTGAGTGCATCGTTTCACCTTTGATACTTATCAGTATATCATATCCTAGCAATGCTGCAACAACAACAAATGTTTTTCTTAGGATTTGCGGTGTCAATAAATCTTGTTTTAATCATAAGGTTAACTTGTCCGACCAGAATATGGTGTATTCGCATGTTGGTCATGCACGACAGAGGGTGGATTGACAAAAGTTTCGAACCATTCATAGGCTACGAAGTATTAAACCTCCTAACCCGTACCGAATACGATGCCGTATTTAAACATAATCGAATTGATGTACGATCCTTTAGTTAGAAATATTATATTTGGACTTCGAAAAGAATTGCAGTAGGATCTACTAGATCGTCCTCGATGACGAGTGAGGAAGACGTAGATGCAGATGTAGATGCAAATGCAGACGATGGAAGTACTAAAGACGAAGAAGCGATAGGGCCACTAGTTACATGGTACGATGTACGTGAAATTATCACCAATAACGACAACGATGACGACGACGATGATGATCCCAAACTTGCCATAGATCTAATTTGGGATCATACTATCCCTGGGATTTCAATTTCTGTCCGATGGATTTGCTGGTGCTGTGGTTGTGGTGTCATGAACCTGTTCACCATTATCATCATCAGCGGTGGCACTTCTTGATCGTTGGCTAATCTATTCTGACAGTGGTACATATTGGTGATGAATTTAGCGAGACCTAAAAGCAACCAAGGCACAAAGAAGACAACAGGAAGCGCCCACCAAAACTCCATCATTATGCTCCAAGAAAGAAGAGCTATCCAGGAAGCTATGAAGAATATATAAGTTTGCACATATTCTCTAATCGCTGGTAATATCCTGTTTGATAAATCCCCAAAGTCCAACCACAAACCGGCTAAAATGCTGACAATAATCTGAGCAATCAACCCAAGAAGGATGATATACATATTCGGAATATACGCGAACATGCAAACGGATGGGATTATTCCAATAGCAACAGCGACAAAAGAAGCCGCATAACTTGATTCAGGAATCCGTTCTGAGAAATCACAATGTATTAGTAGCAAAAAATCAGGCGAAAGGATGACGATGGGAAGCGCCCAAAACCACATTTCCCCCACGATCCAAGCAACAAGACCGAAGTAGGAAATTCCCGCGATGAATGTAGTTACCGCAATACCAATCTTTAGTAATGGAGAACGCGTATCTGATTGCGAAGACACGTTTGATGCCCGCTCTGGCTCTGCCATAATATATTCGTTTGCTGCCTCCTCCAACCGCTCAAGGCCAAATCTACTGATAATCCGCTCTGACATAACATATCCGTTTTCCACCCGCTTCAACCGCTCAAGGCCAAATCTACCGATAATTAATTGAGCACCTAACCCAAACCCAATCCATCTAGTTTCCGTATTGGGAATATAGGTGAAGATGCAAACAGTTGGGATCGCTGCAATGGCAATAGCAGAAAGAAAAAGAACCAAATATAAAATAAAATAGGCTGTGACCTTAACAGCTAATCTCAACCTTTCAGGGTCCTCTCGGTATGCCCGTATCATCAGAAAGCACGGCAACCAACACAAAGAGCTGAGTACAATTGTGACTGCTGTAGCATATTCCCAATCAGGCATCCCCTCTGGTATGATCCATACTATGTAATAGGAATAAAAAAACACGGCTGCAATAATCACTGCATAACTGCACACAAGCAATTGTTTTCTGGAACAACAAGGCGACTGGTGCGGTTCAAGAAAGTCCTCATCCTCCCACTCCTCTGTGGTGGCTGTCTTGTCGTCATCTTCTTCCTTATAAACAACATTGTATAAGATGGTATGCTTCATGGTTCATGGTGGACTAAATAAAGTATGCACAAGTAAAAGTCGCAAGAAGCTCCAAGAAGTTGAAATTGTGGCAAGAAGTACGAGTACTGTAGTTAAGGTATTTTCCCCTGACATGGTTTTTACCGGTATGCACATACTGTACGTTCATATGTGTGTCATGTACGTACGACGGTATGTATGATTTTTTTTGAATGAAGAAGAATGAACACCACGATTGACGACGATGACGATATACAGTATATCATTTTGATTTTCCGATTGGCTTGATGCATGCATGGACGATGACGAATAGAAGGCAAACAGGTAACCTTTATTTTCTCTCCTACAGTAGCCTAGATAACCCCAAGCCGAAGTAGACTAACCATAACAATACAGAGGGGAGACAAATTCAGAGTGATGACGACAATAAACAATAATACGCAACATGTACTATCATGCTTGGCGATAATACTATTCAACGTTATCGTGTTACTACATATGGATCCGACGACTAATATTCTTTACGTAGTACATGGATTTTCTTCTACGTCGTCATCATTAGCGTCGACGACGTCAAAAGTGCGAACACGATCTCATCGTAGAATAATATCCAGTACACGTAGTTCGTTATCATCAATAAAACAATCATCATCATCATCATCGTCGTCGTCATCACGTCTTTTTCTTATCGAAAACACTGGTAGTAGTAGTAGTAGTAGTAGCAACGACGACGACGAGGACCTGATCGCTTCTATTTATCTAAAAATGAATCAAACAACAACCACGAATGATCAAGAGAAAGAGATAGAAGAAAACAAATCATCATCATCATCATCTCCAAGTAATGGTAGTATCCGTGACACTCTCAAGAACACAATATTTTTAGGTATCGATCCCACACCGGATGTGATAGCAATTGCCACAATTTATTTTGTGGAGGGTGCATTAGGAATAGCACGATTAGCACAAACATTTTTACTGAAGGATGAATTACATTTAGGTCCAGCAGAATTATCCGCATTATCTGGTATCTTTACCTTACCATGGACGGTGAAACCAATATACGGATTTTTATCCGATGGATTTCCATTATTTGGATACCGACGACGATCGTATTTAATACTAGCAGGAGTAACTGGTTGTTTTTCCTATTCAGCTGTGGGGCACAATTTTTGGGGACTATTAGACAATGTGAACAATGTTGGTGATGGTTCATCCACAATGGTATCATATACAATTGCTGCGTTAGTACTAAGTAGTGCATGCATTGCAGTTAGTGATGTTGTTGCGGATGGTATAGTTGTACAAAAAACAAGAGAATCAGCGAAGACTGATCCATCCTTAGCCGGTGGATTACAAAGTTTATGTTGGGGTAGTGCTGCTGTTGGTGGATTATTATCAGCATACTTTTCTGGTTCTTTGTTGGAAGTGATGAAACCACAAGATGTATTTTCACTCACAGCAATATTACCATTATTAGTTGCATTGATTGCGTTACAATCGAGGAGGAACCATTGAGCAAAAGCAATATGAACAGCAACGTTGATAGTACTATCATGAATATGGAAGCAACGACGACGACGACAACAGCAACAAACGGTGTAATTAATGGGGGAGAATATAATGACGATATTGATACTACCGCAATTACTGCAACAACGATGAACAACAACAACAACAACAACAACAACAGTAATGATTTTATTGATATTCAATCACAAATTGAATCATTGTGGAATGCCATTAAACAACCTGCTATATACAAACCGGCATTGTTTATATTTTTATGGCAATCAACACCAACAAGTGATGGTGCTATGTTATTCTTTCAAACAGAAAATTTAGGCTTCGGTCCAGAATTTTTAGGCCGGGTACGATTGCTTGGAGCATTCTCATCGTTGTTTGGCATTTGGTTATACAATACGTATCTGAAAAACAAAAGTATTAAAGATATATTATTTTGGGCAACAATTATATCATTCCCACTAGGATTATTAGATTTAGTTCTAATCACCCATGCCAATCGATTAATTGGTATACCAGATAATTGGTTTATCTTTGGTGATGATGTAGTTTTAAGTGTATCGGTGAAATTGCATTCCTACCCACTCTAGTATTAGCAGCAAGAATATGCCCGATTGGCGTTGAAGCTGTGTTATTCGCGGTAAGTGCTGCTTCCTTCCTTTTTTTTCCTCCTATTGTTGGTGTTGTTGTTTAAATGTTGCCTCCTTGATACCTTCCGCTAACAACAAAACTATTGCTTTTTTCAATACCGATGAAAACTTTAATATGTATTTGTTTATTCTTTCATTCGCAGACGCTCATGTCGATCAATAATGGTGCAGGAGTAGTAGGGACCGAAATCGGTGCATTATTAACCAAAGCATTAGGTGTAACAGAATCGAATTTTGATAACTTGTGGCTGCTTAGTTTGATTTGTAATCTAACCTCACTCTATCCACTCCTCTTTATTGGATGGTTGGATGAAGTTGGTACTGATTCGGAACAAGAAATTGAAGAACAACAAAAAGAGGCAGCAGCACTACTTGTAGCAGCAGCGTCGGAGTCATCCGAAGCATTATCAGCTATTACTACCGTCGTCGATACCGAAGCGACTTGATTGATTTCGATTGGATGGAAAGATGAATTGTTATTTCTTCCGCCTGCTTTATAACTTATACGACAAACAAATAACCTAGGTGACTGAACTTATATAAAAACGACATCCAACCGTTCGTTTTTTTACCAGCGACTACGTCTGTTGTGGCAAGCTTCCTCATTATTTAAAGGATGATATGTTGGCATATTTTATCTTGTATCTCGTTCATGCACATCAAATATAAAGGACTGATCTTGTAATTCGTTGAGGGTTACTACTACGAAACTAGAAGTTACTAGAGTAGCTGGATCACATCATACACCATACTAGTTATATCTGATCCAATTCTAGCTAGTTGACTTCAATAATAACTATTTTTTTGAATCACCACAAGTGGTGTGCTAGTCATTGACTGAAAAACGATGGTAATGCGCATCATTTAAGATAATATAAACACAAAACATCATAATATATAAATAATATAATGTGATAGAATCTTCGACTACTGTACTTATTAAAATTTCTTCTAGTAGTAGTAGTAGTATTTATTCAAATATAATGTAGCGAAATATGCAGTATATGTCAAATTATATCTTTCTGTTGTTGTTGTTGGAGAGTATTGTTGCTTCGTTTCAAATAATCATTGATGTGTTTTTTGGCATACGGATCAGGAAACAAATGTTCTTTTCCTTCTTTTAAGGCAATCATTAATTCATCGGCCACAGATGCAGATGAATATTTTTTGTATTCATATTTGGCATTCATATTGGTATCAATTGCTCCGGGATATACACCAATGACCAATGTATTGTATTCATTGTCGTCACCCCCCAAATCACGACGATGGGCATCTGTTAAATAATGAAGTGCAGTCTTCGAACATCCATACCCTGTTGCCCATACATTTCGAAAACTTAATATAGATGCCACCGTGACCAATGCTGCCGCTGATGCTGAGGAGTAGTCGTCTGTTTCCGATTCATCATCATCATCATTATTTGTCGACCTGACGCTCTTCTTCTTATTCGTCTTGTTTTTGTCGTCGTTTTCACAGTTACTACTGCTTGTCGTCTTTTTCAAATTGGATGCGAATGCTTGTACTACACGTAAGGGTGCAAAATAATTTACTTCCATTTCCTTTTTGGCTTTTTCGGGATCTAATTCCAATGCATTACCACCATCACAAGAGAATGATGCTCCCGCATTATTGATAACCAAGTTGACATCCGGATATTGTATTCCAAGTGTCCGGACCGTATCTACGTCAGTCACAACATCCAAAACCACCACCACCACCCTTCCATCAGAAGATTTCACTAAATCGTCTAACTGGTGTATTTTGTCATTGTTTCGAACGGTGGCATAAATCTTTTTGGCACCTTCTCGTAATAAAGCATTGACAAAGGCACGTCCCATTCCTTTTGGATTATTTGTTCCGGTGACAAAAGCTACACATCCTACAATATTGAATGATCGTCGTAATAGTCGTTTATTTCTTCTTCTTTTATTTTCATTATTATTCTCAGTAGCAGTAGTACTACCATTATTATTTTGATTTGTCATCATCGTTGTCGTCGCCGTCGTCGTCTTCTTCGTTTTGCCGTTGCGATACTAATTAACTATAAATACTGCGAATCGAATCAATCATCACCCTAACTTACTGTACTAGTATTGTAGCTAATACATTTTTTCTTCTTCAATTTAATTAGATAGTATTTTAATATTATTATCAAAATACAGTCATATTTTATTAGTCGAATGAGTCCAGTATGCATCGTGCTGCGGCACGCTCTTCTTTTCGTGCGTTGCTTGTCGTCAAGATTTTTTTGGTGCCACGGTAAGCCGTGAAATTGCATGCTCGCCAAGCGCCTTGAATCTCAATCGCACGTTTTTTTAAGCAGCGAATTGTTCAACAATAGGATTACGTGGTAAACACACTACAACTACAAGAGTAGACACAAGAATAGCCAACACAAAATAAAATATTACCATGGCTCTTCGATCAGCTGTCTCAACCGTTGCAAAAGAGTGGCTCTTGCTACTGCTGCCCAGGTATGTATCAGAAATTAATTGCACTGAACAACTATAGATTTCGACTTTGATTTGGTATGGGAAGCGAAGATCCTGTTTTTTTGTATGAAAAATGCACACCGATTTTAACGGTCATTACTGGATGAATCGAAAAGCTTTCATTCTATCTAGCTAGGCATTTATTTAATCCACAACATGCGGATTCAATAAAAAATTTATAATGACAATCCTTTGTCAAATTGGAGCAAAAAAAGGTTGTTCACCATGGTCATACATCGTCGTCGTCGGCACACAAAATCTCAACGATAACGCGTGAAAATAATATAATCGGCGAAGATCAATATTATTTTGTGTATGACTGTGAAATTAAAATTCTAAATTCCGTCCTACTCTTTTCATGCACTAAACTACGCGTTACACAATACTGAATGGAATCTCGCGCGTCTCGTACACCACACATTTTTATTATACTTTTACACAACACAACAATCGACTAAACAAACAATTTTCTATCTTTCTTTTGTATGATTTCTGTTTATGTATGTTATGCTATGCTATGTTATCTTTAAATTTAATTTAAATTTACTAGGCTGCCCGTCGGGTAGCAACCCGAGGTATGGCCAGTCAAACCTTGGAACTTTCCTCATTCCTTGAGGCTAAGATTGGTGCCGCTGCTGGTGCTGAAGATTCCTCTGTCAAATACGCTGAAACCGGTGCAGTTATTTCTGTTGGAGATGGTATCGCACGCGTGTACGGTCTTTCAAACGTCCAAGCTGGAGAGATGGTTGTCTTTGCCTGTGGTCTCAGAGGTATGGCACTGAATTTGGAAGAAGACAATGTCGGTGTTGTCATCTTCGGTGACGATCGTGATATTTTGGAAGGTGATAATGTAACCCGTACCGGGGCTATTGTCGATGTTCCAATCGGACCTGAACTTCTTGGACGTGTCGTTGATGGTATCGGTCAACCAATTGATGGAGGTGCATCCCTCGATGGTTGCAAGCGTTCTCGTGCTGAATCCAAGGCTCCCGGTATCATCCCCCGTGAATCAGTTTCGGAACCTATGCTTACCGGACTGAAGGCCGTTGATGCCTTAATCCCCATTGGACGTGGACAACGTGAATTGATCATCGGTGATCGTCAAACTGGTAAGACCGCTATCGCCATTGATACTATTATCAACCAAAAGACCAAGGCGGAACCTCTTGCCTGTATTTACGTCGGTATCGGACAAAAGAGATCGACTATTGCCCAATTAGTCGGACAACTTGATGAACGTGGTGCGTTGGATAACTGTATTATTGTTGCCGCTACCGCGTCCGACTCTGCTCCTCTTCAGTTCCTTGCCCCGTACACTGGTGCCACCATGGGAGAATACTTCCGTGACAGTGGAAAGCACGCTGTGATTTTCTATGATGATTTGTCGAAGCAAGCCGTTGCGTACCGTCAAATGTCTTTGTTACTTCGTCGTCCTCCTGGTCGTGAGGCCTACCCTGGTGATGTTTTCTACCTGCATTCCCGTCTTTTGGAACGTGCCGCCAAGATGAACACCAAACTTGGAGGAGGATCTCTTACCGCACTTCCTGTCATTGAGACACAAGCCGGTGATGTTTCCGCTTACATTCCTACCAATGTTATTTCCATTACCGATGGACAAATTTTCCTGGAATCTGAATTGTTCTACCAGGGTCAACGACCTGCTATTTCTGTTGGTTTGTCTGTATCTCGTGTCGGATCTGCCGCTCAATTCAAAGCCACCAAAGCAGTTGCTGGTACCATGAAACTTGAACTTGCTCAATACCGTGAGGTCGCTGCCTTTGCTAAGTTCGGTTCCGATTTGGATGCTGCAACCCAACAACAATTGAACCGTGGTGTTCGTCTATACGAGCTCCTCAAACAAGGACAGTACGAGCCACAAGAACCTGAAGAGGTTGTTGCATCCCTATTCATTGGTGTTAAGGGATACTGTGATCGTGTTGCTGTCGAACATGTACAAGACTTCGAGGCTAACTGGCTCAATCATATGAAGACTGCACATGCAGGTGTCCTAAAGAAGATTGTTGACTCTGGTTATGCCCTAGAAAAAGATGTCGAGGCAGAACTTGCAAAATGCGCCGAAGATTTCACTGAGGCATACACTCCTCCTGCTCCTGTCGAATAAGTTTATTATTAATTACAACATAAATTAAAAACACATATATAAGTTGAAAACCGAGAAAAACAAACTGCTGTATTACAATCAATTAGTGTCTCGTACTCATTTTTGCATCATACATGTCAGGAACAAGTATAAACCTTGTATTCTGACTAAAAACTTCGCTGAAGTAGTATCAGTATCAGTAGCATTTCATTCACCAAATAAATACCATAGGATGAATATCAAAATGTTTCGAAATTGCTGGGACAAGCTTGTTCATTATGTGAGTTCGTGATGGTATGGAGTAAAATTTAATTTATGATGACCGCATCGCCTATTACATTAACACCACACTCTTTTCGTTTGGAATAAATTAAAACGCGCACCTTTGTTTACACATCTACTAAAATATCTAGTACTAAATCTACGTAGAACCTACGTAGAGCTTCAACCTATCAACCTCTAATTTGTAGTGTCGACGATGGTTATCATGTCGAATACAATCCAACCAGGAATGTATCTTGACAACATTGATAACAGGAGTGACAATCGTTCTATCGGATCCATATCCAGCTTCAATCGTAACGAAATTCCGGCTAAAAATGATAAAGATATGACTTTACGAAAAATCACGACAAAATCAACCAGTAACAACAACAAGACAACCACCGACGTAGAAGGCTGGACCAAGACAAGCCCAGGAAAGAAGAAACCAAAGAATTCGAACAGCACCGTAGCATCAACTGAGTCAATCATCACGACAATTGACGGAAACTTCGATAGTATAGAGGCAGGAACCAGCAACAGAATCTATGTTACGTCTCCAGGAAGAAAGAATAAGTGCAACATACCTGACGACAGTAGGCAGCAAACAGAATTAGAATTCATTCCAACAATCATGGCAGTTAAAAGGAAAGAAAAAGTTAAAGACAAGGAACAAGACAATGGAGAAGATAATGATACGAGCAAAACAAACGATCAAGACAATGGCAATACTATGGAGGATAACAGAGAAGGAAAAGACGACAACAAAGAAGACAAGAATAAAACAAATAGTAAAAACGACAGTAGTAGTAACGATAGCAACAACAGAGGACAAGGAGGAAGAGGCGAAAGAGGAGGTGGACGAAAAGGAAGAGGAGGAAGAGGAGGTATAGAAAGAAATCTAATCCCTAAAACTGAATGGGAGACATACAACTTTTCAATTAGTTTCAATCCCAAGACAATGAACAATAAAGACCCTGATACGGAATTCCAAGCACTACTTTCAGAGATGATGAAAAAGTCTCCAGGAATCACATTCCATGCAACGAACGAAGATATGTTTCCGAAACCAAAATCGTTCTCAAACATACAAGGATACCCACAAACAGAAGCTGCGTTCAAGGACTTCTTTGAAGTATATGAAAACAAAGGTATGACAATTTACAAAATATTTATCCAAGCAACAATGCACTACAATGAATTAGACCTTCGAAACAGTTTACTCAACTACTTGAGAAGTAATAATCTTTGGATGTCGAGTGATTTAATCTCAGAGAATGTAGACGAAATGATTGGATATATTAATTATGGACATGATAAAATGGTATGGAGACCTGAGTGTGAAAAGAAAATCAACAATGGTATCAATGCACTGATTCAAAGCGGATCCATTCCACAAGCTTTGCGATTAAAAATTGATGGATTAAAGAAAGATATCAAGATACGTGTCGCAGCAGGAACATTCCGGGGAGGACCAAGAAATGATCCAGTCATGTGCGAAGGTTTACTCTTACGAACAACGAAAGCACAAGCAAGAGCAAGTATGGAATTATTAGGTTTATTAGACGACAATGTATTAGGAGAGTTCTACAGTATCATTCCGAAAGGAACAGACAAAGAAATAGGACCACAACTATATGGAGATTTATTACGGATGAACAACGATATGCTAAACACTTTACGTGCTATTACTGTTGTTAACTGGCCAGAAGAATTATTCCTAGAGCTTTACAACCCCGCATTAGACGTCCCAGGAACAGTCGCACTCAGAGTCGATACACTACTGATGAATGCATGGAAATGTGTAGCAATTGAACGTACAACTGAGACAGAAACAAGAGGTAAATACTTACTACTTTTCCAAGAAGAAGATATGGAGAAAGCGAAAGCATTAATCAGTAATCTGATTGACGACTTTGGAAGAGAGAGTAACAGTAACTGTGCAAAGATTGCGTTAGAAAAGTTTAATCAATTTCCAGAGTTTGACAGCATTCAAAGAGTGTCACAGTCAGTACAGGCAAAAGCTTCCAAATTGAAAGAAATGCTACAAAACGCGGCAGCACAGAGGACATCTAAGACGCCCAAACAAATACAGCAACCGCGATTTCAATTCCATGTAGCAAAACAATTGCAAAAGCAACTGCATCTCCCAACCCAAAAATCGTATAGTAATATAGCACAAAGCAGCGCACAAAAGAAACATTTAACAATAGTCCAACCTGCACCCAGTACCGCACAACCAACGACACCACAACAGCAGCCTCAACAAGCAACACATACAGAACAAACAAGAATGACAGAAGCAGACAATACAGCACAACAAGATCAAACTAGTAACGAAAATGGATTAAGAGTTCGTACATCAATGAATTTAATGACACAAGACACAAGAACTATAGCAACGAACCACTCAGGATTATCAGACCAACAAACAATGACAACAATGATGACTCAGATAACACAACAGTTTCAAGAAATGGAGAGAGATAGAATAACAAGAGAGGACAAACAAGAAGCAAAACGACAAGAAAGAGAATCTAAAATAGAGGAGAGACGAGTCGAGGCACAAAGAGATATGTACTCTTTTATGAAATCAATGATGATGATGACTCAGAATCAGAACAGTGAGAATAAACAAAGAAAAGAAGCAAAAGCAAATCCAAATCCGATACCAGACGAACTAACAACAGGTGAAACAGAACAAACAAGCGCTCTTACATCCAGCATAACAACGACAAAGTCATTGACTACACCTACCGGAAAAAGGGCGTCAGCTCTACTATCAAACACTAATGAAGAGACGAATATGACAGACATTGGAACAGAGGCAGAAGATACGGAGACGATAGAAACGATGTCAACAAAGAGAAATAAAAGCGTAAGCGTATCAGCAAAGGACACAGAAGAGGGACAAGCAGACGACATGATGGAGGATGGAGAAGAGAACACGGAGAAGAGAGGAGAAAATTCAAGTTCCTTTATCGATGGATTCAATAATCAACAATTTCAACCAAAGGCGATAATAGCTCCTGGGACAGGAGCTACTCAACAATAAAGGCACTTCAAGTGCCAATCTAAAGCATACTCGTGAAGGAAAGACTGCAGACAATCCAACAGAACGATCAGGCGCACAACTATTAGAACATTCATACGATATAACAACAATGATACCAACACAAACAAATATATTTAGACAAACATACAAAGAATAACAACGACGAAGAAGATAAGGATAATGAAATGCCGACACTACAAGACAGAGATAGAGAGGATAGTGATAGCGATGATGAAGAGAGCGAGGACGAGATAGTGTACGAGAATTACGATGAACAAGAGGTTGCATACGGAGACAACCAAGACACATTGGAAAATAGACTATTTAAATTAAAAGAAGAAATAACAAAGATTAGTAATCTACAGACAAACAATTTAACAGATAGTCTAACAAAAACAACAATAGCATTCGTACCATCAAGAATGATCAATACTGAGAGACAAAAACTAAAAGAAGAAAGAAAAGAGAACAAAAGAGAACTCCTGCAACTGCAAAAAGAAATAATAAAAGAAACAAAAGAAGTATTGAAATGGGAACGTATACAAGCAAAAACCCGAAATCAGGAGATGGAAGATGACGAGGAGGATGAAGACGAATCAGTGTATGAGCCAATAACAATGCCTAAGTTAATCAAACGAAACGGAGATGATGACGACGACCGATCTGTCGACAGTGGGTCAGTGCAAACAGAAGATAATACCACAAAGAAACCGGTTACATTACGACTGAGAGGAGGAGCACCCCCAGAGATAATAGAAATAGTTGAAGAGAGATTCATATTAGAAGCATTGGATGAAGAAGAAGCAGAACCAATGGGAGGCACAATGGAGGAACCAAAATTACCAGGAATGATACGGATATCTGGATGTAATCCAAATGGTATCAAAGCAGGCCAATTGAAAAGTCATCTCCAAAACGCGATGGACTTAAACGTCGATATTCAATGCTACTCGGAAGTGAACACCGATTTCCTGCAAACGCAACAAAGATAGAAATTCTACGAGAATACTAAATCAATGGACAGACAGGCACGAGCCGTATGGGGGACTAGTCAAGTGGTAGTCGAAAACAAATCCGCATTTAAACCAGGCGGTACAGCAATCGTATCAATGGGAAAAACAGCTGGAAGAGTGAAGAAATCAGGCACGGATTCGATGGGAAGATGGACGTATCAGTACTGGATGGAAAAGGAGGAAAAGACATACTCATTGTAAGTGTATATCAATGCTGCAAGCAACCAACAAACCCAAAAGGAGTTACAGCATATCATCAACAGGAAATAATGCTAAGTGAAACAAACAGAGTCGACAGAGATCCAAGAAGAAACTTCTATAAAGACTTGAAAAAGTTCTTGAATGAATTCCTTACAGACGAGAACAATAACATAACACCCATTATACTGGGAGATTGGAATGAAGAATGTAAAGGAACATCAACATCACAAAAACTATGCGACTACTTTGGATTTGTTAATATATTCAAACAAGTACATCCAAACCACAAACAATTTAAAACATATATGAGAGGTTCAAGGACTATCGACTTCGCACTAGCCCCCCCAGAGCTAGCGAACCGAGTGACAAACTTTGTGTACGAGCCATTCATGTACAGGCTAAAAGGAGATCACCGTGCATATTACTTTGATATAGGAGAAGAAGTTCTATTTGGAAATAAACAAGAACCAGTATATGACCAGGCAGGAAGAACGTTCGCAAGCAAAGATCCAAAAGCAGTAACTACTTATCTCGCAGCAGCACACTCGCATCTTATGGCCAACGCAGTAATGACAAGAATAAGGAACCTACTGGCAAGTGATGACCCAGACCACGAGGAGGCAGAAAAACTAGACTCACTCATGACGCAAGCATGCGAACACGCTTCCAACCAATGTAAAAGAAGAAGAAAAGATTACTGGAACATCGAAATACATGAAACAAAAAGAAACCTATCAGTATGGTGTCAATACAAAAGTAGACGAGTACGGAAACTATCATCACGTGCACTCATAGCACGGACATCGCACTAGGACTACAGATGAGAGAAGGAATGCCAATGGAAGAAATACTAGGACAAATAGAAATACTACGCACAAGAGTAAAAGAAATACACAAGGAATCTGAAAAGAAGAGAGATGAATCACTTACGGAGAGGGCAAATATGGCAGAAGACGCAGACGACAAGAAGAAAGCTAAGGCGATTCGTCAAATGAAAGAGACAGAACAGAAAACAAGAGCTTTCCAAAAATTGAAGTTCAAGAGAGGACTTATACACAATGGAGGAGGTATATCGAGATTACAAGTACCAATCACATGGCCAACAGCTGAAGAATACAATGACGAGACAGACTACAACCTGGAAGACCCGAAAGCAACAGACCAGAAAGATGCAAGCAAATGGAGAGAAGTAAATTGCCCAAAAGAGATTGAATTCCTGCTGAGATTGCGCAACCAACGTCATTTTGGACAGGCTGAAAGTGACAGAACGCCCTTTACAACAGAAACTATGAAACACAAATTCAATTGGAGTGCATCAACGAATGAGGCCGAACTGGTCCTAAAAGGAGAATATAACGATGATGAATTATCAGATATAACAAGACTATTTCTAGATAATATGACACGAGTGACCGAGACAGAAGACAAACCGAAATTCTTAACAATGAAAGAATTTACAGGTAAATTCAAAGTATGGAGAGAAACAACGTCGACATCTCCAAGTGGAAGGCATCTGGGACATTACAAAGCTCTGGTGGCAACAATAGATCGATCCTTAAAAGAGGAAGAAAGAAAAGAATTTGTAACATTTCAAGAAGAGATATCCAAATGCTATATAGGTTTGATCAATTATGCGATCAAACATAGATATTCTCTTCAACGATGGAAGACGATAGTCAATATGATGATATATAAAGAACATGGTAATGTCAAGATACACCGGTTGCGAGTCATTCATCTGTATGAAGCAGACTTAAGTCTCCTCTGGGGCGTGAAATGGAGAGAAGGTATGCACACAGCGTTAAAGACAAAATCACTACACCAAGGCCAGTATGGAGGGTTACCCGGACGAGATTGCACATCACTGACATACTTAGAAGAATTACGATTTGATTATTCAAAACTGACAAGATATCCAGTTGCAAATTTTGATAACGACGCAGCAGCATGCTATGATAGAATCCTATGTGCAATAGCAAGTTTAGCAGGAAGGAAATACGGCATTCACAAAGACGTTATATTCATACATGCACAAACATTAGAAGAAGCAGAATTCAAACTGAAATCATCACTGAAAGTATCTGATACGTCATATAGACACTGTGTTAAATTTCCCATACACGGAACAGGCCAAGGATCAAGCAATTCACCAACAATATGGTGTTTTATATCAAGTGTACTATTCCAATGCCACAATGAAAGAGCGTCCGGAATGTTATTTCAGTCACCAGAAGGTGACATGATAGTCAGATTCAATATGGTAGGGTTTGTCGATGACTCCACATGTATCACCGGAGGCAATCCCGATGATACACTACAGGAATTGCTGAAGAAAATGCAGGATGATGCACAGCTATGGCACGATCTGTTGTGGTGCTCAGGAGGCAAATTGGAACTATCAAAATGCGGATATCATGTGATACATTACGACTTCGAAGACAGTGGAATTCCAAGAATGAAACATAACCCTGGGGAATCAATAACACTACAGAATGAAAAGGGCGAACCAATCTCCATCAAATCTAAAAATATATACCAAACAAGAGTGAATCTAGGACATGCAAAAGCTCCAAGCGATTCTTGTAACACAGAATTCGAACGTACGTTAAAGAAAGCAGTAAAGATCGGGGAAGCTATAACACAGTGCGGAGGCACGAGAGCTGAAAGCAAAATGCTGTATAGAGCTGTTTGGAAACCAGCAGTCGAATACATATTGCCGCAATCATTTCTATCGAAAAAGCAATTACAAAAGATAGAGAAAGCAAGTTTGCCTAAAATATATGCGAAATGCGGGTACAATAGGAACACGTCAAGAGCAGTACTAGCTGGACCTATAGAACTTGGAGGAGGAGGATTTACACCTCTGTACGTGACGGCCGGAACAGGCTACGTAACTCACTTTCTGAAAAACTGGAGGACACCTACAGAAGATATTGGAAAACAATTACGAATCGTATATGCATGGACATCATATCAAGCAGGTGTTACATACCCCTTATTAGAACATCCAGAACGTATATTAGATTACGTAAACGGTAAAGTAATACCAGGAATGAGAGAATACTTGGACACAATTGATGGCAAAATAAAATTGAATAATACTTATATTAGATCTAAATTGAGAACTAACGACAAAAGTATCATGGAAAGAGTAGCCGAAATGGAATTCACCACTATTCAAAGAGAACGGATCAATTGCGTCAGAATGTATTTGGGTGTGATGTATTTAAGTGAAATTTGTAATGAGGACGGAAAGTCGTTACAGAAAGGTATCGAAGACAACAAACACAACAAAACAACATACACAGTATCATTGACTAGACCAAAACAACAGAAACCAAACTCCTACAGCTGGAAATTTTGGAAGAAGGCAATAAGATCATTCACAACAGACGATAAGAAATTAGAATTGGAACTAGGATCTTGGACAAACCAACACAGCAAATCCGGCAAGTGGGAATCATACCAGTCTAATATAGACAATAATATATATCATCATTGTAGCAACAAAGAAGATAACCATCAGTATTGGGAAGTTTATGAACGTCAAGGGTATCAACTCACTTTAATCGACGAAATGGAACTGGATGAATTTAAGATACGAAATGGAACACCAATACAAATAAAATCTTTAGCAAATGGAATGAAATATGGCGAGATGACAGCAGTAATAGTTAAAGATAAGAGAACACAGAATGCTTATGGACCCGACGTATCATGGGACAGATTTATACAAGCACAACCAGAATGGGTGCGAGTACTCCTGGAGGATGTTCATTTCTTTTCAGAAGATGGGTATTCCAACCTGTGGGAAATAGTAGCATGCATGGAGAAACACAAGTACTTGTTAGCTGTATCTGATGGTTCTGTAAAATTCCATGACATGAGCTTTGGTTGGATCTTAGCTACACCTACTGGCGAAAGATTAGCAGCAGCTGCAGGACCTTGTAATGGGAGAGGAAATTCACTTCGGGCAGAAGGAGCAGGAATGTTGTCAGTAACAATGTTTATAGCATTAATCATAAAATACCTTGAGGTAGAACCAATGAAGATAGTATTCATATCTGATAATCTAGAACTGATCAAACGACTGAAAGCACATAAGCATTACAACGATCCATACCCAAATGAGACCCTGAAATCGGAGTTCGACGTGACAGAGCAAATATATAGAACAACAGAGACATATGGAATAGAGGCATCCTACAAGTGGGTTAAAGGTCATCAAGATAAGAACACACCTTACATGGACCTGAACTTAGAAGCACAACTCAACGTCGATGCAGACAAATTTGCAGGAGACTTTCAGATGGAAAAAGGGAAATTCAGACCATTGGTATTCCTCCTACCAAGCTGTGATGCCATGCTATCGATAAGAGGAATCAGCATCACAAGCAACTATAGGAAACAATTAATAAGAGCATATGTTGAGCCGGAATACATTCAATACCTACAGTACAAATTCCAGTGGTCAAATGAAGTCATTGAGATAGTTTCTTGGAAATGCCTCTCACTTGCTATACAAAGAATCAACAGAGACGTTCTAATCACAAAAATATGCAATGATCTGTTACCAACAGCTGACACGCTGTGCAGAATGAAATACCAACACCACGATACATGTGTTTTATGTAACAACCACGAAACAAGAGACCATATGATAAGATGTACTGCAAAGTCAAGAATTAAATGGAGAAACCAATATATAAATGCAATTAGAAAGAAGCTAAACACGATGGAGACAGAATACGCAATAACAGAAGCTCTATGCTCCGCTATTGCAGCATGGCTGGAGTTTGGAGAGGTCGATATAAGCAAGTTTCCGATACAATTTGCAAATGCTATCTTGTCACAAGAGAGAATCGGATGGAGACATTTCTTCGCTGGTAAAATATCGCAGGAATGGTTACAACTACAGGAGAACAGTACAAACAAGACAATAGGAAAGAAAAGAGACTGTTACGTTTGGGGAGCGTCGGTGGCTGAAGTGACTCTGACCTATTTCATTAAACTATGGGAATTAAGGAATGAGGAAGTCCATGGTAAATCTGTAGAACAACAAGAAAGAACAAGAAAAACCAAACTCAGTACAGATGTAAGAAAACTAAATGCACTAAAGGACAAAGCAAGACCGGTAGATATGGGCTTATTCCACAATGACATAGAAGAATTCATTGATAGTTCAACTGCACAAACAATTGCGACATTTATCAGTAGCCACAAGAGAGCGATTGCAAATAGTGTGAAGAAATACAAAGCAGCCTCACAAGCAGGAGCAACGTCTGTAGTCCAATGGATCAGGGGATGGAGCAACAACGACGATGTGATAGAAAGGATGAACACTAGACAAAGGAAAGATATACTGGAAACAGATGGTAGGAAGAAGGAGAGACGACGGCGTAAACAAAACAGTGGAAGACAGAGATCAATAGTTGGTTTCTTGTCATTAGTGTCGTAAGACATTACATAAAAGTAGATTTGCGGTATAGCTGCTCCGGCAGTGCTGCGCCTTTGTGAGATGGTACTCGAGCCATGGGCTGAGCGTTTCGAAAGGATTTAAATTAGATATTTATATTATTATTTTTGTCTGTCATATCTTTGGATTGTTCATGAATTTTATGTAGTTCTGTTAGTACTGTTTCGTTCAATTGAATGATAAACGGTGCATCAACATAAAAATGACGGTGCAAGCCATTAGGAAGAACACCAAACTGTTCATCAATCCATTGTGCTAAGTGCCATCCTCTAATCATTGCTGTTATGAATGGATCTGTCCTCTTCTTCCTTGATCGTAGCACGAGTAAATAACCAATATCTTGATTTGATTTCGATGGAATAAAACACTTAATATAGCCACATTCATAGTGTGATAATGATAGATCTAAATCGTTATCAACAGTTGTTATATCTAAGTTAGTTACATTATGATTGTGTTTTGTTTCTTCCATTATTATTGTTGTATTACTCCTCTTTTCTACAACTCCTACTACTTGTTTCTGAGACGATGCTATCATCTTTGAATTCGATGATGATGATGATGATGATGGATCAATGTTGTCATTGATCGACGGAAGAGAAAAAAACCCCTGTACATTCCTTGTATTATAGTACCACCCAGTGAGAAGAACACCACCCACTACTATCCAACTGGATAAGCCTCCTCTTCCTCGTACTAATCTACTGACACATCGATGAATGTGAGGACTTCTCCTACTCCTTATCTGACTCTCCTCTGCTGAATGAGAATCGACGATTTGTTGTTCTTCTGTCGTCACTGCTACTTCGGGAATCAGGTTCTCTTTCTCTTCCTCTTTCTCTTTCATCTCATCGTCTACTTCATATTTCGCCTTAAAGTTTCGATCAACCTCCTGTGCTTCTTCTTCTTCTGCTGTTGTTGTTCGAAACATCTTGTAGAGTCCTACATTATTTAACTAATATTCTGTTTTGGATATACTAGTAGAAAAAAAAGGATGTACTGTAATTTTATTACCCATGCTGAGATCTTTGGATAGTAGGACCTACGACATCGCGGAAACAAGGTCCCAAGAGATACATAAAATTCGGGGCATGTAAATATCGTGAGTCCACCGCGTCGCCAATGTATTCGAATTTGGTCTACAGACTTACAGACTTCCACGTGTCATTCACACTTAAACTAACTTTCTCGAAAAGTACAAACAGAAAATTTGAAAATCGAAAATTATCATCATTGTGTTAACACATTGATCATGATCATCTGATCATCAACATTCTTTTTTGGGTGGAAAAAGCAAAAGACAACAACGATATAGATGTATCTTCTGCTACTTACTCGTCCAAAGGTAAATTGAATGCCAATTTACTAGTAGCTAAAGCATTAATTGCTGGACGGGGGGACGTACGCTCGCTTTCATTCTATTTATCATGTCGAAAAACGGGAACAGCATATTCATAACAAGGCGATTGTTGCCATTGCTACTACGAAATAATCGTCGTAGTAGCAATACCAATACGATCAGTACGAATAATAATAAGAATAGTACAAAAACGACCAATTCACAGGTGATGATCCTACCGCCGTCGTCATTGTATGATTCTTCTTCTCCTCGCTTTTCTGGTGCACGTAGTAGTAGTAGTCGACGGCATTGGAGCTCTTCTGCATTTTTCTCTACCACATCACCACCGGCTGACAAGGACAAGGACAACGACGACGACGATAGCGATGAAGGCACAAGAAGAGGAACAAGGGTGAGGAGGATAAATGAAATGTCATTATCACTTTCATCAACATCAACATCAACAGCGAGAGAAAATAATATCAGCAGTACAAGTAGTAGCAACAGTATCTTCACACAAGATTACGAACAATTGGCAATAGATCGAATGGTTTTAGGGGGTGGGGGAATTGATGAATGGTATAAGTCCATCGATGTTGATTCGGTTGTTACTGAAGGTTATTTACAGCAGTTATTTGACGATCATATATCTCACACCACCAGAAGCAACAACAGCAACAATAGCAGCAGTAAAAACAATACTACTAATAATCAGACTCAACCACTACCGAATCCTAATATGCTATTGAATATGCTTGAAATGTTACGTAATGAGGAAGCTAATATATCAAATGATACTATACTAAAAATCTTTCGACAGGTTGTTCAGTCCAAAAGAGTTAAATTATTAGAACGGGCTGAAGATGTTGTTGTTAAGAATAAGTACGATCCACAATTATTACGACTATTAATTGCTGGATATGTCAACGCGGATGCAGCAGAACGTGCATGTACATTATTAATGGAGTGGCCAAATGAATCAAGTCGACATCAACCAGGAATCAAATCATATCGATTGGTTTTAACTGCACTTGCATCTTCGTCGTCGTCGTTATCGTTATCGTTATCGTCATCGTCATCGTCATCGTCATCGTCATCGGTATTGTCTAAAAACGATGATGGTAACAGCAGACACATAAACAACAACGAACAAAAACAACAGAAACAGAAGAAAAATAATAGCAGAGATAATGGTCCTAATAGTTATAACCAAGGACAACAAGATAGTCAATACGAGGAGAATAATAATGATAATAATAATAATAAGTATCGTTTGGCACATCGATTATTGCTTCGAATGTGTCGAAATCATATCAAATTTCCTGAATTGTCCTTAACACCCGATCGAGATTGTTTTCAAAGAGTACTCAGTGCTTGTACGTCAATCGAATCAATATCAACGGCAGAACAGGTTCTTGATGATATGATGCGATTCGCCAACGGAGAAGAAGTAGTAGATACCACGACAACAGCAACAATGACGGGTGACAATATTATTTACAATAATAGTGACGATACCATACGTATTCCAACTCCTATCGATACTTATCCCACTAAAAGCGCAATTCGTGGACTGGTTGAGGGATGGACAACAATAGCGTCAAATAATGGTAGTAATAATTACGAAGAAAGAATGCAGCAGGCAGTTTTTGAATTTTTGCGACGGATGGAGGAAAAGGAGGCTTCATCCCCCCTTCGACAACATCGCACCGACTCATCGTCGTCGTCCATCGTTCATATTGATTGTTACAACGTAATTTTGAATGTTATTGCTGAGTTAGGACAATATGAATTGGCCGAAAATATGTTCTATCGTTTATTAACGGATTATTTGAAAGACAAATCGAATATTCAACCCGATGCGGTAACACTTCACACTGTATTAAAATCTCATGTAAAAGCAAATACGAAAGAAGCTGCTTTTGCGGCAGAAAATTTCATACAGCGACTCGATGATCTTCATGACCAACAAGAAAATATACAAAACAAAGCACGTTATTGTTTCATCGACAACGACGACGAAGGTTACAGTGGTAGCAGTAATAACCATACTATTGTTACAGAAGATGATAGTACCGAAGCTAAAGCTAGCTATAGCAGCAGCAACGGCAACGGTAACAGGAACATCAATCATAGTGTCATCGACGATGCAACCGTGAACAACAATAGTCAAAGCAATAATAAAACCCCTAGATTGCTCGACAATATTGAACCGACAGCACGCGCACGTACGACAATTTTAAATCTATGGATCAAACTCGGGCAACCAAATAAAGCAATCGATATCTTAACCAAAGCCGAATCAATATATCAGAAGAAATTGAATCAATCACAAGACGAGGATCATCATCGACAGCAAAATGACACCGATGATAATATTGAACGATTTCAACCGGATAAGATAAGTTATCATCAGATCATCGGTTTCCTGTCCAATCTACAAAAATCATCACCAACAGTCGATTTGGCCGTACAAGCCGAAAAGATCGCAGAAAGGATGAGTAGTATTGGTCATTCAGTGAATATTCGTACCTGCAATACAATATTGAATTGTTGGACCAAGTCGGGAAATCCAGATCGTGCAGAATCTTTTATGGAAGAAACAATGTCGCATTATGAAACACCCGACATTGTTTCGTATAACACCATCATCAACGGTTATGCAAGACTTGGGAATTTGAATCGATCTTTAGAACTTTTGACAAGACTACTCGATGACAGTCTAATTTCAGACTACAATAACAATTCGTCGCTACTACCGAAGCCTAATTCAATAACTTTTACGAGTATATTAACTGCATTATCAAGAGAAAAGACGGTGAAAGCGGCGGAAGAAGCCGAAAAGTTACTCCTACAGATGCAGGAATTAACTGATTCTCCTTATAACTTGGACACTCGTCCCAATATTGTCACATACAATGCAATTATGAATTGTTGGGCTTCTTTAGAACAAGAAAATAGAAATAATAAGAATAACCATAGCAACAACAAGGATTATCATCATTATGGTCGCAGAGCCGAGTTTATTTTACGTTCCATACAGGAACTTGACGACGAAGACGAAAGACCTGATGTTACTAGCTATAATATAGTCATCAAAGCGTATAGCAACGATATGGAGAAAGCCGAAGAACTGTTACAAGATATGATAAAGAATGGATTGGATCCAAATGAACATACATATGATACTGTACATCATGTTTTAAGACGTGATAAAAGGATAAAAAACAAGGAACAAAAGTTAGCCGAAATTTGTGAACAGTACTTTCCATCATCCGCTTCCTTCCACTCGTCGAGGCATAATATGAATAATAAGGATCGTTCAATAACTAATAATCGAAACAATAAGTATACTCAAGGCAACAAGAAGAAGAAGAATAATAATAATCGCAACAATCACCCAAAAAGATCATCTTTCTCATCCGATACGAAAGTGAAAGATTCAAAGTGGCAACACCAGTAATGCAGTTAGTGAACAAGCAACTCTAACGAATTTGAGAAAGTTAGAACCTTACACTGTATCACCTACACTACTGATTCATAATTAATGATAATCTCTTACTAAATAACTTTCTTTTAATATTATTACTATAATTATAATTGTTTCATTTCTTAGATAGCATATTATTACTTTGCTGAAGAAGAAGACGACGACGAAGCTGCTCGTCGAGAACGGTCACGGTCACGTTCTACTTTTTCTAATTCGAATTTACGTTGATCGACACGATTTAAAAAATCTTGCTTGACTAGGTAGGCATTTTTGGATTGTGCGGTTCGTTCTAAATCATCTTGTAATGTTTGATCTGTTTCTTTAAACCCTTCCCAATCCTTACTAGTTTTTTCTACTGTATTCATTTGTTTCTTACCAGCAATTTGTTTCAATACATGATCAAGATTACTGCTTGTACTTGTACTTGTACTACTATTTTTATTATATGTTGTCGTCGTCGACGAAGTCGTTTGTGCTGATTGAGTTGGTTGTGATGGTACCACTGATGATCGTATCATATGTTTAGGCAATTCAATATTCTTGTAATCCTTTTCTTCCAATCGCATTCTCTTATCTTTTCTTGATATACTTGCAGAAGAATCTTTCTCGCAATTAGCATTACTAGTACCATTACTAGTACCATTACTAGTAGAAGAAAAAGAATATACTAATCTCTGAGCAGTAGTACTTGATGATGCGATGATTGAGTCTTTATAGTTGCCGTATGATGACAACGATGACGATGGAGGAGCTGTAACATTCCATTTTTGATTGAGAATTCGTGCCGTCCGTAATGGACCAAAAATTTGTACCATTTGCTGATGCTCACTATTATTATTATTACTACTATTATTATTACTACTGCTAATGCTACTAATAGTCGAAGAAAGATCGAAAGTGGTACCCCAGGAATATCCAAACATCCTTTCGAATGCTACATCGACGAGAGTTTTTAATGACGACGACGACGATGATGAAAATGCGGCCGTGGATGTTATTATTGGAGGGAGTGGAGGTTCCTTGCGTTTCCCCAATACTATTATTTCGCCTGTCGTGGTTTTCGTTGTATCCTTCGCTATTGATGCGGCGATAGGACCATTCTCAGTTTTAGATGCCATTTCTAGATCTTAGCTCTCTTTCTCCAGTCTTCTATTTTTATACAAGTATATATATTAGTTGTGTACTATGCCATACACATTATTGTATTGCCATTTTTGAATTTGTCAACACATCGCGATTTGTTCAATTTTTCTCTAAATCTCGCACCATAATAACTAACCGTAAAAATTGAGCAGAACATTTGCTTAGATTCCCCCCCCCCCCCCGCCGCCCCCGATAGGAAGTAAGTTATTATACTATACAATTGTATCAAGGAATCGAATCTATGGGGAGATGCATCATAATATCATAACGAGAAGTTTGTAGTCTAAATATCATAACAAGTAGTTTATAGTCTAAGACTACAAATAATTTGCTAAGTAATATTATTATTGGAATTTGTGACAAATGCCATTGGACATGAGACATGAAGCACGCCGTAAGAAGGATAAGCGTGATGGAACAATAAAGAGAGACACATTATATGAATGTTCAATGAAGAAGCAAAAGCAATACGATAGTCAAGTATTCACGCATCCCGATCGAATCTTTCGAGATAATCTTATGGGAATGAGGTGCGTGGACGAAGATTCGTTCTGTCATTTCTTTTAGGAGTATTCGAAAGAATCTCGACGAGTGCCCTATTTTTCTTGGAGTTATTTTCATTTTCCTTCCTTTCTTGGTTCAACATATCAACAAGGGTGCTATTCTCATCTGCATCGGCTATTTTATTCTCCAAAAGAAGGGTCTGATCATACTTTACAACCGGTTTTCTCGTTTTGCGTTGATCCCCTTCAACAACATCACCGACATTTTGATCGAAGCTTATCTTAAGAACTTTCGGGATGCCACCCGAAGAGGTAACAAATCCGGAAAGGTTAAGAGGTTGTCCTTTCTTAAACAATGACCCGGCGCGCTGCCTTTTTGCAGGATTAGGAGAAGATTTCGCTAGAGGACGAGTGGTGATTCGAAGACTTGATCCCATAGGTCCAGAGCTGTTCTTAAAATGGTCAGCAGCTGGACCACTGCACTTTTCACTACTAGTAGTAAACTTGATAGAAGATGTCTGATGAACAACGAAGTTTTGGATCGAAAGTAAGGGCGCAATACGGCAGACCATCTTCTGCGAAATGCAGTCTTGCTTGGATGGAATCATAAACACAAAATCGGCACTATTGTTTCCTTTGTGGTCCATGGTAAAGGTACCATATGAAGACATTTCACCTTTGACGGTCCATTCGACATATTTGCGTAGTTCAGGGTTAATCACAACATCAAAAGAAACCCATTGGCTCGATAACATAAATTCTTTGGTAGTCGTACTTAAGATGATCTTATTGGTGGCTTTAGTCATCAATTCCCAACTATTGTGACGCTCACGTGGTACAGCGATACCCATTTCACGTTTCTTTCCTTGGTATTCTACAATAATCGTGATAGGAGATGGCGAATTCGGTGGACCATTTCCCCCTACACCTACACCTGCAGCATTTGCACTTGCACTCGGAGGTGGAGGCGGCTTCTTTGGAGTTCCAACCAATTTGCTGGCGACAGGAGATTTCGGAGCCCTCTTCACACCTGCAGCATTTGCTCTTGCATTCGGAGGTGGAAACGGAGATAAAGGCGGTTTCTTTGGAGTTCCAACCAATTTGCTAGCGACAGGAGATTTCAGAGCCCTCTCTACACCTGCAGCATTCGCACTTGCATTTGCAGTTGGTCCAGGCGAAGCGAGAGCAGTAGCAAGTAGTCCATCCATTTGTTGGGATTGATTGTGATCGGAAGTCGCAGTTGCGCCTCCCAGATATTTAGTTGCCGTATGAGACTTTTGTCCAAGCAATTCATTTTCTCTGATAGAAATAAATTGATCACTGCCGGTCTTAGATGCACACATCGCAACTACTGCTTCCAATTTCCTAATCAGAACTTTGGATGAAGTTGACTTGATACTATCAAGGATTGATAGACCCGAGAGGAAGTGCTTGAGTTCCGCCTGTAAAATTTCAATCTGTTGATGGATCTTTGGATGGGCTTGTTTGAATTCTCGTTTCTGTTTAGACCAGTAAATTCTGGTCGTATCGTAGTCTTGAACAACATCCTTTAAGTATAATAACTTCGTGAATTCTGTACAAAAGATCAAAGCATTTAAAAAGAAAGACAAACAAGTCAGAAGAAGTAGTTTTTTCAGTGATTGAATAACAATCAATACACATAGAATAGAACTTACTTCTAGCAGCATGTTGTTCGTTATTGATGTCATGAAGCAATGGTAGAATCTTAGTTCGAATAAACCTTTGACGTCTATCGGAGACAGAATTTATTCGATTTTTTTCCTCTCTGGTCCTTGCTTGATCGTTCATTGCGATAAGGAAGCTAGTTGAGTTGGACAGGATTAAACTTGGATAGATATGTGATTTGAACTGAGTCTGGATAGATATGCGAATTGATTTGAACTTTGAACAGGAATATTTGGAAATTTATAAAAGGTCTCTTTTTGTTGTCGAGCAGTAAAAATTATGAGTAATTCATCATCAACTACGATAGGCAAGCAACAGCGTATTCAAATCACTTGGACTAGCTAGTCTAGCCGAAGGCTAGAAAGAAGAAACGTATCTCATCGCTAAAAAAGTGATCGCTTTCTGTCATTTTGAATGTCGTTTGAGTTTTGAGATTGGTTTTAAGTTTGTGTTTTGTGTTAGTAGGTGTCTTCGATTCATTTGCGCTAACCCGGGACTCACTCGATTAACTCCACGATAAGCAGTACTGTAGCTCGATTAGCTCCACGATAAGTAGCGTAAGAGCCGGGAGAGACCCCGGAGAGACCCCGATCTAAGGGGTAGGCCTAATCTTTTTCCTTTACAGTACTGTATGGCCACATTTGCCCATCCTGACATAAGTAGTTCTATTTCTAAAATAACCGAATTTACTTTTTGTTTTTATGGCTAGAACTGTGTGCTCCAATAGAGTATCCCTGTCCGAACTTTCATGTGAACAAGCTTTGATCGTGCTGAAATGGCACAAAGCATATCAGCTTCTTTCTTTTTTCAAGAGGAGAATATATTATGTTACTGCTTAGATTCAATATCTGCATGTTACCCATTAAAAAGTATTATTAGCATATTTGAATTGTCTAGCATTTTATTTGCTGTGTATTTTATATGGACAAGTTTATGTTAGAGACAGCAACCATGCATCATGCATATATATCTTGAGTGGATGCTAGTTGACAATGGGATTTTGTTTTTAATTCTTTTTTGAAGCCATTCCTAAAAACGATATGAAACTCTTGCAACTTATTACTCCAATAATGCTACACTAGTCGTAGCTATTATCGATATGTACATTGTAATAGTATAGGAATCCAACATACATAGACACTATTTTAGGTGGTATGCATCGATAATTTGTGTAGTGTACTAATGTAATGGCTTGTTTTTATTTCACTAGCTAGAGTTTAATCTACACTCTGGTTAGTTAGTGGCACATCTCTCTACCCCACTCAGAGGGTATGTTTCTTTGGTCACAGTATAATGTGTATGTCAAAGCAAGGAAGTCCTTTAAAGATCATCATGTTTATATCGTAGAACAATTACTTACTTAGGTAGAAGATCAATTAGTACTTTATTTAGTGTCTACCTTCAAGCATTTCACCTATTAATACATAGCATTTGATAATCAAGCCACTTGTTCCTGATACGGTAGCAAAGGTTAGCGACTGAATTCAAACAAAAACAGAACCTTTCTACAATGAACTGTTGTCAACAACAACAACAACAACAACATGATCTCTGTAAAAGTTCTTTGGGCCTATTCTGTACTGCTATGCAGCTGTGTCGTGTCCACTCAACAAATTTGGTCGCGCAAGTTTTACGCTACGCGGATAGTAGAATACTTACTTGAAGTACAGCCTGTACGGAGACGAAGCGTTACATACTTTTATTTGATATTTTGATATTAATAATAATAGTCGTTGGTACATGAGAAACACAAAGATGCACTAAGAACAAAATACCGAGACAAAAAAGACATCAAAAATATAACTTGCTTGTTGTAACCTTTAGTAGCTCGCTACATTGTACTAAACCGAGATACCAGCAGCACTGTATATTTCCGACAGATACGGAAACATAGATTCACCATGATTACTAACGCCATTACCGATGAATTTCCGTGTATCGAAGCCACTCGATGTTTGATAACAGAGAAGGAAATGGGAATGCGGCTAACAGTGAAAACACTAACCAAAAACAATACTAATATCGGGATAGGATATACACGTGCAGTAGATGAATCGCAAAACCAATATATTGTTACTTTCAGTAAGGATCGAAAACCTACCGAAGAATGGTACCTTCATCTCGACTATGCTCGTTGTGACGGTGATGAAGGAAATGAAACAGCACTTAGACGAGTATTACAAATCAGACATAGTGAAACAGGTCAGTATTTGTGTAGCGACGACAAAGGTAGAGTTAGCGTTACTGATATATCCTCACCATCAACATATTGGTGGATGATAATGTCAAAGTCATCGTCAACATCATCGTCGTCATCTTTGACATCTATGTCAGAATCCTCTGGTGGAACCGATGGTCAATACATATTGATGTCAAAAGAACATGCTCCTAGACGGTTGGCATACACCACCAATCTTAAAGGATTCACATCGGACGAAGATTTTCAATTGATGACTAGTAAGAACTCGGGATCACCATCGACATGGGAACTCAAATTTACTTCAGGAGAATTATGTTTCATGTCCAATCCTGTTATGCACTGTAATTTGCGGTGTAATTTACTCGGTCAGCTTTCATTGAATAGTGGATTGAACGGGTGGGAAGTTTTTAGATTCATCGAGGTTGGAAATGGTGATCTTTATATCTCAAGTTGGACGCATTATACGAAATTTTTGAGTTCCAATACCGACGGACAAGTATACGCAACCGATTCGTCATCAAATCCTACCTTGGGCTATGCTGAACGGTGGCGATTGGAACCAGCAGCTGACGGTAAGGGTTTGTACCTAAAGAATGTCGCGTCCAGTCGGTATCTTAGTGTTGGACGATCAAAAAATGAAGCTCTTTGGACGACAACAAAGCCTAATGATTATGCATTATGGCATGTAAATGCCGCCCATTCCCATATATATTACTTGACGTCCCTTTTTGCATCCACCGCAAGAAAGACGGATGTTGATGTTGTTGATGATGTTGTTGTTGATAATGATGATGATGGTGAAGGTTTACGGCCCCTGGAATGTGATACGGCTTTCAACGACGAAGATAATGACGACGTAGTCGTAGTGAAGAACAACAACATTACCGCCAGTGATTACAATCAAATATATTCCAAACATAGTGCACCGGATATGCATGTTTCTAGTCGCAAGGGTGCAGCATATCTTACGAAAAACAAAAGAAAACAGGAGGAATGGAAAGTGGAAGTAACACCTGATGGTTTCATGACATTTTTTTCCATCGCTCATGAAAAGTATTTAGGATGTAATTCCAAAGGTGATGTTCATACGACGACCTCTAAGGGTTCCTGGTGCTTTTGGGAGAAACAAGAATCACTTAATGGGGGTGTTATGTTCTTATCAAGGGAGCATTTAAGATACTTAGCCGTAAGTGAAGACGATGGATCACTATGTACAACGGATGGAGAGGGACAAACGAACCTAAAAAATGCATGGAGGTTAGATCCACGTTTGCCTCGTACTGTCAGTGGAGGAAAGATTGCAGGTACGTTTTTTTCTTCTCTTCTTCTTCTTCTATATGATATTAACTGTGGACTGCGCAAATAATAGAAAAAGAGGGGAACATTTCCAACTTTGTGTGTGTATGTTCTCTTTTTGCGTGGAATACATTTGAAACTTATACTTATAGCTCTATTTTTTATAGGTGCAATGGGATTTGCGATTACGATAGCTATGCCATTTGCAGTACTCGGTGCTGTAGAAGCTGTCGGTGCTACTATTACAGAGTTAGCTCTTCTGGGTGGCGTATCAGTCGAGGCGCTGGCAAGTCTCGGAGCTGGTGCGGCTATTGGAGTAGGGATGGTCGGTGCGACTGCAGTACTTATGCCCAACGACTCGAATTTGCAATCAGAAGAAATGTCAACGACAAGAACTGACTTACCAAACGAATATACTTTTGTAGCCCAGCGACCTATATCTGGATGGAAATCTTGGGCCAATCCCGTATCCAAATCGCCACCAACGTCGCCAATACGTAGCAAGATTGAGGATGATCAAGAGAAGGGTGATGTAGTTCGAGATGAAGTTGATAGCAAGGACATCGACAAGAATGAAGGCAAGACGAAGAAGAAAAATAAGAAGAAGAAGAAAAAGAAGGCGGAGGAACGCGAAAGTGAAAGTGTAGATGATGATATGGTCAAAAGTAAGAGTGAGGACAACGGGGGACTTGTCGACCAGGAGGAGGTGGAGGACGCTAGGGGCGAAATTGAAAGTGAGAGTGAAAATAAAGAAGAGGAAAAGAAAAAGAAAATCAAGAAGAAGAAGAAGAAGAAGGCGAAGGAACGTGAAAGTGAAAGTGTAAATGATGATATGGTCAAAAGTAAGAGTGAGGGTGGAGCTCTTGTCGACCAGGAGGAGGAGGAGGAGGACGGTAAAGGCGAAATTGAAATTGAAAGTGAAAAGAAAGAAGAGGATGGGGGTATGCCATCACCCTCGCCCACATCTGTGTAAGTCAACATGATTTTAAGTAAATAAACGCTCTCAAAAGACTATTTTTGGTGAGAATAGAAATCATATCTTGATAGATAAAATCTTCGCGTTATTTCTGTGGAAAGAACAATATTGTTTACCGAAAATTCCTCATCCCTATATAAAACAATTCCTCTTTTTTGTCCCCTTTTTTCGACTTTAGTGCTGATGTAACTTCTCATATTGCAAACATGGATAAACTTGAAAAGGGAGCGCTGGTTTCGCCATCTACTTCTCTCGAAGATTTTCAGTCAAAGAAACTTTTTGATGGTCATACCGCAGATACCAGTATGGCTGAAATTAAAGCTTAATGCACTTCGATGATGTACAAGTACTCACTGGATGAGTCTCAATTATCCAAAAGACTATGATTGTTTTTCATTCTAATCATTCATGTCATGTAAACCATTGCACATTGAGAAGCTATCGTAATTAACTTATCAAAATTAAAGTTAAAAACACAGTTCCTAATACTTTTTAGAGATAATGATTTCTGATGTGGCGATAAGACACTAAAACAAGCTTAGACTATATATTTATCAGCCTTAAATGGTTACATCTTGAAAATCCAAAGTAATGATTTGACAAGATGTAATGACTTCAGTATCAATTTATTCCTTAAACTGTGCAGTAATCTCTACCTTATGGATATAATTTCTTGGATGCGTTTGAGTATTTTGCATGTTATCCAACGAAAAACGAGAGTACTCATCATCATATTGTGCATGCTTGTATAACTCCTACACTACAGAGTATACGGTATATGTTTCTCAATTACTGTTCTACTTTTAGTATACAAGTGTATTATATATATTAGCACGATCTACTTGCAGTCATTAAAAAAAAACTATATGCAACTCTTTACTTTAATCCTTCTTTGTGGCATCTTTCAATTTGAACAAGCGTACAACGCCGTCTTCGCCAATTGTCAGACAACGTCCAGCATTTACAACCTCATCGGTTACAAACTGAGTTTCTACAGCAGTCGAAACAACGAAATCGATTTTTTGTTTTTCCAAAAACATCAAATCTAATTTTGCAGGTGCTTCGGCAATAACTTCATCCACACAACTGCAGGCACAGGCATTAAAAATCTTCCCCATATCAGTCTTTTTGTTGTTGCTATCGTCATCGTCGTTCTCTTCCGCAAAGCCAACAATCAATTTCGATCCCATCGCCTTCGCTTGCATCCAAAATTTTAATGTTGTGTAATCTAAATTGGTGTTCGATTTATTTTGACTACTGGCATTCACATACAGAACTCGTTTATGGATCTTACGTCGAACACTTTCATACGCTAACGGTACAGCTAACGTCAAGAAAAATAAACCAAGATAATGAATCATCCATGGTAGAATGAATAATGCTGTTCCTACCATTTCGAAAGTTTGCTTTGCCTTACCAATATGATCCGCCTTAACTGCCGAGGTCGAAAAATCAAACCCTTCTACCTTCGGTGCCGGAACCGCTACACTAGTGAAGTAGGCACGGAATCGAATACAACCACTAGCCACCTCCGCCAAAATCAAAAAGAGTAACACAGTATATTGAAGCCATCGGAGATGGTTGGACTGTGGGACAATATGGAGGAGAGAAATCCAACATGGGATCACAAACGCTTTGTCACACTGTGTATGTTTGTGAAAAAAAGATATAAATGTTGTGGGGGTTAGAGAATAGCAATTGTTGATAAGGTAAATAAAGAAAAGTCGCGTCTCTGATAAAAAACATCCTACGGGATACTAAACACTACTGCTTGTATTCGTATAGAACGAGGCCTCTTCCTTTTCATTTTCATTCTATACAACGTACCACAGCGTCGACGAATCCTCCATAAGTTCGGTTTCGATGAAGAACTAACCATGACGGTAAGGTCTGTGGTGATCCAGTTGTGACGACCTCTGGTTAATTTCATTTTGTTCATAAAAAAATACGAGATTTATAAAAGAATAGCAATCCGAGTCAGTTAGTTTATAGAATGGAAAACAATATGTAGTAATATGATGTCGTTTTCAAGCGTCGTTGTCGACGAAGACAACAGTGACATTTATTTTCTTTTCCTCTCTCGAAGGTAATACATACTTACGATAACTTTCATCATCATCCGATGTGGGTGGAGACGACGCAGCTGTCTTCTCTTTACTTGATAATGCCTCATCGATTTCTTTTTTAATATCCATCCAAAAACGTGCCACGACACCGTCTAAAAAATCACCAAAATCAACCACAAGAACTAGAATACTGGGTACAAACTGATAATCCCAGGCTAAGAATAATAGGGTCGGGACGACCAATACCGTGCGTGCGTAGGTGATAAAATTAGCAGTACACCAATCCGGAATATTTCCTCGATGATCCTCTAACACTTTTCGTAATGTCTTATTCAAAGCAGTATAAAATTTCTCGTGAATCGATAAGAATGGTTTGATAAATGTTCCAAGATATAATTCCACGACGGAATCGACCAGTGCAAATAACTTGAGAATTGTATCTTCCAACAACATGATGATGGGGTTTTCTGTTTCTGGTTTTGTGTTTGTTTTTCTTCTCTCTCTCTCTCTTCGTTTTATTCTTTCCTTTTCCGATATGATACTATTTCTTATTTTATCATATTTTATTCGATTGATTGATTCTCTTATTGATGATTGATTTGTGTCGGCTTATTCTGATTGTATTGAAATGGAATTCAAATTTCCAATCAATTTCCTTCTTATTTATTTTTGAGTTCTTGTGAATCGACCGAGTGTACTGTACTGACCAATGAGAATTGACCTCTTACGAACTTGCGAGCTCTGAAAATAATGTACAAGTACAGTCTGCTCGCGTTAACAAATACATACCCTGTAAACCGGTCTGATGTATTTGTTAATGAGAGGTGAATGTTACGTGATATTGGTACGAATAAAAAAACTAAATAATGCCCAAATATGCATGTATAAACACTAAATAATGCCCAAATATGCCAATATAAAAACTAAATCATGCCCAAATTTTACTAGTATTTGTTAGTGTAGTATATAATAGCAACTTTAGCATCAAATATATAAATCTGACAAGTCATTTTTTTGGAAAAATTGACTATGGAGTTTACAATTGATCTATTGAATGGAGAAATATTATATTCCTTAGTCTTGTAAGCCTACCAGTATCTCATAATGTAGGCTCACACACAGCACACATTTTAGAGATTTTAAAATGTATGTGTACACCTAACAAAATATATCATTTGAAAGTGTTGCAAAGGACAACACCAGCTGGGTTAGGTACAATAAGATTCTAATAGTGTACTAGACCAATTTAGTTGCCTCCTACCACTTTTTTGTCCCTGTAGTTGAAGAGTAAAACTCATTTTACTGTTGTGGTATGCACACAAATATCAATATTTTTCATCAAAATGAACCACATAATATCTTACTCGAAAGTGTTGCAGAGGACAACAAACACATCTGAGTTGGGTGCAGTATCATACTTCTATCATACTAGAACACTGTAGTTGCCTCCTACCACTTTTTTGTCCCTGTAGTTGAAGAGTAAAACTCATTTTACTGTTGTGGTATGCACACAAATATCAATATTTTTCATCAAAATGAACCACATAATATCTTACTCGAAAGTGTTGCAGAGGACAACAACAACATCTGAGTTGGGTGCAGTATCATTCCTATATTATACTAGAACATTATAGTTGCCTCCTACCACTTTTTTGTTCCTGTGGTTGTTGAATAAATTACAATCTGTTGTTGCGGAAGGCACACAAATAAAATGATTTTCAATCAAAATGAACAACACAAAATCTTCTTTGAAAGTGTTGCAGAGGACAACAACTTCTTCTGAGTTGGGTGCAGTATCATTCTTATATTATACTAGAACATTATAGTTGCCTCCTACCACTTTTTTGTTCCTGTGGTTGTTGAATAAATTACAATCTGTTGTTGTGGAAGGCACACAAACAAAATGATTTTCAATCAAAATGAACAACACAATATCTTCTTTGAAAGTGTTGCAGAGGACAACAACTTCTTCTGAGTTGGGTCAAATAGCATTCTTATATTATACCAGAACATTATAGTTGCCTCCTATCACTTTCTTGTTCCTGTGGTTGGGTTGTTGAATAAATTACAATCCGCTGTTGTGGCAGGCGCACACACACAACAAATAATGAACAACAGAATATCTTATTTGAAAGGGTTGCAGAGGACAAAACCTTCTGGGTTGGGTGCACTAGCATCCATTATACCTATACCTACAAGGTCCTAATAATGCTTAGTTTTCAATGGAGGTGATGAAGTTGTTAACCACAAAATGGGCCATTTAGGCCTCAAAACTGGTTTTTCCACTTTTGTGCGCACCTAAGCTGGATCATCAACACAAAGCACCAAGAGTAAGTTCCCTTTGGAATATAAAGTGCACCCCATTGACATATTTTGTGATGATTCACCTTTTTGAGCGTACTGTATGTCCACAAAACACTGCAAATGGGCCATTTTGGGGGGTTATTTGATGTGTACCATGTGTGAGCCTAAATTATGAGATACCAGTAGGCTTAGGAGACTAAGGAATATAATAATTCTCCATCCAATAGATCAATTGTAAACTTCATAGTTTAATTTTCCAAAAAAAAGACTTTTCAGGTGTATATATTTGATGCTAAAGTTATTATCATATATTAGACTAACAAATACTAGTAAAATTTTGGGCATGATTTAGTTCTTATATCAATAAGTCACTACGCGGGATCCACTACAGGCTATTTAGTCACGAATCACGAACCATCAATCACTACACGGGACCCAACGGTCTGAATCACGTGTAAACCGATATGGTGTATTTGTTAATGAGAGTGTATTTGCTATTTTGTATTTGTTAACGCGAGCAGACTGTACTTCCTCCGTGCAACGCTTTTTGTCGCGCGGGCTATCGCTTGAAAATTTAGCTAGTGTTATTAAGACGTTCAACGGTCATCGTAAACTTAAATCTATTTCATTATTATTATTTTAATTACGTCCTAATGGATTTGACCATGGTGGGTCCATTTTAGACAACTTCCAATGAATGAATAGAGACGAAACTATACTCATTCAAACAAGCAACTCAAATACTACTAACGCTCTCCTTTTCCGGATCAAGGTCCTATTTTTGAAGCCAAAATTTTATTTCTTTACTAAACCGGGACTGTCGGCAGCAGATCGGTCGAAAATTTCATTAAATTAACTGTATAGGACCTTGTATTGCTCTAATCCAAAGCTAGACTGGTGTACTCTCTTCAATATTGATCGCACAAGATACGATACAAACCAGGAGCTTCTAACTCCATTTTTTGACTATGAAAAAAATAAAAAGGTGTTGCTTCTTTTACTTCTTTTCAAGACTGAAACAACAACAACAACAACAACAACAGCACCATGATTCGTCGAGCACCTGCCGAGCCTCCTCCTCCTGTGAGTAGAGATATCTTCTCTTTGGGAGCATGGGTTAGAGTTGACCCATCCACTATAAGTCAGGGAGGAATAGGATTCGTTTCTGCAGTTCATACAGAAGAAAGAAAAGTTGATATTGATTATAATGAAAATTCAATTGGAATTATTAATTCATCTCCTTTTATTACTGAAGCATGACTTCATCCTCATGTTTATGATCCATCTGATGATACTGGTACTAATCGAAGTGGGCGTCGACGTCGTATTGAATTTGGTAGAGGAGTAGCGACAGCAGTAGTAAGAATTGGATTGATATAACTACAATATACAAACACAGCAATATACATGATAGGGAATGGGTAAATCAATCAACTAAACGGATAGGAATACGATCTATATTACAATCTATATTACAGGGAGGAATGGATGAATCAATCAATGAAACAGATACGACGGATACGATATATATTACGACCGGGGAGGAATGGATGATTGGAACGAATGGATCGGATCTATATTACTGGGAGTAATACAAACTCAACAATACACATGATAACCTAATATATTAGAGGGAGGAATGGGTGAATCAATCAACAAATGGATCCGATTGAACGAACGGATCCGATTCGAATCAATACTGTACACACTTTATCTGCCATCACAACAAGCAAACAGCAACAAGTACAGTACGTACAGTATTGATGCAAGATGAGGAACAGAGGAGACAACAAGCACAATTCGAGGCATGGTACTGGGAGCTGGATTAATAACTACAATATACAAACACAACAATATACACGATGATTTAATTTATTAACGGGGAGGAATGGAAACGAATGAACGGAATCATCTATATTACGATCTATATTGGGGGATGGATGAATCGCAATGCATGGATGATCGCAACGGATGGATCCATCCGATATATATTACATTACGGGGAAGAATGAATGATTCGCAACGAATGGATCCGATCTATACTCGTGGAGGAATGGATGATTGCAACGAATGGATGATCGTAATGAACGGATCCAATCAAACAAATGGATCCAATGGATTGGATTGGATCCGATCGATACTGTACATACTGTATTGTTTGCAATCACAACAAGTAACTCGTACAGTACATAAAGTATCGATTCATTATCTATAAACACATACAGTAGTACTTAGTAACATAAATATAGCATAGATGATTCAATCGTAATGATTTATATTTGATTTATTTTGTTGTACTGAGTATCGTTCCATCATTATCTTTGTGTTTTATGTCTCTTATTGGGGTTAAAAGGGGTTACTTTAACCCTATATCTTAATATTTTAAGGTTTTACTGTGTTAATAACACTAGCTAAATTTTCATGCGATAGCCCGCGCGACAAAAAGCGTTGCACGGAGGAAGTAGTGAAGCTACGCTGTCTACTACTGTATCATCACTGTGGTGGTTGTGTTTAGGATCATATCACTGCTTGCTCTATAGGTAAGTTCTGTATTGGGATTCATTGCACAAACAGTATTTCAGCTAATCTAGAATCATAATTCAATTTAATGTATCATACACACATCTTTTATTTTCTTGTTGGGTTGCTAATTGTTCTGTACATAGATAATGGCTTCATTGACAGATTTTGCATAATAAAAAGCTCCCATATATTTGTTGTAGTAGTCAATTGTATCTACTCTTTGTTCCTTGGATCAGTTCTGTCAGTTTTTGAGGGGAGGGGGAGTTCTTTTACTTGTCTTGTCCATTTTGATTGACATTAGAATTGGGTTAGCATTTTTTCTACATGAATCTGTATATGGATATCCTGGCATTCACAATTTTACTGTTAGCTCATCATAACCTCATCTTAGTAGCTGGATACCGGAATAATATTCTGGATGCTTTTTTTCTAATCTTATTATTATATATGACTGCATTTACCAATTGTTCTAATCTAGAAAATGCTGATGGGGTATATGTATTCTTCTGCTGAAGTTGCTAGTAGTACTTTCTTCAATTCAATCTTGTCATCTAGGTACCCTGCATCTCAGAATATACACATTGATTGGCATTTCTTTTAATATTCACAATATATAGCCCCATCCAATAATAATGTCCTGTGGAATCATAATGGTATGGAATCTCACATACTGGAATTAAGTCTTTGATATATATTCTACCTACTGTGTAGTTGAATTTGTTGTTTGGAGTTTGCAGTTTCATATTTGATAAAATGCCAATGATCACAAACTTGGCGCATTTGGTTTAAAAATATTATATTCTTGAGTTTTTCCTAAAAATAAAAAGCATGGAAGCGTTTGTTAGTTTTATTCATTGAGTATGCACCCATCATCTTTGTTTTCCCCCATTCTATCAAATAGTCCAAACTTGAACTCATTCAATTCACACCAAGTGACAAATGTATCAATATATGATATAATCCACTGTAAATCTTCTACTCATGCAATCCACCAAGTGACAAAAATGTTTCAATATATGATACAATCCACACTGCTTGTCCTGCTTCTTCATGTATTATTATTATTATTACACTTCATGTGCGCATAAATATCAATCTGGTTGCATTGCATTGTTGTTGGTAATATCCATTCTATATCTACTGCAAATTCATTGCTACTATATATTCCTTCTGTTCTCTAGTAGCACCAGAACATTGATCTTGCTAGCTAGGACATGGTGGCATCACCTGCTGGAAATATTGATGAATGTGGTTATATTTCTATGATTGTATTTATATGTATTCTGCTTGTACTTACTCAAAATATGGCATACTAGATAGCAATACTGATTGATTACTCCTACTGGTGTTGATCTATTGAGATGTTTGGCTACCTGTTTCTCTTAAAGCTATTCAATGATATCTCCATAACATCATCAATTCCATTCCATTCCATTCCACTGAGTGAGATATCTGATTTTGTAGTAGTAGCAGCCTTCTCTCAAATCATAATTTCACATTGATTTAATCTTGATGCATTGTGCCATTGTGAATGTTTTGTAATTTTTATTGATGAATCAAAAGTATTATTTGTATACACTTTCCCCTACTGTGACAAATACTTTGAGACTTCTCAATCTAGTCAGGTCATGAGTTAGCCGCTATTATTGTCATTCATGATTGCTTTTTTTAGCCAAACACCAACTTGTTTTAAGAACAAACTCTGAGGCAATCTTCTTGTTAAACTGGGATTTTTTATTTGGCACAACACCTTTAATTTCAAGACAAAGAAATCCCTCATGTTGCTTTCCGTATATGATGTTGTTACATGGAAACATTGCACGCACAAGGAACTATGTTCGTGATACTTGATTAAATTATGGCTTTGGAAGTACATCATTTTATTCTATTTCAATTTAGCCTAAAAGCCTCAATGATTAATAGCCTCCCTTTTCAATACTAGTGTGTGTGTGTGATAAATAGATGATACTACAATGATATATACGCAGTAATAAAAGCTGAGAAGCATTGAGTTTTTTACAGGACACAAAAATATGAAAAATTAAAAGGGCATATGTTGTAAGTGTGATGCAAAAAGTCAATGACTTATGCCAACAATTTGAAATTGCAACGACTACGAAATTTTGTATGCTCCGCTTTTTAGATACTTCTCGTTATTTGATATACTTCCTCCGTGCAACGCTTAATTCAGGCGCGCTATGGTGTGAAAATTTAGCGCCTATAAGAGACCGCTAAAACCTTAAAATATTTAGATCTACTCACAAAATAGAGGGTTAAAGTCACTAGTTTCCCTCATCCTCCTTGCAAATTTCGTCGTTGAACGTGTTAATTATTTCTCAAAAATTTCAAGCGATAGCGCGACTGAATTAAGCGTTGTACGGAGGAAGTACTGTGTTAGAGGCCGGTTTACATTCCTCAATAAAAGAAGTTAATTGCATCTATTTTATAATCGAAAGACATTGTTTATAATATTGATTAATGTACGTACATACAACATCCTCACAAATTACTACAACAATATAAAATACGCCAGCATATTAATAGAATAACATGGACATGGATACTACTAGTAGTGCAAGCAAGATAAAGAAAGACAAATACGAAGTCATGATGAATAACATGGACATGGATACTACTAGTAGTGCACCCCAATCTTCTCTTTCTTGTGATATTAAGAAGAAAAGCAAGGTAACGAAAGACAAATACGAAGTCAAGATGGATAATAATGATAATAGTAATGAGACTACTACTACTACTACTACTAGTAATAATAACAATAACAATAACAACAAGCGTCGAATGAGCCGAAGGGAAAATTTACGATCATCGACCTCCTTTTCCGTCGTCAACACCAATAATAGAAATAATAATAATAATAATAACAATGACAACAACAATGATCCTCGTCGTATTAGTAACAAAAAGAAAGATCATATAAATAAATTGAAAAAGGAAAGGAAACGAAATATTTTTGATTCGTTAACGAAATCAATCATGGGAGGAGGAGAAGATGATGAAGAAGAAGAAGACATAGGACTAAGCGTACTATTACAACGCGGGGGTTCTAGTGATACAAAAAACGGTACTAAGAAAGTAAAAGGAAAAGCAAGTAGACGAAATTCTATGAGATTCTCATCGTCGGTTACTGCCTCTACTGCCTCTACTGCACCCACTGTTACTACCACTACTACTACTACTACTGATCCCGTTCCCGTTCCCGATCCTGTTCTCGAAAAGATTACTACGCCTGATAATACCGATGCCGTTACTAATCGTACTACTGCTGTTGCTAATATGGTGATTAAGATATTTGGTACTAATCATCGTGCTACTTCCTCATTTGCATCAACAGCTGCTGTTCGTATGGGTTCCGATACAGTTCTTATGATGAAGGATCAGCAGGCGCCTACTAATACTACTGCTGATACCACTACTACAAGTACTAATATACGTACTGGACGACGACGACGACGACTACAGACTCGATCACCGCTCCTTCCGCAGCTTCCACCACCAAAGACAAGAAAACAACGTTCGCGAGGGCGTGGTTCCGTCGTTACAGCAACAAGAACACCCAGCATGAATAAATATGAACAGCTTGTTATTAACAAGAATACTGACAACGGCAGCTTACAACAACAACAACAACAACAACAACGACCAAGAAGAAGTGGAACGACGTTGAAGATGAAGAGGAGATCATCAATATTAAAATCATCATCGTTTGTGGATGACGATGATGAGGACGAGGACAGCTGTAATAGTGAAGGAGAAGAAAAAATCACAGAGGCACGTGAATGGGTATTAAATCAACTACAGCATCGACAACAAAGTTCGAGGTCATTACTACCACCAATACCCACCGACAATACTACAACTTGTACTGGCGGCGCCACCGACGATTCATCATCGATGGTAGTAAAGTATAGGAAGGAGGAGAAAGAGGAAGAGCAAGAAGTTATAGAGACCACCGACGACGAAGACGACGAAACGAAACAACTCACAATATTATTGAGTCCAAAACGTCGTCGTAGGCAGAAAAGTGGACGGATAATCTCTTTCATTAAAACAACACCAGCAATAGCAACAGCAACAGCACACGAAGATGAGGAGAAGGTGGATGATACCAATAATCATCATCTAACAGTAGCAACAGTGCCATTAACAGTAACAATGTCATCATTATCTTCTCCGAGATTACCACTTATATCAAAAACATCACCATCGAAAGCAACGTTAAGTACGAGACAGCAGAAAAAGCCACGGGAACGTAGGTATTCTATCATCAAAGGATATCGATCAGAAAGTAGTAGAAGTACAGACCCTCCTATTTCTATTCCTGATTCTACTTCTACTTCTTCTTCTTCTATTGCTACTGCTACTGCTGCCGAGGGTAGTGACGATACTTCTTCTACAACTATCGCAAAACAAAAGAAAAAGAAAAAAAAGAAAAGAAGGCCATCTCTTAAGGATAAGTTCAAGTCTATCATCGCAACAAATACGAATACGAATACGAATACGAATACAAATACAAATACAAATACAGACACAGATGCGAATACAAATCAACAGCCACAGCCACAGCATCAAGGTCTCAAGCTTAAAGGATGCCTCAAGATTACGAACACAAATCAACAGCAACAACAACAGCAGCAATGTCTCAAGCTTAAAGGATGCCTCAAGATTACTACTACTCACAGCTACGGGGATGATAGCAGTAATGGCAGCGGCGACGATGTTAGTTTAGGTGATACTACTAAGAAGAAGGCACGATTCGGTCGTATAGTAATTACAGAATTTCCAATCATTCTTGGTAAGTTATGATAACACAGAGACGATAAGGGATGGAAACTGTTTGCACATTTTTCCTTTTCTCTACTTATCGTCAGTCGCCTCCTTTTTTTTTCTAACACACTTGATATAACACCTACTACTAGGAGACAATCCTGCTGTGAAATCAGGTGCGTTTACCGTGCATTTTATTGTATACGCACAAGTTCACGATGGTCCAGCAAATAAAGCAGCTTTGGGTTCATCTCTCTCACTCTCTCTCTCTCTCTCTCACTCACACACACACACACACACACACAAATACGTGCTCTCTCTTTCTCGATTTTGTGTACCTCCGTCTTTACTGTGATACTTTTTTGACTTGAACGAACTTACATACATACAAATACAGGAGCTCCCATTACTATCGATTGGATACCACAGGGTGAAAAACAATTTTCGATCAATGCGTACGAACAGTTCAAACCATCACGGAAACGACGGAATAACTTATATATTAGTGTTAGTGATCGTGCTAATATTCTATTAGCAGCTGGATATACTATGCACGAAATTAATGATGCAATGATATCAAGCGTGTTCGATTAGAGTGAGCCGATGGACGTTAATCATAATTGGGATCGAGTTTCATGAATGATGGAAAATACGAATGATGTTCTAACTGGCGTCGAACGATTTTCTGACCGGGGTAGTACAGAATACGAAGGATGCTTTAGTCGGTGTGGTCCAAACAACGCCAATTAAATTGAAGACTTTTACGGGTATCACTAAACCAATTCAAGGATCGAAGACGGCATTGCCTTCTATACATACCGAAGAGATTAGTACCCATCACTGCTTAATCTCATATCTTCTACCATATTTAGTCTATCTATAATTGCTATCGAAACATTATTTCTATAAATTATATATCTATACATTATGCACAAAAAAGGTTTGCGTCGAAGTGTCGACACTTTTCTTCTTTTTTGGTTGGTTTCTTATCTACCATTCTTCTCACCGACCCACATCAATCATTATTACTATTATTATCATTATCATCATTAGTATCGTCAGCACATGAGCACCCACCTCCACTCGTACCAAGTCCCATTATACTTTTGAACGAATCGTATAGGAACCATTGTGAGGCAATAATCGTTCCGGTCAAAGCCGCTCGTGGTACCAAACCTTGAGTGGCTAATTGTTTCCAACCCACCAAGTCGATGATTTGTTTATATGTTTTGTCAGGATATCGTGCTCGTAAAGAAAGTAAAGAATCGGCAGGATGTGATACAATCGTTGATACTAAACCAGACACATACCCAGCCGCAAATGAAACGCCAAGCTGTGTCGATTGACTGTATTCATTCTTATTCTTTGTATTAAGGATGTGTTTGTAAATAGCCTTCACGGTATGTTCGAACGTAACGAAGTTAGCTACTGTACCAATCACCTGTCTTGACCACAATGGCTTAAGAGATCCGTATGGAAATTTTAAATCATGTCTTTGTTTTATCATAGCAAATAATGCAGGACGGAATCTAGTTGGGAAAGATTCACATGGTTGTGCGGTTTGTACTTTCACCTTCAGCATCTCCCATGGACACATAAAAACATCCGCAATTGCTTCGGCACATCCCGCAGATACCATGTAGATAACAGTCTTGTTATTAGTAGCTTGTTCTTGGCCTACTGTTCGTGTTATATTATCCTTGATTAGTTCGTACATAGCATACTTCGTCCCGCTTTGAGAGACATAAGCCAGCACAGTTGGAGCTAGTCCTCGATACAATCCCGATAGACCCTGTTGCTTCCAGATCGATGATAAACCAGCTGTATAACTTGGAAACCTTGTTGGATTGGCTTGCATCGAGCATTTGATGTAATCGAACGGTGTAAGAGCCCATCGTGCACTCGAAGACATACCACCTGCCCCAAAACATGTGGCATAATATTGTTTATCGATATGTTCATAAGTCCATCGTGTCTTGTTCATAATGTTTGATAGTGAAGGCGGCGAAAGTTGAGAATGAAGAAGTTCATTGAATGTCATCGTTGTATCGTGTCGTGTCGTGTCGTGTCGAGTCGTTTTGTACGTGTATTGTATTCTTGCGATCTACCTTACGCTACTGCTACAATCCTTATACTTTGTACTGCTTGTAAGTGAACCGAACAATTCTTAATTGCCATCTTATTGCTTCACTCTCTTTATTGTTTTGTGATACTGTTGGAATAGACGAAGTCAGATCGATTGATGAAGATTCTGTTACTGTTGGAATAGACGTAGTCAGATCGATTGATGGAGAATCGAATCAGAGAAACATATTCCGACTCTAATGCTATTGTCGTTCGCGATGTATGCAATATAAATCCAGCTAAACTGTTCCATGATGTGTCATGTCACGAGAAGAATACTAGTACTATTTAGAGGAAGATCAATCGAATGAATGAATCTCTCGTCGTCATCGTATGTATGCGCGTTGTCAAAATTCTGTTGTCTCATTATTCTTTCGCATTCTCAGCAGCGTGACTGATGACGTGGATAAAAAGAATGGCGAAAAGAAGGTTAAAAAATTGGGACTTATTTTACACTTTATGAAGCTCTTAACCCTAACCTTATTTTACACATGAAGTCTTAACTCTAACCCTTAACTCTAACCCTAACTCTAACTCTTCCCCCGAATAGGAAATCAGTGTAATACGTACATAATACGTCATCTCTTGGAAAGATACGATATTTCTTAGCGCAAGAGGATCGTGTCCCCTTGATCACTTGACGTTGATGTGTTTACAGCGTCATCAACAAATGAAAAGACAACAATTAATAATGCTAGAACACAATCAAACAAGTCCTTGCATTGGTCGTCATAATTATTTACAAGAACAACAGGTAAACCAGAAAAAAGAAAATCAATACCTACAAGCAAATATGCGTTCATCAACATTAGTTTCCATCCTTGTTAGCCTTTGCACAGTACAATCGGGTCATGCCTGGAGTACTCCTACTACAGGAAGTAGCAATAATCAAGTTAGTCGTAAATCTGTATTACAAACACTAGTACAGGGCAGTGTTGCCACAGCAGCTACATCCTTATTGGTTCAACAACCTGCATGGGCTGTAACTACTGGAGAAAAATTGGCATCAGGTGTTACCGTTGAGGTTGTTAAGGCAGGGAATGGAGCAAAACCCGATGTTGGTGAATTGGTTGCTATCCGTTTCGCTGCATACGCCGATGGACGTAAAATTGATGATATTTTTGATACACCGGAACCATATTATACACGAATGGGAAGTGGTGGTCTACTGAAAGGAGTTGAAACTACACTACCACTCATGGTATTAGGTGATCGTTGGAAATTGACTATTCCTGTAAGAAAAACAAAAACGAAAAAGATTAATTGATTGATTTTTGTGCCTTGTTATATCATATCATGCCACATCTTCATATACGCAGTTCAAACAACGGGATGGAACCAATTCTCTAATAGATTGAGACTTCAGTTTGAAAAGTAAAGATTAAGACAACGCAACTCAGAGTTGAGTTCAAACAACACACATCTCACGCAATTCTTTTTTCCCTTCCATTCTATTCGTTTTATTTATTTATCTATTTCAGAGCGCCCTTGCATTTGGACCTAAGGGAAGGTACGATAATAACTCATTATATATTTTTTTGGTTTGAATATAATCAGAAGAGAAGGATGAATTAAATCGAAAACTATATTTGTTATGTCAGCCTTTTCTCACACAAATCCTTTTTTTCTACTGTAATTTGTATGGGCACATTTATTTTCATCCACTTATTTAACTATTAGACCTGCATCGGCTGGAAAACCTAGAATTCCTGGAGGTGCTGAAGTTGTCTTCGACGTAGAAATTACTGGACTACCAGGAAAGGAACCAGAATTGATTGATTTGATCGGTGATGATTAAATAATATGTATTAATTTTTATTTTATCGATGGGCGGGCATCTATCGGCGATAGAATGATTCAACATTGAGTACTTTTATCGTACCTACTAACATAAAATAAAAAATAAAAGCGAAGGCAAAGCATGTTTGTGACATGATACTATCCCTGTACCGCTGCCTTCAATAATGCGAGCTAAACTAAATAATAAAAATGATCGGGTCAATAATTTAATATAATTACCTCTATTCAAATTTTGTCGTATTTCTACATCAATAAATATCCACTCCTTTTTTTTCTTCGTTATCGTTATTTTAAACGATGATTGTTTACATTTGTACGAGTTGTCGACATGATGATAAATTACTGAGAAGTACTATAATAAACACTGCACACTATTTTGGCACTTCAGTGTTTGCACAATGAATGTATGTACGATCGTTGCAAAATTTCATCCCACCAATGGTCATGATGGTAGAAGCTGTACTCTCCACTTAAGTAGACACCAGGACCTTGATATGATGGTAGCGTATATCCAATTGAAAGGATGATTTTAAACTCTTGATTTGCAGGTGAGGAGTAATGATGTTGTTGTTGCTGCTGCTGCTGTTGTTGTTATTATTGATTGCTGAGTCCACCAATAAACGTGACAGTAACAAATGGGTGCCAATGATGAATGCATAGGAAATAGCATGACATAAAACTGATAGAAGAGAACAAAATTCAGTACAATATCATGATGATCTATCCAAGCTTACACATCATACCTTACTGTACAGTATTGTAGTACAAACCAACAATAATAATAATGAATCCGGTTCCCGCGTGTCTGAAAGCAAATTATCGTCCGTCCGTCGATGCACTACACTTTACGTTACCACCATTCATATCCACGTCTTGAGCTGTCTAGGATTGGAGCCACCAATTTTCTACAAACGAATAATAATTTATTTACCTAATCAAGATGCTCAGTGAAGATTTCGTGTAACGACATGTACTTTCACTGCGTCTATAATTTTCACAACTACTACTACACTGTAAATACTTTCAATATGGGAAAGAATCGAAGAAAGCGCCCAAGGCCAGCATCTGCAACAGAACCCAGCGCGGTTTCTGTTCCAGGTGGTTGGAAATCCGTATCTGTGCAACTATCACACGAAGAGGGCGTTTCTAGTAAGATTGTCGTAGATCATGACGGTGGTCATGATCATGTTGAAGATCGTGACATGACAGGAGATGTAGAAGAATATACCGGTAATCATTATGACGACCCGAAACTATCAAGAAAGGCCGAAAAAGACCTACCGATGAATCGTGGAGAAGATTGTGCCATGTTTTGTAGTTTAGAAGTTTTAGATGCTAGTCAATATCGAGTTGAAACAAAAGGAGCTTTCAAACGACTAATTATCAACGGAGGAGGAGAAGTAGAAGAAACGGCGACGGCAGCGGCATCAGCATTACCAGACGATAAAGCAAAAGCCAATCCACAGACGGAAAAAACTATCACGGGCGATGATAAAGTAAGCGAAACGAAAGACTCATCAGTCTCAGAACCAAAGAAGAAAAAGAGGAAGAAAAAGAAGAAAAAGGACAAAACCACTACTACTAAAGACGAAGAAGATCCAGATCAAGATAAGAAGGCGTTGCCTAAGGAGAAAAAAGAAAAAAAAGCTTCGCAGGAACGAAAACCGATACCTGCAATAGAACTCGAACCGATCAGTCAGGATGATATAATGAAATTACAATTATCGTGGAGTAGTTCTAGTGGAGGTGCTCACCTACATAATATATTGATCGAATCATTGCATCGGCTCGGATTTGATTCTCCAACACCCATCCAAGCTGCAACCTTAGCTGCCTCTACAATGGGACGAAGAAATTTAGTTGGAGCAGCTCCAACGGGTTCAGGTAAAACTCTTGCATTTCTTTTACCAATTCTAAACAGTATATTAATGGAAAAGAATGAGGGAGAAGACGAACCACTACAAGATGATGACGCTGCTGATGCACTTACGTCGAACAAGCTACAAGCATTGATCATGACCCCTACACGCGGTAAGTATTTATTTGTAGGTTTTGTTTGTGAAATGTGTTTGTTTGTGAAATATTATATCGACGATGATGATAACATCATGTTAACTCTATTAGAGTATCATAAATTCGAGGGTAGAAGCTTGAAGAGATGATGACACATTCTTGATTCCCTTGGCTGTCTAAGTCGATATATATTTCAAAAAAACCTCACTACTGTGTGGCTACTGTGCGTATGTTCGATCAAGAACCCATTTTGTACTAATGCGTTTCTATTCTTTTTATCTCTTCTTCCTTTCTGTTTTATTCAGAATTGGCGACACAGATCCAAGCCGAATGTGAGAAACTGGTGCCAAATCAATGTGTCACGCTGGTCGGTGGAATTGCTTTGGTAAAACAAAAACGATTGTTATCGACTAAAAAGCCTTCAATTATTGTTGCCACTCCTGGACGTTTATGGGCCATGGTACGTTTTATAATAATCCTTTTGTAACGTTTATTTGCTTGTGTGTGGTCCGGGAAGAAAAACTTGCTAAGTCGGAGCAACATTCATATTTATGTTTGTTTGCAGTGACAGATACCTTTACAAAGATGTTTGCACGTCAGTCAGAGACCTTAAACATTAGTTCATACAGAAATCGAATTTCAAAAGGAATGTGAATCTCACATTTTGCTTTTCTGTTGCCTCTAATCTAAAACTCAACTATCATGAACATCAAAATATAGCTGTCGAGTGGAGACAATGATCACTTGAAGGATCTATCACAGATTCGATTTCTTGTTCTTGACGAAGCTGATAGAATGACTCAGGAACACTCCTTTCCTCAATTGGTCAAAATTTTGGACTTGGTAAATGAGTCTAATCCAAACAAAGAAGAAGAAGATGACGACGACGACGAGTCTGATGACGAGTCTGATGACGGAGCTAGAATGCGGGGACTGCCTGGAATCCGTGGTGAAGCTCATTTGACCATGCTGACAGATGATATCTTGGATCGGATACAAGCTAAAAAGGATTCAACGAATCCAGAACGTGTAGAGCTATCCGATGACGAGATTTCGGTGGACGAGGTTGATGAGATTGATGAGATGGGAGATTTGTTTCTCAATTTAAAACCTAAGGTTCATCGTCAAACCTTTATCTATTCCGCAACACTGACCTTGCCATTCACTTCTACCAAAACGAAGTCAGCGCCGAACTCCAAAATGAAAAAAAGAACAAAGAAACTAGGACTCGTTGGTGGTATTGCAGAAATTCTTGAGAAGACGAATGCTATGGGAGAGACGAAGGTAGTCGATTTATCCTCCTCGTCACCGGCGGGTACCTCTCTTGCAAATCATGAAGGGTCAAACGGGATCGTGCTTCCACCAGGGTTATCTCTTTCACAAATTAAGTGTACACAAATGCATAAGGATTCGCATCTATATGCGTACTTAATGACGACAATTCAAGGGGCCTCTGGTCCGTGTCTTGTGTTTTGCAATTCGATTGGAGCAGTACGACGTGTGGGAGCAACCTTCCAAACACTTGGATTTTCAACTAGAATTCTTCATGCACACATGCAACAGGTAAGCAAAGTAGATTGTGTGATGTAATTCTTTTATGCGACACTTAGGCCATGACGAAAACTACTTTTTGACCTGAAGATTTATATATCATTATCGTTAGTCAAAATGACTAAACGACACTGTGTGGGTTCATTGTGAACAATCTCCAAGCCTTGATAATACCACCCGGCGTTTTTGCTTTCAGGTCATTCCCATCCTCTAACCCAAATTTTATCTCGATTTTACTACACACCGCAGAGAGCCCGCTTTAAAGCTGTTGAATCCCTTAAGAATACTAAGAAACGTGTGATTGTTGTCTGTACTGATGTTGCAGCTAGAGGTCTTGATATTCCCTCTGTATCAACTGTGGTACATTACGATGTTGCTCGCGCTGTCGACACTTTTGTTCATCGGTCAGGTAGAACTGCGGTAAGTCTTCATTTTTTGTGTTCATAATATTCGTTCTGTTTTATTTAAAGTATCGACAATGAAGAGCATATCAACTTTCGGACTAGAGTCTCCAATTCGGTATAGTAGCCGAAGATGACGATATCAATATGATGAAGGTGTCAGAGTCGAGATGTTGATTACCCTAATTTTCTTCCTAATTTTGAACACTTGTCTAACTTAAATTTACCATCGCTTGTCTGTGATTTATAATACTATTCTATCCTTAGCGTGGAATGGGCATGGGAGCTGTAGGTACTAGTCTGTCATTGATTGCACCGGCTGAAGACAAAGCTTTTAGCCAGATTGCCAGATCAATCAATATTCCGTTCAGTAAAGTCAACCTAGATGGTCGATTGCTATCCTCTTCACAAGTACGTGCAAACTTGGCGTCCAAGATTTACTGCGCAGGTGAGATTGAACAGAAGACAAATTCCAGCAACAAATGGTTTTTAGAAAAGGCGAAGGAAGCAGATCTAGATCTGGACGATGATTTGTTGGAAGATGATAGCAATAGGTCCGAAAAGGAAATGCAAACAATTAGTGAGGCGAAGAAAGCTCGTATTAAGTTGACGAAACTATTGAAGGAACCATTGACGACACAGAAGTTTGGCAAATTCCTCAGCACAAATTCTGCTGCTCTACAGAACCAACTCAAGCAGTCAATCCAACCCTAATCCAATATGTAGCACACATAATTTATCATAGTTTTCTTTTTTAATTAATTAAACTTGTACTACGATATTAAATATTTATTAGTTTCTTTCGATTGGTCGAATTGTCTCTGGCGTTGTTCCGACAGGCCAATAGGTAATATCTCCAGCCCTTCCCACTGCTTGTATGGCTTCCAAATCAACCCTTGGTTCTTTTTCAGATTGTCCCTTTTTCATAATTGATGAATGTAGATGGAATTTCTTAACGCGACCAATAACAATAGTAGAGGTATGACGACCTTCGTCATTAAATATTTCTTTCTTATCGATTAGCTTGCATTCCATTGCAACCTTAGCATCTTTCAGTCTCGGAACGGAAACATCGATACAGTCATGTATAAGTTCTAATCCAGCATGAGCAGTTTCATCTTCTTCGAAGGGCAAACTAGTAGCACATTCATTCGCCTTTTCGAGGTAGTTTGTAGACAGTACATTGTACACCCACTCTCCCGATTCTTCAATATTCCTCAACGTATCTTTTTTGCCGATAGCTCTTGATACCGTCAATCCATGCGTGACAATAACTGGATCATGACCAGAGAGAGAAGTATAAGAATATGGTGCACAATTCAAAATTCCTGACTTTGGATCTTTTGATGTAATGACAGCAACCGGTCGTGGCACGATGGCTGAAATGCATAGTTGATAACTGGCGGAAACGGTCAATTCGGAGGTTGGATCGAAAGACGACCATTCCACGTTGTCGCTTGTACCGTTATCAGTTGCTGTTGCTGTTGCTGTTGCTTCCGTTGTTGACGACATGATGCTACTATTTTTGTTTGTTATTACCGGTATTAATTACTTTATGATGCCTCCGTAGCGTATTCTTGCTGCTGGAATGGTTGACTACTGTAGTAGACGATACGATATGCCGCTTGCACGAGACTGTACAGTAGGTGCTGTATTATCATCATCTTTCCTATCTAAATCATGAGTTGAACTTGACTACATTGATAATTTCAAATTATTAACAATTCGATCGGAAGGTTTCGTCTGGCCTCCACCCAAAGTCGCGCCATGAAATAATATCTTTTGAAAGCATCAAATCAAATACACGACTGTATTTTCATTTGTTTTGTATTTTCTTGTACTGTACAAATAATCCTCACAATATCTTGGCCAACTAACCAAACCCAGCATCCAAAACTTCAATCGAATAGAGAATACAGATACAGGAATAGACGATGACGAGAAGAACAAAACGTGTGTCCCGTGATTGCGCAAAGGCGTCGATGGTTGGCGTTAGCGTTCTTGTCCTGCTTATCACCACTGCTACTATATTCCACGCAAATGGCTTGCCTACTGCATTCAATTCACGGAGGGATTTCTTTACGGGAACGACTGCTGCTTTTACTGGGACAGTGATGGGCTGGACATCCTCTTTGTTTCCCGATCAGTCATCCTCTTATGCTTTCGCAATAACGGGCACGTCCAAGAAGGACGCCGACGAAATTTTATCATCAAAGCTCGTGTCTATCATTCCGACCATGGAATTCGGAGCTCCAGCTACTAATGCTACTATATCGAATAGAGTGTCCTCGCAAATAGAGGATTTTGTATCCTTGATGGAAGAAACTGCCGCCAATAAGAACAATGCTCTATCTGAAAAATTATCCGGATCTTGGCGTTTATTATATTCTAACGCTCACGAAATTGTCAGTCTTTCCAAAGGACTTCCCCTTGGCTTTTACGCCGGTCCGATCTACCAGCCTCTTGACACGGGTTTAGGCTTCTTTGAAAACTCGGCCCGAGTGAATCATCCCTACAATTTAGCATCTCTCCAAACAATTGTGGTTGGTAGGGTTTATCCCGGAGACAAGGGTTCCTTCAACGCAGTTGGGATAGAGAATACTGATAACAATCGGGTAGATATTGAATTTGAGTTGATCGTCTTTCAATTGGACAAAATACTGGGCATTACATTGGACGAACCGATCCGCAAAATCTTGATTCCGAAGAAGGAACAAATAATGAAGTCGGGGTCGAAATTATCATCATTATCGTCCGAAACAAATGACAATAAAAGGCAAGTACTTCCAGCGAATGATCAAACCTATCTGGATGATAATGTACGGATTGTGCGAGGTGGGGATGGCACCCTCTTCATCTTTTCAAGAGAAGAAAAGGACGGTATAACATCTCGAATGATGACGGCAAACGAACGAGATAAGCTTTTTGCTTCCGCCGATCAAAATAGTGGAACAAACCAACAATTTTCTCCTTTGGGCAAAGGATTGGAAAGCCAGCAGCAGAAGAAAGGCGATAAAATTCCTGTCGAAATCGAGTTTTTGTTAAAGGAACAAACAAAGAAAAGCGCAGATAGCAACTATCAGTACTGAAGCGCCCAGTTACTTATACTGAACTCATGCAATCCCTCATGCCAACTAGTCGTATGTCGCCTAGATTATATACACCAGCAATTACAATTGCATATTCACTATGCAAAAGCAGTGGTATTGCCCTTATTCAGAAGTAAGAGACGAAAAATATCAATCCCAGCGCAAGAATACTTATGGAATGATGTGCGTCTAAAAAAGCCTACCAGCTACGTAAAATGCATAGTGATAGATTACGAGAAACACATTTTATATTATCTTATCAGGTCATCGTTCATTGTTACTAGTAAACAGAAAATGCGACGTACGCGATAGTATATCAAGTACTAATCACATTGTGAAATTCAATCCGTACACAATAAACTTTGATTGCAAAATATATTCCTCCTCTTTGTCTTATTCTATGTTAGTTCATTACTGTAGCTGGTTTCTCCAATAACTAACCAAAGGATAGTCCGAATCCGAATTGGAAATTCCTTCGTGCATCTCTTGGCCCGTATCTTAATGGCCATGCGTACGTAACTTCAACTCGTCCCATCGGCGTCCCTCCCGATATACCAACTCCTGCGGCAGTACGAGTAGATTGAGCAACTTGCGTCCATGTTACAGGTTGCTGCTGTTGTAGTCGGTTATAATTATTTGTGAATGGTGACAATCCTACTAGTGTTCCAGCATTCGCGAAAGCAAATAATCGGACTCCGTATTCGGCTAACATACCACTGGGAGGTGCTACACTTGCAGCTAAGGATGCTGTATAGTATAGATTCCCTCCCATCGCATCACCTCCAGGAGTTGTAGATCCACCGGCTTTAGTTCGAGGACCGATACCAGCAGGAAGAAATCCACGTAATTGCATCGGACCACCAGTAAAAAATCGATCAGAAATGGTCGGACCTTTACATATACCGTCGTAGGAGATTGGTTGAAGGACACCCCCAGCACAAGTTGCGTGAAGTGAGATATTATCGAGGAATGTAGATGCACTGGTGGTGCTGTCATTGTTATCACTAACAAATAATTCTCCCATGGGTATATGAATTGCAGCCCCACCTTGTGCCTTCGCGAAGCCAACATCACCGGGTGGTCCTGCTAATTCAGCTAAACAAAATCCATCAAGACCTACCGTGGGTTGGTACTTATTGTCAGTCCATCCACCATTGGTCCGTGCTTCCCATTTAATTGAATGGATAAGGTTCGATCCTGATTGCATCACAATTTCTGGTGATGAATCAGTCCCATAGGGGATTTCGGTATGTTTCCGTGGTACTATATCACGCAATCCTAACGTCCAATCGATGCCCCAATACACTGATCCAGGATCAGTGACAGGTGCCATTTGAGAGTTACCAACATTCCCTGTATTGTCCAAACGCCAACTTATCATTCGTTGATATTCTTGATAACTTCGACTAGATTCAAAATCAACAGTATCCACCAATGCCTTAACACCAAGTGAATATTGTGACCCCTTCGCCAATGCAAGTATTGTATGTGCTCCAATGGAATTTTGTGGAAACCAACTATATAGTGGACGTTCATGATTCAGAACGATACGTGAATTTGCAGTTTGATCGACAGTATATTGTACGAATGATCGATCCAAGAATCCTGTTAAATTCAATAATGTACAACTAGTTTCAAATTGTGCTTTCGGTAACATCGTGGAACTATTCATTGCTTCTTCCATCCCCTCGTGTTTCACACCACCTCCTATATACAACGAATACCAATTCTTTTCATCAAGGATAACATTTAGTTTATGAGGATTTCCTGTCGTATGATATTCAGTCGATTGTTGTTGTTGTTGCTGTGTACTATTTGCGTTATCATCATTATTGTCGTCGTCGACATTCGTGTCCAGTTCAATTTGAACCGAATTGAAGGCTTGTGTTCTCATTAGATTTTCAACAGCCTGTGCCACACCCACTTGTATTTGTGGTAATGATTGAATATCTTCAAATAAAATTCCATTCTCTAATAATCTTGCATTGATCAAATCCTTATCGGTTTTTATTGGTTTTTTGTGTTTCTTTTTATCAGCCTCATCCTCATAGATATCATCACTCTTCTTTGATATAACATTCGCCGGAAAGAGTACATTAATTCCATACCGTTGAACGAAGGACATAAATTGTGTCTGTTGTTCCTGTTGGGACCGTTCTTGCATGGCGGCATCGATACGTCCAGGAATGTCTGTCATTATTATTTATGATTATCTTATATAATGATCGCATACAGTACGAGTTGATGATTGATTGGACTGATATCTTTTTATGACGGTTGTGTTGGCGCCACAGTGCGGTACGTAGTTAGTGAAGACGACTGCGAGAACGACGTCTACGGCAAACCAGTACTTGTAGCGACGACGGCAATAATTCGTTTTACTTTATTTTTGTCTGTGGTTTTTGATCTAACGTATTATAATTCTCTTCTTGTGTCAAAGCGTAGATGTTGACAATGTATCTTCGTATCTGAGTTGATGATGATGATGATTGATGGATGAGTGAGTGCTTTTCGTTTATTTGTCGAGGAGTTTTTGTGGGAGTTGAGTAGGTTTTATTTTGTGGAAGTGATTTTCAAAAAAATGGCGTTTAGGGTTAAGGATAAAGTATGCGTGACAGCATGTGCAGATTCGATACTTCTTCGGTATGCTTAGAGTAACAGCTTCATTTTTATAGCAGGCAGTGCCGGATCGTTTTTACTTTACACGATTCCAACAGATCGAGAACTGATAAAACAAGCGAATAACTTCCGTGTAAACAATGATGATAATTCATTCATCAATAAGGCAAGCAATAAGGACTTCATAACGACGACAACAACAACAACAACAACATTCCCAATTGTATCAACAAAAACAAAGCAAAAAGTTAACACTGAGGCAGAATGCAGATGTCAACATTCACATTCGATGAGACCTTTGAGGCAGTCGTGGCGATTTCTGCAATTTTAATTCTATCTTCTGCGGCATGGATTATTTGTATTTTAATTAATATTGAAAAAACAAAAGAAATTGCATTTTCTACCGTACTGGAAGATGACGGTACCGGTACCGCTAGTGATGGCACTGGTACTGGCAATGATTTAAAATTTGAAGAATCCACAGATAATAAATATAATCAACAATTGGAAGTAGAACAACCACCAGCTGATGGGAATACTACAGCTGATGCTGGGATTACTAGATCATCTCCCACTAGAAGTGGAAGAGGAGAAAGAGGAATTGTTACATCAACGTCAACATCAACATCATCATCTCCATCTACTGCCAAAAGAAGACGCCGTAAAAATCGACGTGTATCTGGTCTGTTTGTGGGTATCCAATGTTTAAGTGTAGGTGTGTTGATCTTATTAACCTATCTATTATTGGTGGTAAGTAGTGCACCCATTGCATTACGAATAGTAGGTTCCCTCTGTGTATTTGGGATCTTTTTAAGGTTTCAGATTGGTGAGGAACTCCGTCGACAACGTGTCGATCGGATTATGCTACTCTTAAGTTTATTTTTGGTGATTGCTAGTATGTTAAGTTCACTCGTGTACAGTATGAAATCACTCTCACAGGGTGAAATTTATGAAGGACCGGCCAGGATTGTGGGATACGATATGGAACAATATAATAATAGTCAACATGATCCAACCACACGTGCTGATATCGCTGTGAGTTGGGGTAAAAATTGGGGCTGTCCATTATCGGGTGGTAAAGTATGTCAATCCCATATTCAGGGTGCGATGTGTCAGACTCATCCGGAAAAGGAACAAACTAAGCATAAACCAGATTATGAGGAGGATGATGAGGATTATGATGAAAATGATGATGAATTTGGTGGTCGATTATTGAAAGATGAAGCTGAAACAAAGGAAGAAGAACAAGCAGAAGAAGTCGAAGAAGAATTAGAGGAAGATCTAGAAGACGAAGAAGATTCTAATGAAGACCTTGAAGAAGATAATGAATCATTAGAAGAAGAAAATGAAGAACTTAAAGAAGAAATTGAAGAACTGAAGGAAGAAAATGAAATTGATGAGCAGGAAGAAGATGAGCTGGTCGATGAAGAAAATACAGAATTGGATGAAATTGTGGATGAATACGATGAAGATATTATGATAGTAGAAGAAGAAGAGTATGACGAAGCAGAAGAGTACGAAGATGCGATATACGAAATGGATGAAGAAAATTTGGAAGAAAAAATCGAATCCACCGATGATGATGCTACTATTGAAGAATTGGATGAAGAGATCGATGAAGATGTCGAAGAAATCGATGAGTTAGACGAAGAATACGAAGAGGTAAGCCAACCTTATGTCTGTTTTATGTTTGATTCCATGTACGATATATTCATTATATTTTATTTACCAGATGCTAACCCGTTTTTTCTAATCGTCGTTGTCGTCGTTTGTTTGCTTCCATAGGATGAAGACTATTTTGACGAAGTCGCTGACGAATTCGAGGAAGATTCCGAAGATGAGTATGAGGAGTTCACAGAGGAAGAAGAAGTCGTTGATGAAGATTTGGAACAAAAAGAAGAAATAAAGGAGGAAATTGAAGAAACTGAAGCTGGAATCGACAACACAGATAAAAAGGTAAACCATAAAGATAATCCTTCAAAGGAAGAAGAAGCGGGTGATGATGTTTACGAAGAAATGGCTGATGAGGTTTATGAGGAGGAGGAGGAAGAAATCGAAGAAGAATTCGAGGAAGAGGAATACGATGAGTGGTATTGGGATGAAAACCCAGATTCGTATGACGACGATATTTACGAGGACGAGTACTGGTCGACGTACGATTGGGATAGTGTATGGGGTGAACAAAGTTGTGAGGACTTGTTCGACTCTGATGTTGGTTCTAAAACGTACGATATCAACAAACCTGCTGGTGCCGATGACGAATGGCCATTCGTAAACATCTATGGAAGTTGTAAGACCTGCGAGGCATACGTGTTGGATTACTTTGCAGAAGAAGCATTCGAAGAAGTCGAAGAATATAAACAACAAGCAATAGTGTATCTGGCCGGAGCGATGGCCGGATTTATTTGGGCGACTTTGTCGTATGTTAAATATCGAGTCATGCCAACTGCCGAGAACGAAATTGAACTATTGGGTGGCGATGGAGGCGTAATGGCGTAAATAGTATCGTAGTTATTGTTATTATTTTGTCCGTTCATGAAAATATGAGCTGTAGATGAAAACGAATCAATTTTCTTAATTATATATATATAACACATTTTTACGCTTGATTTATTCTAAAAAGAAAGGTTGTATCCGCGTACAGAAACCAGCACATATTTAGATGAATTCCTCTGGTCGACTTTCTGCTTTGTCAATTTTACCCGTCGGATTACATATGTACATAGCTATCACAGTCCGTCCGTACTTTCGATTACGGATACCTATCATTGTCACCTTGTCCCCATTGTATACATGTGGTAAATCACCCCATAATTCAACGGGGTATTCTATTAGAATAATAGTATCATCTGTTACCACAGGAGATCCAGCAGCTGCATCCAATAGATCAGCGTATGTAACTTCCTCGTACGGAGGACAAATTGTTAAGATATTATATGTTTCACCCGCCGGTATTCCCACCGAGACTGGATCTCTCAGTAATTGTAGTACGTCCGAACAAATTATCCTTGTCGAATAATCTTCACCGTCAAATTTACACCAGGGTATATTCCGAGAAATTGCTCCACAACAATCACGTGACAAATCACAAAACGTACAATGTTTAGCACCTCGACTCATCGATTCTAATCCGACCGAACCCGATCCAGAAAATAGATCTAAATGTCGAACGGGATAATCGTACAGGTCAAATGATTGGAACGTCGAATATACAGCCTCTCGTACTTTCCCCATCATCGGTCGTAGGTACACTGTTGGAGAATCCAATCGAAGTCCACGAGCGGTCCCACCCAATATTTTGAGATTACTAGGATTGTTCAAACCTGCTTCTCGTGCCTTACCCTGAGGTCGCAGTTTCGGATTCTTAGATCCACCAGCTACAGTTTTATTTATTTTACATTGATTAACATCGTTCGCAAACACAACCAATCATTAGTTTGAAGAAAGAAGAAAAGAAAGCAATTTTCGTGATCAGAATAATTTGGAGTTGAAAATTATAGATCAAAAAGGACAAAATCAAAACAACTCCGGTAAACAACCACAATAGACTCACATCCCGGAGTTCTTGTCTCTTCCGGAATGACATGTCCCAAGGGAGGTCTCTTCGCCAGTACTTTTCGTTTCAAATTCGCTGGTATCGTTACTCCATCTATTACGGTTTCAAGGTTCTTTTTATTCCTTTTCTGATTTTCAGGACGTTTTGCATAGAGACGACTATCATTCTTGTTGATCGCTTCGATCGTATTACTCCCGAAGGACGAAGCAGCATTATTCTGGATCGGTAGATGAAACGAAGTAACGGACGGAAGTTCTGATATTCTATGCGCAACCAGTAATAAGACACACACGACGACAGAAAATGACAGTCTAAATCTGGTTGGAGATGTGGACTGTATCATCTTTGTATGAATTGAATCGATGGAAGAAAAGGAAATAAGGAAGCTTCGCTACTCGAATTTGGTCGTAGAATGTATCAGGAAATAACCTTGGTCGAGCAGTGTTGGGGTGATTTGATGTTATTCGATGCTGAAAAAGAGGTGAACTAGAAGACAAAATAAAAAATAACATCAGCCGATTGATCGATTGATTGATATCATTCAGTGATATTGAGTGGCGTTGAAAGCAAGGTATGCGGGATTTAAATTAATCCATGAGTCACACTTCCTTTTGGCGCACTGTGATGAGTGTCGAACGAATGTTAACATTTTATTGTAAGCGTAGTGCTGCTTGATGGTACAATACGCTTCGTAATGAGAATTCGAGATCATCCAAAAAAATTGAACGAAAACAAAATTGTAAGAATCGCCCCTCCCCCCATAACCAATCAAATCAAGAAAAAATCAAAAAGGCCTCAATACTCAATACGCCTCACGATATGACAATAAATAATTCTAGAATTACAGTACAATGTATGTAATTGGTCGCCGATCAACAATATAGTTACAGTCACAAGAAATCAGATTAACAGGAGTCCACATTGCTGCAGATCAACAATATAGTTACAACCACAAGAAATCAGATTAACAAAAGTGAAAAACAAAAATACAATTTAGAACAATATGCTGACAACAGCACCAATACCATCATCCTCAACGTTACGCCAGTCAGATCGAGATGATCCCGATGATCCCGATTATCGGTTAGGGCATAAGCGAAGACAACAAGCTCGGAGACAAGATCGTAAACGTGAAGCAGTCCAGTTGCTACTAGAAAGGCTACCACCCTTTCATGAATTGCCACTCGTAAGCATACTACTAAAAACTGATACTGATAGTGATACTACTAATACTAATGCTAATTCGACGTCGGTAATAATAGAGGAGGAGAAGAACAATGAGAAGAACAAAAAGAAAAGTAGTACACAACTCTCTGATCTATACCAGCCGATTTGTCGTTTGGATGAGGATGTGACGAATGAATTCTGGTCAAAAGTTCCTACAATATGTAATCCAAATAAAGCTGTTATGGAAGAAAAGATATCAGATGAACGTGATTTAATGAGAGAACGTTATCGTAGTGATAAATATCGACGAAAAACTCAGAAAACAAATGGAACGAGGTGATATCAATCAAACACAAGTCGATAAATTATGGGAAAAACATGGGAAAAGAACAACTAACACTAACACTAACACTAATATTGATACTACTGAAGATACTACTGAAGATACTGATACTAATAAAACAAATGACAATTCACAAGCAAAACAACAAAGTACGACGATGACGACAACTGCTGCTGCTGCTGCTGCTGCTGCTACTACTACTAATAGTAGTAGAGATAATGAAGCCGTTTCACTTTTAAGCAACGATCGTGGACAACGAAAGGCATGGCAGGTAGAAAATTTTGTCTCTTTATTACGAGAACGTCTTTCTTCTTTTTCTTCTTCTTCTTCTAATAACAGCAGCAACGGCAACAGCAATAACAACAGTACTCTTAATAATGAGTTTGCACTTACCGTGGTAGATTTTGGATGTGGGAGTGGTAATTTATGTCTTGCATTGGCACCATACTTTTCACAAGTTCGATTTGTACTGGTAGATAAAAAATCATATTCATTAAAGCTGGCTGAAAGGCGTGCAAGAGATGCTGGATTGAAGAACGTACAAATTATGGAATATGAATTTTCACCATCTAATTTAGAAGATTTTTGTATTCCATCAATGTCGCGGTTGTCGACGATGATACCTACAGCCCAACATAATGACGAACATTCTACTACTACAGTGCAGCAGCAACAATCGTCATCGTCATCGACTGACTTTGATATCGCTATTGGATTGCATTGTTGCGGTAGTTTCACTGATATGGTTATGATGATAGCCAAATTAAGAGGAGCTGATTGTATCGTCTGTCCTTGCTGCAATGGTGCAATGACATCAGAAACAACATGTGGGTACGAATATCCAAGAAGTTCGTACGTTAGAAAGTTGATAAATCAAGATGAATATTTGTCTTTACTAAGTCGTGCGGCGGATGACTTAGGTAGTTATGAAGCTAAGTGCTTTGTAGAATACGACCGGGCATTATGGGCAAACGAGAATGGATATAACGTAAAACTTCTTAAACTGTCTCCAGAAGAAAGTACACCTAAACATCATGTATTGTATCTAACGAAACAAATACAAAAAGGAGAAGAGCATGAAGACTAAAAATGAAAGTTAGAACTTTTTTTAATCATTATTATACATTAGATTTAAAATATTACAAGGATTATTTAACATTTGCTTCTGCATTCACTACCAATATTACAACATATCACTTTGTTATTATACAGCGTCTTCTGAGATCATGATATATATATATGTATTATTTACTTTTGTTAAAGTATCGGGATACTTTGTGAAACATTCAACGCGTGTGTGGGATCGTACCGTTGTTTCAATTCCTTTAGACGTTTTAGATTCTTACCCCAATACGCTGTCGGGTACGATTCATTGGACAAACTTGCCATTGGATAATTCACATACACGCCATCCAAATGTCGTGCAATTGAAGGCCAAATAGCATTCACAAGATGCATTTCATCGTTAGCAGCATCTGCATCATTTTCTGTTGGTACCAATAATTCGATACCAATATTATATACAGCACTCCGATGGGGGAAGGCTGTTGCGTTCGATGGAATCTTCGATATGGCTCCACCCCAAAGTTCAACTTTCGGTGATACGTATATACAATATTTAAACAATGCAGATAAACTTGATTGGATATCTGTCCAAACCTCCTGGGTGTTGTTTTGTGGTAGTAAAAATCCATTCCATGATTGGGCCGACCAAACCGATTTCCATGATTCGTCCTGTTCACGTTCTCGTGACATTCCTGACCAGGAAAAGTAGTAGTACACAACATTGTCGATGGTAGAATTATTAGAAAATAACGGTATAACGTTGCTCTTGATATATTGCATTCCAACAGGATTTTCTGGATTAGAATCACCCATCCAAAACATAGATATTGTTACTAGACCATCATCAGTCTTCTCCTCGTCTACATTTCGTTCATATAATGATGTCGTCAAATGTTGAATTAGTCCAGGAGATGTACGATTATTTTCGGGTGTTTTATATCCTTGTACGGTCAATGTAAATTCTGGAGCTAGATTGGGTTCCTTATCTCCCAACCGTTGAAGAAATTGTGTCATCTCCTCCAAGGGTACCTTCACAGTTGCTGTTATTGTTTTAAAATAAGAAAGAATTCGAAAAAGAAGTTTTTCCAGAAATCATGAAAATAGATAGACCAGGTAAGTAAGTTTATTTATGTGAGATGTTCCTGCTGTGGTTGATTTGACGTGCATGCATCTTAGTAGATACGAAAAGTTCTCTTTCTTATAACTTACCAGCTAATTTGATATCAAGAGATGGGTATACCCGATACTTGAAAGATGTAACAACGCCAATATTTCCACCACCAGATCCACGTAAAGCCCAAAAAAGATCATTATTATCATCATCATCATTATCATTATCATTTTTCGTAACATCCATCCTCGTTTCACCACTCGCCAATACCACATCCAGACTAACAACATTGTCAATAGCTAAACCATACATCCGTGATTGTAATCCATAACCACCACCTAATATAAATCCACCCATGCCAATTCCACCAGCCGATGCAACAATGCCACTATAACCATGTTCATCTAAAACATCTTTCATAAAGTCTTCTACTCGCACTCCAGGTCCAATAGTAACGGTTGATATTGACGTTGATGTTGATGATGCTGTTGAACTTGTAGCAATGGCAGTATTGTCGTGACTGTTGTCATTATTTATTGCAGTAATGTTTTTGTTATTGGGAATTAATATTGTTGTTGTATTTATTGTACCAATTTTATTCAATTCAGCTAGATTTAACATAACACCATTATTTATTGTACTATATCCATTCATATAGGAACATCCTCCTGATCGAATCCTAAACCTTAATCTATAATCTCTTGCTAATCCTGCTAATATAGGTAGAGCAAGTTGAACATCCTCCATAGTCGTTACTTCAATTACAGCTAATGGTGATGATATGGATACTGTCGAATCTTGACGTTGCCATACACTTGCTGCGTTAACAAATTTAGTTTTATTGGAACGTAACACAATATCACCATGAATCGCTTCATCTAAGTCTTTCAAAGCAATTAAAATTTCTCGTCTTTCGTTCTCATCTTGTATTACTACCGGTCCATTATTACTATAATTGTTATTCCAGTTCCAGTGTTTGTAAAATCGAAAACGTTCCTTATTATGGCTGCTCTTCTTCTTATTAGTCTTGATCGTCGTTTCAGAATTATTGTTATTGTTATTATTATTATTATTATCAGTAATAGTTGTTATTGTTGTTGTTGCTGGCTGGAATTGATCCCATAACAATAGGAAGAAAACTAAAAACAAGGATAGTTTGAAATACATGATCCAACGTTGTTCGGATCGTCGTGTGGCTGCCGAAATTGCAGCAGCTCTTCGTAACGAAAATGATGATGCTGTCATATCATCATCATTATTGAAATCATAATTATAATCATACTCATACTCGTCTCTATTACCGTCGTTGTCCTTATCAATCCATAATATATGCATAGATGATTCATCCATGCTGCTGTCGTTGTTGCCGTTGCTGCTGCATTTCGTTTCTATTGTTTGTTGTTGTTGTTGTTTGTTGTTATTATTATTATTATTATTTATAGAATTAGAAATCATGATATGACTCTGTAATTGATCTATTTCATGTTGTGATCGTGAACGCGAAGGTTGATGAAGTGGACGATGATGATAATCATAGTAATGATCATCGTTGTTATTATGAAGTGTTACTCCTGGTAAACATTCCTGAAGGAGTCTCTTCTTTTCATTCATACAAGGATCGTTCTCCATTATTATTATTTTGCTGTTTTCTTTTCTCTTCGTCGTTCGTTATTAGAAATTAAGGAAGAAATTAAGGAAGAAAGAAAGGAAAGAATTTCTACTTTTATTATACAGTACGCACAACTGCTTCTCTGTTACTACTTTTTTTTCAGCTACTTACTTGTTCAGATTATTGAATACAATGTAAAGTGCTGGTTACGAAGTCTTGTTTCCGTGAAATGGTAAAATAAGAATACTTTGCTTTTCTAGATTCTACGGACCGGCAGGAAGTTATGCTGATGTTTGTCGAAGGAGGATTAACAGAGCTATTTGTTGTGTTATGCTTCCTACTGTTCTTCTTGTTGATCACAGAATTCTACTGCAAGGCGTTTTTTGAAAATTCAGTGATGTCAACAAATTTAGGCGTACAAAATTTGTACTAGTACGCGTGCCGGCGAAGGAATCCCCCCGCACGACTGGAGAAACTGACGTTTTTTCGAGCTCTCCTTTTCCATACACCCATCACTTCTTGCTTAACTTTTTCCTGCCGCGTGTTGCCAAAAGTTGCCACCTAAATTTATTTTTTGACGCGTCGGTCAAAATTATTTTTTTTTGCGCGCAAAATGCTAACAATATTGAATAATATTATCATAAAAAATATAGATGAATTGGCATAAAATAATGACATAATGTATTTAGTCACCAAATGGTCAATTTTGTGTCTTAGAAGACAGTGCAAATATCTATATGCATCTATGTTCAATGAAGAATTTAACCGTGTTGATTGATAGAAGGTTAGGTGGCGTCATCACGCAAGACACACCATCCTATTGGTGCTGTAAATAATTTATTTCAACTCTAACCAAAATTCATGTGCGCGCTGTCGGCTCCTGTAACTCCATTGGATCCGATTCCTGGGATCTACTACTTTGTCGTCCTCTTTTTGGAGTATTATTGTGGCCTGCTATCTATTTAGATTACTGGATAGGTCCCGTTATTGGTGTAGTTAGAGCAAATTAGGATTTTACCATGGGAGGAGGATTTTTGAGCGAAAATCGATTTATAGACGTGTACTGTCGGGTCCTATAGCTCCGTTGGATCCGTTTCCTGGGATGTACAACTCAACGATATGCTTCTTGAAGTATAATCACACCCTTCTATACCTTTGGTTTACTGGTTGGGTCCAAAATTTGATGTAGTTGGAGCAGCTTTAGTGGTGGCAATGGGAGTGAGATCTTGGAACGAAAATCGATTCATAGGCGCGCGCCTCCGGGTCCTGTAGCTCCATTGGTGCCACTTCCTGAGAGCTACAACTATCGCGATGTCTTTATGAAGTAGTATTGTGGCCCGCTACATATTTGGTTTATTGGATAGGTCCCGTTATTGATGTAGTTAGAGCAAATTTGGATTTTACCACTGAAAATAAAATCGAAATAATAGGGGTTTCTATAATGTCATAAAAATAGCAGTACTACAGTACTACAGGAAAACTGACAAAAATAAAATGATATTAACATCAAATTCATGTACTATAGACCTCATTGGAGCTATGTGATGGTTGAGATTTCTCATAATGGTCTTTGAATGATGTATATTGACCTTGTATAACATGGTCAATGGTCAAGAAATTGCAATTTTAATGACATTACTAGTAATTTGTGAGGTAAATTATTTTTATTTTCATGCGCGAAAATCAGAAAATAGTGCGGCGGCAGGAAAAAGTTAATAATTTTATCTTCTTGGTGGATTGTTTCGTCTTATCATGTCAAATAATCAAATAATGCAAGCCATAAACCTGTTGTCAAACCTACACAATAGTAAGTCTGCTTGGGAGGAAGATTACGATATTGTTTCAAAAGCCATTGGAAGGCGAAAACAACCCAATACTGATATGAGGGTACAATCTATACCTTACATAGTAGCGATCATAATAGCATGCTATGCATCGTCGTTCGATCGCTGCGAGGCATTTGTGCTGGTTCCCGGTAGTATTACACTGTGTAATGAGCATTATTTTGATATTCCCATGTCACGAAAACGATTAATAGTATCATCATCATCTTCCAGCACGACGACGGTAACAGCAACAGCAACAATAACAGAATTCAAAGGTGGATTTGATATTGAACAAATGGATGCACTGACACAACGAGGTATACTGGAGGCGTCTACCATGCCAGCATCCGGTGACCTCGAGGAGGTGGGTACAAAGAAGTCGAACAACAACAACAATAACAACAACAACAACAACAAAAAGAAGAAGAAGAAGATAAAGACAAAGAAAGCAAATAAGGGCCCATCGACTGCAATAATAACCCGTGCTCTCAATCAAGAGGGAGTGATTCGACTGAATGGTATATTATCGAAATCTACAGCCGCAATACTGCGTGAAGAAATATTGATTCGGCGGAACGATGCCTATGCCACCATTACTACGGATACAAACTCAACACATAACGAAGAAGAAGAAGTAGAAGATAGCAATACGAATAATGAGAAAAGTGATTGGAGGAACTATTTTGCCGATGTTTTATTGAAAAGAAATCGATGCGATCTACTACTTCCTCTCAAAGGGAATCGTAACCTACAGGCAGCACTGTATGAAATACTAGTGACATCGAATAGAGTATCCAGTATACTTCCTAATGATGCTACTCTATATGAACTATCATCACTCATCTCGGATCCAAATTCTCCACGTCAACCGATACACCCAGACAATCCCTTCCAGCCACATCCACCGTTACATACCATATTTATTGCATTACAAGATATAACAGATCAAATGGGTGGAACAATTTTTCTTCCAAAAACGAATACAGCAGAAGCACACAGTAAATACAATGATATACCCAATCGGGATGAATTTTTGCAATCCAGTCCCAACGTAGCTGCGTTATTGAATGCTGGAGATGCAGCACTTTTTGATTCCAGGACGATGCATTGTGGTGGTGCAAATGATGAAATGGAAGGTTCCACAAGGGTTATATTGTATATGTCATTCCGGAATCCAAAAGCTACAGAAACAATTGGTAATGTTGGTTCTATCATGTCCGATATCAAGCTAATGACGATAGGTGAACTCCGTTCCAAACTCACTATAGCCATGCAAAGTAGTGACAATGACCCGTTTGACGATGACATAAAAGAGGATGAAGCATCGAGTAATAGTAGTACTACGAGTGCCACCCGTCTCGCTGCAACGAATGGTGATGCTGTTGCCCAATTGCAACTTGGGATTAACTATTATGTCGGTGACAATGGCTGCAAGACTAATCACGGTGAAGCAGTTCGATGGTTTGAACTTGCTGCAAGACAGGGTCTCGCACATGCTCAATTCAATCTAGGATGTTGTTATTCTATGGGTATAGGTGTTCCACAACTGGATGTAGAACGTGCGATGGAATTATTCCAGCTTGCGGCTGATCAAGACCATCCAGGTGCAAAGGAAGCCTTCGATGAGGCATTGAGCGAGCAGAAAAAGAAGATTCAGTCACAGTCATGATTGCTTCTTCTTGAGACCTCTGGTTCCAATGTAATAATATGTAATAGATAGATATCTTTCTACTAGAATATGTTTGGAAACAATTTCATGCGATTTTCCCCATAGCTTGCCTGCCCCCTCGATTCGATGGAGCATGTATTCTTTGAGGACGCATTTGCCGATACGATATACAGTACACTTACTTCACTTTTATGGGGGGAGGGGCGATTGTTTTAATTTTTTTTGGATGATCTCCGAATTCTCATTTCGAAGCTTCTTACTGCAGGGGCAATCCTGGCTTACTTCGAAGCACGGTACTGTACATATTATACCATCAAGAAGGAACACTTACGCTTTTTCACATCTTACTTACTTAATGATGTGTACAATTATTCACCACATATTTAAATATTATCGTTAAAATGGGATCGTGGAATTCCAAAAAAACGATCTCTTGCACTTATCATTGACACGTGTGACTACGTAATCAGTCTAAATAAATAATTTATCATGGTGTTTAGTTATATTTAAATTTCTGTTATGGAGGGATACTCGAGCAAGTGGGAGCTGTAAACGATCGTACGCAGCAGCTTGTTTCTTAAGCGAAACCAATGAGATCGTCGTTTTCGGAGGAACGAGGACTAGATCTGTGTCGAAAACAATCATTTTGAAAATGGTCTTAAGTTCAACTGTTAGGGCTGTGTGGCAGTCACTATCTCGGAAAAAACAAAAAAAAGGAACGAAGACGCGCAAAACCGATCCACTATTACTACAAACGATGGATGCCAACGCCCAAAGGACTCCCCACGCCTACCATCTGGGTGCAACGGACTATAATCCCCAAGGAGACAATACGGTACGGAATCACCTATGGATGAAAAGTGTCACCCCGTCAGCCGTAAGGCGTTTTATTCATTTATAGATATACATAATATACTAGAGACACAACACTGTAATACAGTACTGTACAGCATTATTTACTTAATACTTGACACGGGCATGTTTGAACCACGCGAGCCGTATTTGCGAGCCGTTTTGTTTGAATCCCACCAGCATCAATCCTGATCGTTCCCACATCGGATTTTTCCTTCGCAAGTGTTGACTCTCCACAACCGTGCCCAAGACAAGCAGTTCCTCTTGGGGGTTATCGAGCGACCATTGTGCCAGCGCACTTCCTTGCAGCGCATCACGAGTTCCGTGGCAATAAGTCGTCGTCGGTATGGTTCGCTGACAACGCACCGGAACATTCCGACGTTGACCCATAGATAGCGCATTGTACATTTCGATTCCAATGGTCGACACGGCAATATCACTTCGTCACTGGTGGCATTTTTATAGACGATGACACAAACTGCATCGATGCGGGCTTCTTGAATGCTCTTGGGCATTTTGACGTCGGACAAGGAATCCCAGAATGCAATGACACTGGCCCGTGCGATGGAATCTACATTTTTCCAAACATTTCTCGTATCGAATGTCGTCTTTGTCTTCGTCATTATCAGCATCCTTGTCATTGTCATCGTCTGTCACTATTTCGGTCGATTCAACAGTAAGACCCTCGACCTCTCTTATGACCTTCTCGTCGGCATTGGCATTTTCGTGCACTGTTGTAAGAACAACCTCCTCCTCCTCGTCGTTGGCATCGGTCGACTGGTCCACTGTTTCAACACCCCCATCTGGTTCTGCCATTTTTATAATCAATCCCTATAATGATAATATATATTATGAGTTGTGAGTGTTGGAATAAGTTACACGTGTAATCGTAACATACCGTCGGATCTGTGATAGGATCTGTGATTGAATCTGTGATTGATAAGGGATCTTCATGTGACATTGAAAGTGTCAATGAGATCAGATATCTTCTTGTGACATTAATAGTGTCAAAGAGAACAGATGAAAGAACATAGAGAACAAGAATGTCAAGATGATGTGATTAGAATTGACTGACACATGTGACATCTTAAGCTCACTTTTTATTAAAATTAACAATTTAGTAAGCAATTCATATTAGCAAACACACTCTACATCATGTTTTAGTATTCACCTAGATACGTAGAGCGATGTCCGCAATATTCAACATAATTTTAATAAAAGGGCGTTAAAATAACATACGTTACATCTAATCTTAAGAGATAGAACGATAATATAAATCAAATCAAACAAAACTAAGCCGAGTACGAGCATCATGACTGATAACAAAACCAAGGAATCAGCCAGCAAGATCTTTTCACAAGAACCCGTGTTTGAGGGACGTACGAAAGATATCAAGACGCATTTCTTCTATTATGGGAGAGGAATGCAACAGAAGTGCCTAACTTCATCCAAGACGTTCCTAACTCATGTGGGTAGTAAATTTGGTGAAAGTGTGAAGCAGTCGATCTATTGTAACAAGTTAACGGTTACAGAAATGACTAAACCGAAGCAATATGTGTCCAAGGCTGCTCTTGAAGCCGAGGATTGGGCTGTGCAAAACGAATGGGCTCTCGATAATACTGATTATCGCAAGTACGTTAGATCGATCAACCAAGATCTATCTAAAAGCTATTCGATACTATGGGGACAATGTAATCTTCCTCTTCAAACTATTATCAAAAGAGACAAGGAATTCATTTCGATGGATACAGGCGACGCTAAGATGCTATTTCAAATCATTCAACGCGTTTGTAACGGGTCTACTTATCATCAAAACTGTTACATGGCTGCAATGGAGTCATTGTATAACTTTCATCTAATCAAGGGAGAAGAATACGCAGATACGTCAACCTATCTGGAAGCGTTCGATAAAAGATACGATATTGCCAACAAGGCAGGATGGTCCTTCGCAACTAGCGAATTAAGAGATCTCTATATCAAGGAACTTGAAGAAAAGAGAATGAAAGATCATCCATCATATAAGAAACTGATGGATTGGAGGAATACTGTTCTATCCTCGTCACCGGATCAAGACAAGATTGATATTGGCATGGATTGTTGTAGTGATAAATACAAGGCATACGTATTCATCAAGAGAGCAGGTTTCAAATATGAAAATTTCAGGATCGATTTAAAGAATGCATTCGATTCTGGTACAGATAAATTTCCAGATGATACTGTTGAGGCAAGTCGACGGCTTGATAATTGGAGACCACAATTTGTCTCAAGGACAAGAGAGGAATCAAAGGACAAGGGTCTGCAGTTTCACCAACAGGGTGATGAGAAAGCTGCTGAACAACACTACGAAGCGAGTTCAAACGATAGTGGTGGGGGAAGTGGCAATACGAATCTATCATGTTTCAAATGCGGTAGAGTTGGTCATCTGACCAAAGAATGCAAGTATGATAAGAAAGAAAATGGTGATGATCTCAATTCCAAGACAGAACGTGATAAGCTGTACCAAGAACGTGCCGATATAAAACAGGCAAAGTGGAAAGCATATCAAGAAAAGAAGAATGCAGCAGGTGCAGCTGAAGATACAGCCGCAGCAGCATCTGGAGCCCAGCACTACATGGGAAGTGAGGTGATAGCAACTGACGAATTGCCTGATTTCGAACAGGCAATAATCGAAGAAGACGAGCATGATGGGCAACAATATATGCATGATACAATGGTAATTGATTTGAGAGGACAGAATCATGTATTCAATCAAACTGGAAGTCACAAATCAATGAAAATATTTGACATGTTATGTGATAATCAATCGACGTGTGATGTTATTGTAAACAAAGCATTCGTTATTAATATCAGAAGAAGTAAAATGACTTTGTTGCTACGAACGCAAGCAGGCAATTGCAGAATTAATATGATAGCTGATTTACCTGGAGTCGGTACCGTGTGGTACTATCCGGAAGGCGTTGCTAACATACTATCACAGCATCGAATGGTAGTCAACAGTAAATGGGATATTGATTATAACTCCAAGCTGTATAAGAAAACAGGTAACACACGTGATTTGAAATACAATTGTGTTACAGCAGAAGGAATAGAGTTATCGTTCTCACCGAATAAAGATGGTTTGCACATACTTGATTGTAGCAATTACTTTGGAGTTGGTAAACAAGGATATGTATTTGGTAAAACAATCATTGATAATGAAACAAATAATGGTACCGCGATGTGTCATAATATTACGGGAGTGCCTGAGATGGATGTATCTGATGCTATTGATACAATCAAGAAGAGTAAAGAAAATTTCAGTACTCGTGATCAGCAAAGAGCAAATAGAGTAAGAAGATTTCAACATGTGGCAGCACACCCAAGTGACGACACGATTATCTATTCTGCGATGACCAATGGAATTAAAAATAGTCCAATCACAAGAAGAGATGTGAAGATGGCATTAAATATGCTAGGAAGAAGTAAATATGCAGTAGAGGGTAAAACAGTTCGGAGGCAACCAAATGCCGTAGTTACTGAATCAATGACTGTACCAACAACAATATTAGATTATTACGTCGACGTATCATTATCTGTTGATATAATGCATGTAAATAAGGTTCCATTTCTTATTAGCATATCACAACACATACATTATGGTACAATACGAGCACTTGATTCAATGAAAATACCAATTTTAGAAGAAGAAATAAAACGTATCATAAGAATGTACTCTGTACGTGGTTTCAATATTAAATATCTATTGGTCGATATTCAGTTTAAAGCAATAAAAGATAGAGGCAATTTGAATGCAATTGTAAACGTCGTTGGTAAGGGTGAACACGCACCAGCAATTGAACGTTTCATTAGAGTTATAAAGGAACGTTGCAGATGCTATTATGCCATGTTACCATTTGACAATTTACCAAGAATCATGGTTATTCATTTATTAGTAACAGTCATGTTTTATATTAATGCATTCATATGGAGAAAAGGCGTATCGCCATTTCTATCTCCATTAACGATATTAGAAGGAGTGGTACTTGATTACAACCTTCATTTCCAAGTCATATTTGGAGAGTATGCTCACACATATGAAGTTACAACAAATACAATGAAACGACGTACAGTAGGAGCGATTGCACTAGGACCAACCGGCAATTTACAAGGAGGTATAAGATTTTACAGCCTAGTCACTGGAAAAATACTTCAAAGAGACAAGCATAGTTACACTCCACTTAAAATGCCAGAAGACGTCATAAGACGTATTAAATCATTAACTAAAACTGGAATTAAGGGATTACAATTTGGAGATCGAAATAATATTATCGATAATGATCTTGAAGATGGTACTGATATCACGGGAGTGAGTAATGATAATGATGATAACATCAATGAAGAGCATCCGTATAATATACAGATTGAGGATGATGATGATACACCACCATTACAAGATCCAACACCATTAACACAACACTTAGATCAAGTGGAAGATGAATCCAGTGATGACGAAGATAGTCAAGGAACGAAGGTTGCGCCAGAGAATGCTGAAGATGAAGTCGATTCACCATCTAGCGATGATGAAGATGAAGAAGAAGAAGATGTTATTCGTACACGTTCAGGAAGAATCAGTCGTCCAATGGATAGAGAAAGCGAATATCCTGGGGTTTACTATAGTAACGGAGAAGTACCAACAGGACGTTGTTTAAAACCGTATTATTTGGATGAAGATTATGAAGAACATCTTGCTAAAGGCAATTATTATAGCGATCAGTATTTTGTTGATAATGTAACTGAAACATCATTCAATTCAGATGAAAGTCCAGATAAAATCAATCTAATCAAAGTAAAAGAAGAGCATCAACATTACCTTGATGCTATCACGTGGATGGATGTCGAACAACAAGATATCACGGGAATGATGTTTGCAGCAAAGCAAATGAGTATCCAAGAAGGTATGAGAAAATATAAGGATGAAGGTAAAGCATCAGCAATGAAAGAGATTATCAATCTCACTGATAATGATTGCTTTGGTGAGACAGTATACGAAAAGTTAAGTCAAGATGCAAAAGATAAGGCATTACCTATTCTAATGTTTATGGTATTGAAACGAAATGGATCTTTAAAGACAAGAGGATGTGCTAACGGCAGTGTACAACGATTGTATACAAATAAAGAAGACGTGTCATCACCGACACCAGATTTCTATGCTTTTAAATTTGTATGTGCAGTAATAGCAAGAGAGGGAAGAGACGTCGCCACAGTAGACTTACCAGGCTTCTTTCTCCAAACTGATCAAGATGAATTGATTCTACTAAAAGTAACAGGCGCTGTAGCCTTATTGCTAGTGGAATCGGACCCAAATAAATGGAAAAAGCATTTACGTAATGAAAATGGAAAATATGTCATATACGTTATATGTAAGAAAGCAATTTACGGTACCATGAATGCTGCTTTATTAGCATACAAGAAATTAGCTAAGCTATTTCGATCATGGGACTTCAAGATGAATCCGTATGATGCTTGTGTATGGAATAAGATGGTAAATGATAAACAGTTTACAATATTATTTCACATTGACGATTTAATGTTGGGGCATCTATGTCCTAATATCGTAACGTTCTATATTCAGAAACTACAGAAAGAATATGGATCATTAGCAAATTTAACAGTGACAAGAGGAAGGCTTCATGAATTTTTAGGAATGACGATCGATTTTAGAGTCAAATTAGAAGCACGTTTTAGTCAATACGATTTCTTGAAGAAGTTACTCAATAGTTTACCAGTCAGTTTGAGTACAGGTTTAAAGAACACAGCGGCACCCGAATATCTATTTAAAACAACTGATGTATTATGTCTACTGGATCTTATTAGAAAAGAAATATTTCATACTGTAACGGCAAAGACACTATGGTTGAGTCAAAGATCGAGACCAGATGTACAACTTGCAGTTGGATTCTGTTGTACAAGAATAAAGGATCCGACAGAACATGATTGGAAGAAATTGAATCATCTAATGCAATATTTACGTGCAACGAGATTCCTTCCACTAATTATCATGAGTGATGGATTGAAAACAATAATTTACATCGATGGAGCACATGCAGTACATGCTGACTGTAAGGGACATTCAGGATTGTTTTTAACTCAAGGTAAAGGAGCGATGATTAATGTTTCGAAGAAAGTAGGACTAGTTACAAATAGTTCAACCGAAACAGAGATCGTATGTACAGGCGAAAGAATGCCGAAGTGCACATGGTTTCGATATTTCAGGATTGCTCAAGGAGAACCGATAGTTGAAGATATACTTATGAGAGATAATAAAAGTACTATGTTATTGGAGAAAAATGGTATATTTTCAGTTGGAAAAGGAAGTAAACACATTCACATTCGATACTTCTTTGTAACAGATAAAATTGAAAAGAAGGAATTGAAATTGATTTATTGTCCAACTGATAAGATGATAGCTGATTATAGTACTAAGCCACTACAGGGAGCGAAATTCATTGAATTTAGAGATGCAATGCAAGGCATTAGAGCAGAGGACTATGCTGATTATAAACGACAGTATATTGAAATACTCAAGAAGTATGATCTATATGAAAACGAAGATGATTTGGATGACCTATAACAAGTTCATACAAATCACGGGAGTGTGTTGGAATAAGTTACACGTGTAATCGTAACATACCGTCGGATCTGTGATAGGATCTGTGATTGAATCTGTGATTGATAAGGGATCTTCATGTGACATTGAAAGTGTCAATGAGATCAGATATCTTCTTGTGACATTAATAGTGTCAAAGAGAACAGATGAAAGAACATAGAGAACAAGAATGTCAAGATGATGTGATTAGAATTGACTGACACATGTGACATCTTAAGCTCACTTTTTATTAAAATTAACAATTTAGTAAGCAATTCATATTAGCAAACACACTCTACATCATGTTTTAGTATTCACCTAGATACGTAGAGCGATGTCCGCAATATTCAACAGTGAGGTGTATTGTGTGCGAAATTGAATGTTACAGTATTGACATGCGTACTTACGACAACCTGTCCGGACAGGTTTTTCCTCGCACTAGACTACGTAATCAGTTCAATAAATAATTTATCATGGTGTTATTTTGAATTTCTGTAGGAGAAGAAAAGTGGGAAAGCACGTTCTTTGAGCACGATCAGATTTTAACACGTGCCCAATAAGTGCAATTTTATTAAGTACAATTACGTCGTAGTTGTTAACGGAAAATCATGAACCATAATATTACCGTGAGTTACTATCGCACGCTAACTACTAGCGTAAAACTAAGAAGCACATGCATGAAAAGAAAGCACACGCCGCGAACAATAAGTGAAACTAAATACTAGACCTCGAAATGTACAACTACTGTACTTTGTACACTATCAACACAACACATCAAACTGGTAGGACTATTTACCTTGTCTTGCCCAGGGGTAATAAATTTTGCCTACCGATTACTTCGATACCCGTGCTGGTATGGCATATATAAATCGATGGATGGTGATACTAAGGGTATTCACACACACATCCAATTATCATACAGTCAGAGCAAGAAAAGACAGAGGTCATGTTAAGGATGTTTATGAAATAACAGGCATACATTAAAGTAGTTACCATTTATTTGATATTTTACGTACAAAAGAAGGCGAATTTGATTTGTTTTATTGATATTGTTATATTGATTGCAAAAAGAGAGAGTATTCATAAAATATCATATACTTATAAGAAAAATGGCGTCCTCCCGAAACAACACACCGTTGCTTTTGCTTTTGGATGGGATACTATCTCAAGACGAACAGAGTACAAGTATCGCTTTGGAACAGATCAAGAAACTTGATCCTTCTCTCGCTTCAATAACTTTTTCCGGAAGTGTAAGTGATAATGATAATGACGAACAGTCATCGTCATCGTCATCGTTATCTCCTTTACGATCCGCTTCGGTCTTGGAAGATATCGTTGGACGATTATTGGGAATACAACCACAACTTGCACGAATTCCTAGTGAAAATGATGGTTCATTACCATTGCATTTTGCTGCCTCTATAGGGAATATCCGAGTCACTGCCTTATTGTTGCATCATTATCGTGACGCAGCTTTGATGCACAATACAAAAGGGAAGATCCCTCTTCATTACGCTGCTCGTGAGGGACGAACTGATATGGTCCGATTTTTACTGCGATTAGTACCATCCTGTGCAAGTGTATCCACCAAAAAAAATAAACTTGCGTTACATTTCGCTGCAGGAGAAGGCCATACAGACGTCGTTCGTGATTTGTTACGTGTATATCCAGAAAGTGCGAAGATACCATCCAAGAAAGGTAAGGTTGGATTGCATTTCGCAGCACGATGGGGACATATCGATATCGCACGTGATCTATATCAACTATACCCTGATTGTATCCATACACTTGATTATGATGGATCTAATCCATTACATGACGCAACACGAGAAGGACAATTAGAGATGTCAAAATTTTTAGTTGAACGGTACCCACCAGTACTATGTAAATCAAATATTAGGGGTGAAATTCCATTATTTGCTGCCATTCGTAGTGGGAATGTACCATTATGTGCATTTTTAATCCGATCCTGGCCGGCAAGTGGGAAACAGGTCCTACAAGAAATTGTTTCTGATTCAACCGATGATGTATCATCATGGGTACCTGATATATTAAATTTATGTCTCCGTGGTGCGGTGGGTAACTTCTCTGATGTATCTACTGAAGAATGTGCCAATTACAACATCGATGATCATGCTAATGCTATTATTAGTAGTATCAACAGCAGCAATATTTTTACTATTAATGAAGGAAACGGGATTATAAACCAACCCAGTACAAGTGCTGCAACAAGTTCATCTTCCGCCGAACAACCTGGCACAATTACACGTATTGGGAGAGGAGTACAAGTAGGAATTGGAGGAGGCTATGTAATGAATGGCAACTTTCTTAATCGTTCCGTCATACGAGTACCACCATACCCCTCATCATCCGTTGAAATATTGAACGGCAACAATCAAAGCGAAGTGCGTCATCATCATGTTTTCGCCACCATTGGAGCAGCTACTGTTACTATACCAGGATCTCCTACTGGTCGTTTCGCTGCTGATGTAACTAGTAGACATAGGCATAATAATAAGTATGGCAGAAACTTCCACAACTCCTTCTGCAGTCCTCAACGACTCCCTCTGAATATTTCTTTACCAAGATCTAAGTCACCTATACTGGAAATAGATGACTGTGGTAGTAAGAAACGATCCACATCGGACAGTACGAATGATAACAAGAGACAACGTCGTGGAAGTGTCGATGAAGGTGAAGAAGATTACAAGGAAGATGCTGCTACAACCACCAAGAAGATGTGTTGCTATGGTGGTGCATTGGAGAAACATACATTTTATCAAGTCCATGCCGCATTAGAATGCTCAGCGACGACAAATATACTTAAATGCGTCTTCGAACGGTATCCGGAACAACATACCGTCGTTGATGATTACGGACAACTTCCATTACATTTGGCCGTATCACATTATCGTTCGGAGGGATCTGTTGATTTGATCCTTGAACAGATCTGGAAACCAAACGAAGATGCATGTTATCATCGAGATTACTTTGGTAGACTACCAATACACTTAGCTCTTATGAATAATGCTGATTCTCGCTTCGTTAAGGTACTACTGGATGCAAATCCATCAAGTGGAGTTGAACAATGCCAAATAGTCGATGAACGGTTTGCACATGATTTACCTATCCATATGGCGACATCACATAGATGTGATTTGAGTACAATCTTCATGTTGATCCGGGGTGATCCTACTATGGTTCAATCTTGGAAAAGTTGTTGATGTGATGTGATGTGATGTGATGTGATGCGATTGATGCGATTGATGTGATTGATGTGATTGATGTGATCGATTGATGGAGAGGAGTTATTTCTGTATACGTGTACTGTACGTACGTATGAGGATTGAAAGAAAAAGAAAAATATGTGTCTAATGATCGCAAGATCGAATGGCTGCTTGTACTTACTAAGCAGTGCTATGCCGTGCCATAGTGATAAGGAATAATGAGAAAGAAGGCTTGGATAAAGAAGCAATTGTAATAATATATGATGATAAAATAATAAGGAATGATGTGATAGATATGTATTGTATGCAAAATCAAAATGATGTGTATTTTTGCAGCACATTTGGACAAAAAAAGGAAACTATAAAAAGCTATTTGAATGAATAAAATAATAGACTACTGTTACTGTTACTATTATTACTTATTCTTACTACAATTGTACCTACATAATACATTAGGTCCTACACTCTAAAGCGTCGGAAAATTAAAAATTCACGACGTTTTAAAGAAACTAGTTCAGTACAACATACCTAAAATTATTTGAAATGCCCTAAAATATAGGCATCGTACTGCCTGATACAACACAATGCAACGAATCATGTACAGTTAAAACCACAATAGTTCATACTAATAGTAGCAGAGGTAGTGATTCCATGGTATATTCCATGGACAGCTCGTGCTGTGGCAGAGGCCTTGGCAATCGTAAAAGAAGAAACGCCGCCGAAGCTGAAGTACATCATTGGGTTTTTGTATCGATGATTTTATTACAGTGTCTGTTCCTATTCGCCAATGTATCGGTCTCAGTTATTGATTTCGCCAATGCGGAAACATCAACGTCGTCGTCGTCGTCGTCGAAACGACGAAATCTTATTGTCAATGGTGATACAGTTAATCCTTCTGATTACCAATTCTTTCTGAGGTCATGGCCCGATCATGTTCGCGATACGACGGATATTCTTTGTGGTGCCTCTTTAATTCATTCGGATATAATTCTTACTGCTGCGCACTGCCAGGGTGGGTTCAATTACGGAGCTATGGCATACGATCCATCCACAGGACTGGTCAATCGTTACAAGACATTTGATTTGCAGATTTCATTTCCGGACTACTATTCGAATCTAGATATTATCAATTACGATCTCATGATCCTTCGATTGTCGAAGCCGATAACCGACATTAAACCTGTGATGATCAATGCCGATCCCGATTTTCCTATCAACAGCAATTCGTCACTCCTAGATGCACTTGGATTTGGATTAACGGAAGATGGATCCGTATCTCAAGTTTTAAAGGTCGGGCACTTCACCCCGATCACGAACGATCAATGCTTTCAGAGGTTCCGAATCGCCAATGTTGATTTGTCGGAAGATATATTGTGCGTGGATCCATCAACTGACGATAGTATTTGTGCTGGAGATTCTGGTGGACCGCTCACTACGTCGATCATCGATTCGAACAATAACATCAACACGGTACAGGTTGGAGTTGTGAGTTTTGGCAACGAATGCGAACCCGATTGGATCCCTGACGGATTCGCGAGAGTTAGCTACTTCACTGATTGGATCAACAAACGTAAGAAACTTGCTAAATAATTGTATGATGCTAGTAAATGGTTTGTTATCACTTTACTATACTTTCACTACTGTGTATCGTTTAGTTTACGCAATGAATACATTCCTCACACACTTCTCCATACACTGCTACCAACAGAAATATGTAATTATTCGCGAGATCCCCCCGATGATTGTTTTGATTATTATCAATCAGAGGAGTACAACACATTTATAACCGAGCATGGTGAAAAAGCAGCTATACCCTTTGACAAGGCCAAAATATCACTTGAATTCCATCATGATTTCTTGGCAGAACAAACGGTTTTTTCCATCCGAAACCTACTAAGCAACAAAATTGAATACGCTGGGCCGCAATATGTCCCGAAAAGAGGAGGAAAGTTTACTAGTACTTTTTTGTTAAGCGTTCCTGGAAATTATGCAATAGAAGTCTACGACACGGGGATGGACGGATTAAAGAATCCGGACTATGTGAATGCAAATTATCCCCAGGGTAGTTGGATATTATCGGCTGAGTATAGTAATGGAGGACGTTTAGAGGAATTGGCTACCGGCGACGCTGACTTTGAAGCATTCCAAACCAGACAAATTCGGTTACCAGAAACTGTACCACCATTGATAACAGATCCACCTTCCTTTTCTCCCACCGACTCTCCAACTGAGTCGTCGAATCCGTCCGTTGCACTATCTCACGTTGTACCATCTTTAGAACCGACGACTGAAGGTCGGAAAAATGCTACAGATCTAGCTACAGGCCGCATTGATGATAGGAATGCTACTAAAGATAACGAGATCGCATACCCAACTTCCACCTCGTCGCCATTGACATCCTGTCATTTTATATGGGACATGGTGGTATTGTTCCTGCCATTGGTGCTGGCAATTGTATGGTAAAATATAAGTACGATGGGTGATAAGTTAGGGAAACAAATATACTGTGATACTTGCTTGAAGTACACGCTGGATTTCGCAAGTCTCTAAAGAAAAAGGAATATATGATCTAGAATAATAATTATTATCAAAGATTGCAGTACGATTGTACTATAACTAATAATCGTAGTACGTGAAGCGTCGTCGATGATTCAATTCCTCTGCAAGCCGATTGCAAAATCTGTCTACTTCTAGCTTTTGAAACAGTCATGACGACGATTTTTTAATGTCATACAATGTACGTAGCTGTCATTCAAAAAAAAAAATGTTATTTTTATTTAAAGGAAGATTCTTCTCCTACCTTTAATTTACCCATGTCATAAATACAGTAGAATCCGCTTGCTGGGTCAGCAGTGCCTGTTTAAAAAAACAAATAATTCATAAGAGCCAGATTAAATAATGTGAGTAGACAAGTAAAAATGGATGAGAGGTTCCGTCCAGCTGGACGGACGGAGTCGCAGTCCATGTACTTACCCTCAAAACCAACAAGTTTTTCAAGTCCTTCTACTTCATCGGTGATGCTAGACTTGTCAACAGCCTTCCATTCGTCATTGTCATCGTCACCTGTGAAATAACCCCATTCAATCGTTTTTTTACTAGTTACTTTTAATGGATACAAACGTCTCGCATGCTCGGCGATAATGGCACGCTGTCTGAAAACAGCCATCTCTGTATATCTACTTTCTTTACTCTTGATACGACCCACTTCTAACCACTCGTTGTTATCTTCTTCAATGATTCTAACACCGACACGGACTTTTGGTTCTCGTTTAAGATCCGTATAACGATCCCATTGCTGCTTTGGTTTCAATTTAAGATCCTTTGTAGTATTAGAAGCTTTCTTCTTCTTTGCGCCTCCAAAACCACCAGCATAAAGACTGGATGTGGTCGCCGTGGAGTATGATGATGGCATATTTGAAGGCGACAAGAAGGCGCTGCGTTGATTGTTGTTGCTGCTAATGGAAAGAGGAGAAAATCCCGTTGCCGTCCAAGACGACACCACCAATAGCATCGTGGAGATTCGAATCATCGTCATACTAAACATCTTCTACCTGTATATATAATTGCTCCTGGAGTTAATCTTTGTGTAAGAAGTGAGCTTTTTCGATGATTGATGATGATTGTTTGATGTGTCTATTTTGATTTGTGATGATTATTTTCAAATCAGGTAGAATGAAACAGATTGGCTGCGTGTCCGTACGTCGTTCTTATTCGATTTAGGATTTTTTAAATAGAGGCTGTTTACGATATTATTTTCTATTGTTAGTTTCATTCGACGAATCTAGATACTTATTTGAAATGTAAACCGATTGCCGTCTACAATCCTGTACTACACTGGATATGATCTAAAGTTACAAGCTAGTGAAATATAAGGATAATGGGTGATAAGATAGGAAAACAATAATACAAGATGCTTGCTTAAAGTAAGTAGACACTGGATTTCGCAAGTCTCTTAATTAAGAAATCTAAAACAACAATTTTTCAGGATTGCATTGCATATTATCACTAACTAGTAGTATAGTAGAAGCAGTTACGTTGTACTTGTGAACTATCGTCAGTGATTTATACTCCAATTTTATATGAGCACAAAATCTTGTCTATTTTTTAGGTTTCATTTGTGCGTTTATGTCATAAGAAGTTTCTTCTCCTACCCTTAATCGACCATCATCATAATGACAGTAATACCCGGTAGCGCTATCCGCAGTTCCTGTTGGAACAAAGAATTTCATAGAGTCAGATTAAATAATGGCGTGAGAGGAAAAATAATAATGAATGAACATAATAATGCAGGAAATATTCAAGCCAAAGTCGGGGTGTGCAAAGAAGCATAAACTTACCCACAAAGCCGACAGTTTTTTCAAGATCCTCTACTTCATCCTTCATACTAGATTTGTCAACAACCTTCCAGTCGTCATCATCATCTGAAAAGTAACCCCACTCAATCGTTTTTTTACTAGTTACTGAGCCAGGATACAAACGTTTTGAATGCTATCAAAGCGATAGTTAATGACATTTTTTTTTTCCAGATACAGCAGTATTGATTTACGAAAAAGTGTAAGTTAAAAATTATGTTGATCAGAGTTATTATTATTGTTATTCAGTTATAAAACAAGCAAGTGCGGTATCATTTATTTTAAATATAATATATGATCATCAACTACAGTACACTTACCTCTGCGATAATGGCACGCTGTCTGAAAACAGCCATCTCGGTGTATTTACTTTCTTTACTCTTGACACGGCCAACTTCCAACCAATCCTTGTTCTCGTCGTCTCCAATAATTCTCACACCGACACGAATTTTTGGTTCTCCTTTCAGATCTTTATAACGATTCCATTGCTGCATTGGTTTCAATTTACTATCATTATCTTTAATTTCATTTTTAACCTTGCCACCAAAACCGGATTTCTTCTTGCTCTTGCTCTCGCCCTCTCCTCCAAAGCCAGTGGATTTTTTTAAACCCTGAGCGTATAGACGTGACAATGATGGTAATGATGATGATAATGATAATGATGGTTGATTGTTGTTGCTAATGGAAAGAGGAGAAAATCCCGTTGCCGTCCAGCTGAAGGATGCCGTCGCCAACAGCAATGCCGTTGAGATTCGAATCACTGTCATACTAAGTATCTTATAAATTTGCTTTTAGATGTATTTGTTTGATACGAAATGAAGAAGAGTGGAGCAACGATTGATTCCTGCTGCTGAGTATGAAGTATTGTATGATGTACAGTATTCTGTCGAAATTGTGATCCGATCAGGGGGGATTTTATTTCACACCACGATCAAACGACGGACGAGAAAAATCGCTAAAAATCTTTCGTCATCGGATTCGTGGAGCGGGCCGTCTTGCTGTCTCCCGGTTGCCGTTTTTCCTATGACGACTTTTGCTTATTGTACTAAGTAAAGTTACCGAGTTTCGAAAGAACAAATTCAAACCGATATAATTCATTCTTGCATATAATATTATCTAACTTATCATTAGGGCAAGTCGCTTCGCAATTACAGTACAGTAGATTGAATCTTCAATAGAGCGAACATTACATATTGAAAGTAGTACGCCCAACGGAAGGAAACGAAAAGCACCGGAACGCACAAGTGTAATTGCTGGGTTATCAGAAAGATAAAACGAAACGAAAAGGGTTTGTAACTCCTTCGAGCTGATAGCTAGACTAGCAAGTATAAACGCTATTATATTCTGAATACAGGAAGCTCAAAACATCGTCGTAATAACGGTTACGACTTTCGTTCCGTAAAGAATTTGTTCGTTAGACACCGATAGCTAAATTAAGATATTATTACTCATAGCATTTACCGCTTTTTAAAAATGATGTCAAAACAACAACAGCAGCAGCAACAACAACAACGTCCTCATAACGGAGACAAGTTGAATAATAGTCACTGTTTGTCCCCATTACAATTGGAAACCAACACGATCAGCAGCAGCAGCAACAGCAACAACAACACCTGTGCGATGATAGGTGTTCAGTTTATTAACCAGGATAATCAACATCAAATAACTACTACTACTACTACTACTACTAACAAAAACAAGAACAAGAACAAGAAGTGTCCAAAAAACAACCATCGAAAAACTTCTAGTGATAATAAGCGACGTGGAGGAAAAGGAGGTGGAGGAGGAAAGATAAAAGAAAAACGACGAGGAGGACAAGGTGGTAGTGGTCGTCATAATTGGCAATTGCCAGAATCATCGATTGATGATTATATGAAATGGATTCAAGAAAAACCTGAAAAAGATCAAACACCAAACGAACAAAGATTTTTATGGAAGTATATGATCCGTCGATTGGGTGTGGTCAATAACAATAATAATAATAACAACAACGGCACTGGGCGTGGTGGTGGTGGTGGTGGTCGTCGTCGTAATAGAAAAGAACATATTCGAGAATTTGTTGAACAACTTCAAGTAAAACCAGCACAAGAACGGTCGAATCAAGAAGAACAGTTTATCCGTCTTTATTATTTACGAAAAAAAGATCGGAAGGCACAAAGAAAACAACAGCAACAAGAGCCATCGTCACCATCGTTATCATCATTGGAACATCACGATGAAACAACTGTTTCCTGGATGCGTGTCAGCATAAATCATACAAGTAGCAATAGTAACGATGATATCAACCACAACCATAACACAAACAACAACAACAACAACAAAGGCCTTGAACCAATGGCAGGTTTAGCAAGTCTTCGTGAAAGTATGATGAAATTAGGACTATCATCCGATAAATTGAAACAGGTTCGATTCGTTGATGAGTGATGAGTGATGAGTGATGATGATGATGATGATGATGATGATGGTCGTCAATAAATACAATAATATCAGTAAACGACGCCATGTATTGTAGTCATACTATTCTACTACAATATGCCCCCTTTGAACACTCTAGCGATAAAAGCAACTACACTATTTAATAATATAATACTACGAGACATTATACATCATCATTATCTTAGCTGGAATTATTTGTTTATTCGTTGTGTATTCATTCACTCTTTTGCACATCTGATTGACGTTGTCGTTAAACTCTGTACATACCAAAGACAAAATTAAACCACACAAATCCCCCCTGTCCCTTGTATTTAGCGCTGCATGTTGATCCCTCCATATATGAATGATATCCCTAAACAAAAAAGTGCTGCAAAACCAATTGCTGCTATTAGTAAACCAATACTCTGATTTCTCAGTCTATCAACAAGTAGAAAATACTTCCCATGGCCAGAAGAAGTTGTCGGAGCCGTCGTGGGGCTCTCCTGATTATTTTGGGGGATTGTATTGCCAGCGGTAATATCTTTTTTCGTCATTCAATTGTACCACACCGATAGTTGTCAAATCCATATCGTGCGTGTAGTCATGTACCCAGTTTGTGATTTCAATCTGTACAGAGGGATTAAGAGAGGTCTTCATGGAAAATGCTAGAAAGTCCTCCGTCCCTGGGACGACACCCGTTTCGACCAACTCGTCCGGGTCCTGTGACACTCGTACCAGGGCTGAAATGCAGTCATCGGCAGTCACGTCACATTTGCCGTCTTTTACCATGATGTAGCAATCATCTTGCGTCGCACATTTAATGGTGTAATTACAAACGTTCATCAATATAACTTCCGTCCCATATACAGACACTATCTCCTGCACTATTGACCTGGGAAATGGTACTGTAAGAGCTGCTTGGACGCCTGATTGTGGTAATAAATGATTCCATATACGGCGGCGTAAACGTGGCTAGTTTCTGACGGTAAGGAGTGACGCTGTAAGCCCCAAGTATCATATCAAAGCAATGAGTCGTATTTGTACCATTGCAATCTGAAGAGATGGTTGCTAGAGAGCCCATTGGGGGTGCCAATCTCTCCCTCGACATCTGACACAATGCCATTCTTGGTGGTGTCAATATCAATGGTCAACTTAACTCCATCTTTTTCTGTTGACTTCGTGATGCTAGCGGCTGTTTCAAAGACGATGCCCATCCACGAGCCATCGGCTTCGTCCTGGTAGGCTTGGGGCTTGTTGCGATACACGCCTGATGTGACAGTAATCTTGCTCGGGTAGCGCCGTGAAAATTCTGCTATTCTCCAAAGTATTTGTTTTGTAGGTCACCTAGGACCCCGCTAGCATCTATTTCATACATCCATTTACTTATCATGGCAGTTGTTTCAGATGGAAGGTTAGGATTGATTGGAACGCAGATCCATTCAACTACTTCCACACCATCAGTAGGAATTATGTTGTCAACAACTTCCAGATGAGAATGCTTTTCTGTCTCCTGGGTGGAGAAACATCTAGCCATATCGGCATAATCAACAAAGAAGTCACATCCATCGTCATCCATCAACATCCGAAAGCATTCGCCTTACGTAGCACAAAGGTATACTGGACTACTAGATTCTGATGTATTGCCAAATCCGGAATACTCAAGGACTAGCTCAGTAGTACAGAAAGTTCCATTTCTACTGTTGACATCTTCTATAGATTCGATTCCATTTTCATAGTCAATATCAAATGTTAGATTGTAGCCATCCCTGGATGCCTGAACAATGAGGAGATCAGCCACATCCATGCTTTAGCCAATCCACTTGATGTCTTCCCCTGCTTCGCTTTGGGTACTATTACCGATATTATTGTCCTAATAGACAAATGGTTTGGTGCGATATAAAGCGGTGCAAGGAGTGATATTCTTTGTGCGGGTGCTGTTGTTCGTCATCTCTTCCGCCGCTGCCGAAGCAGAAACACAACCATCGGCAAAGATACTGATTAGAGAAACAACCGAGAAAATAGTTTTCATTACCATCGACATCATGGGCGCAGCTGACTTTGCGAAGGCACGGAAGAGGAAAATATAACTGAATTAAAGCACAGGTATTATTAGTACCCAGCTTAATGTTGGGTGCAGTTTTGTAATTTTGTGAAGAAGATATCAAATTATATATTGGAAATCTTTTTGTATTACGTACTAATAATAATAGTATCTAGTATCTTTTCACATTGACACTATTGTACGATGTATACATAATATTCATACGTACATACAGGAAAGAAGGAACAATTAAGTCGTGTGGGGGGTGTGGTATTAGTCACATAGGGCATAACTTTCGACAAAAATGGGCGAAGATATGCTTGTGATTTGATATTTAAGTGTGAAGATGTAATGATGTAATGATGTATTACGTATTACTTATCATCATCTACCACACAGGGATAGTCGTTTTTCGTTTGCACAATGCACCGAATATCATCTCAGTATTAGTACTAACAGCCGCCATCGAAAATCATGGACGCAGAAGATCCCAAGATAAATTCTACTGATGGGTCCAAAAAGGACGTCCGTCCATCTCATGGTTCTCGTCCAAAATCATTCGTGAAAGGTCGGAATATGTTTGATGTAGACGGCCATTCCCTCGAACACTGGGACAGGGATAACTTCGAACCCAAACGAGATGCCACATGTCGAATTGTCTACGAACCAAAGGATGGTAAAAAATTCTTCCAAGAAACGTTGGATCATGAAGACTACGATATTATGAGATGCCTTTCGACGTCACTTGAACAGCCATACTTTTCAAAGTACAATCGATTCTTTCCACAAACGGGACACTTTTGCTGTAAGGCGTGTGGTAATCTACTCTACTCTTACGAAACAAAATTTGATGTCGATGATGGATGGCCAGCATTTGGAGCATGTATCCTAGGATCGATTGGAATCATCCCCGCCGAGGAACGCAAAGCTCAAATTGAAAAGGAAGACATAGCGTGTATAAAGATCCAAACTTACTTGAGGGGTAATCTATGTCGGAAACGTGTATTCGAGATGCTGGACGGCCTTATTCAAGAATTAATGGAGAAGAAGGATAAAGATTCGTCAGGAAAAATAGAAAATGGCAGCTGCACCTCTGACGAAGATGTCGACGAAGATAGTTTTGCTGATGAATCTAAAAAAACAAATGGACGATTAAAAGGCACGGGATATATATTATCGAGAGCGTTAGGAGAATATTATGCTGAAATACATTGCCATCGATGCAAATCACACTTGGGAGATGTCTTCGCCGAAGAAAATACAGGTAACAATGGAGAAGAATATAGGGAACATCATCGGGTCAATGGTCGGTCTTTAAAATTCATGCATAGCAATTTGCCTAAGAGAACTATGACAGGAGCCTCCCTCCTTTTTGCTGATCAATCGCAAAGGAAACGTTTTGGACTTCCCAATGTAAAACAGAAAGACGAAGCAGATCTTCCCTTTAGAAGGGTTCGGCTTCGAAATACGTCTGATCCATTAAGTGTCAGTGAACACCAGAGCTCATATCAAAGAAGCATTCCTCGCAAATCTTCAGATCCACTCAGTGTAAGTCACCATGAAAGTGACTACCAAAGTAGAACCCGTTACAAAGCTTCCGATCCGTCCAGTTCTTTTCAGAAAAGTCGTAGCAAACAATATAATTCACTTAGTGTGAGTATGCACGAAAGTTCGAGGAATATGCCCTCGACTATTATGGAACGACAAACAAATGGGAATGGTCTCGCATCGCCGCATCAGAAAAAGAAATCCATCGATCCCCTCGGTAGTGTTAGCTGTCACGAGCGAATGGTATCTCCGAAGAGAACAAATACAAGCAGTAGACGTAGACCAATGAGAAGAGGCAACACAAATTCTTTGATTAACATAGAAGAAAGGAAGGCATTCTTAGAAAATTCCTTGCAGCATTCTTTCCATTAATATGTTGGTCAAAAATTAAATTACTAATGAGAAGTCTTTCTAGCAAAGGATGATATTATGTCGAAATCGATGTCATACCATTGCGGTGTTCTATGAATGAAGGGGAGGGAGAGGGGGGTGAGAGGGAACAGAAATAGGAATGTATGTCTTGAATTGCATCATATCCCAAACTTTTTAGGTCAACGAAGCATCAGTTTCGATAAATATTCGAGTGCACAATCTTGCCCAATATAGAAACGCAACAACGAAACAAAGCAAATGCAACTTCGTGGTAGTACGACAAAAAATACATTTCAGTGGAATTCGTAATAATTTTAAAATAAAGTATACTACTTAAAAATGTCATAATTGTGTAAAATTTCATATAATAAATTTGAAGCTGAATCAAAAAAATCTAAAAGGGTTGTCTTATCAAACGGATAGAAGAAAATTAACGTCCTGCTACTGTTAGCTTGTAGCTTTTCTAGAAAACGTTATTGCATTTGTTACTGTAAAGATATTCACTTCATCATCGTGCTCTATTGATGAGTATGTTCATTGTTTTTAGGATCGATTTCGATTTCGGTGCAAGTCGAGTCCAATTTTATGTAGCTGCTTCATCGAAGAAAGAAGGAAGAATAATTACTATGATATTTATTCAGGTTTCTCTGGTCTTCCTCTGACTTCTCCCTTTTCGAGGTATTCTTTTTTAACTTCCGGATCGACTTGTTCCAAAATGAATTTTATAGTTGCTTCAAAGTCAGGAATATTTCTCATTTCAAATTTAGCACCATCTCGTAAAAATGCGACCATATCACCATCCCCAAATAATCGTTTCACGGAACGCATTTCAATAATATCTGGATAAACAATTTCTGCCATATCCTTGCCACCAATTCCGGATGTGACACGAATACGACGGGAGGTAATCTTGTATCGTACCCATGCCTGTCTGGACCATGCTGCGGCTGCCGGGATGATCCCAACAACAGTTAAGATAGATAAGGTAGGGATTAATGTTTCCGTAATAGCTGGTGGTCCTTCGTAATGTACCTCTTCTGGTGCTAAAGTAGCAGAAGCCTTACCGACTGCACCCGATTTAGCAACAGGTCCACCCTTACGTTTGCCTCGTTTCGCCTAAATTATAGAATTTTATTTCATTTGAGAAAAGAAAAATCAGGAGATTTTTTTTTAAATAAATGAATGAGTGAGAAACAAAAGTTTTTCTATTAATTAAAACAAGTTCGACCTGACCGACAATTTCGTATAATTTCAAATTCACGGAATAATTAATACACACACCTTAGCGGCACCTTTTCCAAGCATTTCTACGGTAGAAAGATCAATATCTCCTTCCCCTTTTTCTTCTACAGCATCTGCTGGTGGCATAAATGCGGAATTAGTCTCCTCCGTAGTTTCTTCAGCATATAGAGGAGGTAATAATGACACCGACGGTTTGGTTCCAGTGACGAGTCCGGTTGTAGATGGAACGAAAGCTTCTGTTGTTTGTGCTGCAATGGCTAATACAGCCATCGAAACAGCAACTATTGATGACGAGCGAGAATTATTTGGCGACATGATGGTGGTTTTTGTTGTTGTTGCTGGTGTAATGGAACGATTCAAAGTAGAAACGGATAATATGAATAGATATGTTTTAATTTGTAATAGTTGGTCGTTGTCGATCTGTCGACTGTTGTTATGTTTTTCAAGTACAACGAGGATGTGTTGTCGTGATTTCGTGTTCTGTGTTCGTTGTCGTTGTTTTCTCACTGACATAAGTGTTTCTGAGTGACGTTTGTTGCGTCAGAAAAAATCACTCGCGCAAAAAACCGCATAATAAGTCGAAATTAAGGTTAAGGTGACACGTATTATTTTCCAGCGCAATAAATGAAGAAGACTTGATGCCGTCTCTCCATTATTTGTATTGGAATTTTGAAAGTATGACAACAATGACAACAAGCAGTAAAGGAGGAACCACTGGCATCAACATACTAGTATTGGGCGTAGCGTAACGAAAATGATTCTAAATAAAGATGACCGTACGAAGGCTGCTGAAGTAGCAACGCGTCAAACAACATTGTTTGCCATGAACAAAATAAGCACATCAATGACGATACCTACACAACCGTTACCGTCAATAATAACGTCGAGAAAGAAATCCAAAAGCGATGGTCGAGATGACTGCTACGGCTACAATGATGAGAAGCAACAATATTCCATGGGACTGCTGGCTGGTGGTAGGATACAAATGAGATTGATTGTATCTTTAGTATTCGCTCTATTACCAGGTGTAAGTCTCGTACCTTTATTAGCATCTAGTGCCGTCGCAGCAGCACCTACTTATAACGAGGTACGAATGATACCATCGTCTTTTTCTCCAGAACAGCAACAGCAACAGCATCAACAACAAGAAAGAAGGTCGACTGCTGATGCCGCGCGACTTTTATTGAATGACGCCCAAACAACTACCAACAAAAGTCAGAAAAAATCTATAATGAAACAAATGGCATTAGATGATCAACGCCTTGCGCAATGTGAAGAAGACTCGTTACTTTCGTCGGGGAAGAATGTAATAGACTGGGAACAATGTTTCTTTTATGGTACCACAAATGGTGTCAGTAGTAGAAGTCCTAGTAGTAGTAGTAGTAGCAGCAGTAGTGATAGTGCCAGTGCCAGTGGTGACGACAAAAATAAACTCTTCGTACCGCTGCCGTCGTCTTCGTCCTTTGGTGACAATGCGGCTAAGATCAGCTCCGCCGAAAAGTCCAAGATACCGACGTGGTAAATTACAATACATATAAGTTAATGCTTAAGTAAAGATAAGTATTAGAAAAGCTGTAGCTTAACTACTTGGTTCTATATAATATTTTTATTCCTTCTATCTAATTTCTACGAAGAATTGATGACTTTTCTTTGAATCTATCTCCTATCTAATAATTGGTAAAAATGGGTAAAATTGGCTATCGTTAACCAACTTCTTACCTTGGCATAGCATATCATAGCATTGAGCGCGAGCTAGGTACATCGCTGGACAATCGAAATAACTACCACTTGACCTCGTGTGATCTAGCTAGAGGGGTTCGTTTTTTCTTATCTTCAGTTGGCTATCGTGTTATAACCTCACGAAGGTATGACACCCTGCAACAGACTTCTGAAATTGGAATCACGGCAATGTCAACAAGCTTGTAACACGAAACATGACACCTGCGTCAACTTCTAACCTCGGCGGCAGAATCGTATTAATTGTGAGCTACCGTAAATCAGGTGGCAGTCCAACAAATGAATGGCACTGGCTGTCTATAGAGATTTTTTGACACATAAGTTGTGGAGGGCATGACTTGCAAAAAAGATAGCACCATGGTATGGAACTAGGTCTGCTACCAAGGCTTAGCCTCCACTTGCAAATTTCTTGATAACTTCTATTTTTATGTGTGTATCCCTGCTTGGCTTCAGTATAAATATACACGACTATTTGATGATTACAGCTGAAAAAATGCCAATCATAGATACAGTCCACAATGATGGGGAACAAAAATGATTGTCTTGGGGAAAAAAGGTACAATTCTTGACCTTGGGGGGGGGAGGGGATATTAATGTATATATGATGAACTTGAATTATATCTACTTCTTGTTGTTTCTAACCATTTACAATGGAGAGCGTTTTTCGGCATACTGTGTATATATATAGATATATTTGATACAAACATGTTCTTCCGTGGACTTTTTATTCTTGCCTTGAGCGCTCTCCAATTACTAACATTGAATTTTTATAGAAGACTTGATGCGACCTTGAAGATCAAATGATCCTCGAGACTGCCTACGTAGAATGAACTTGATTAAAATATAACTTCTTTTTGTTGTAAGTACCTACCGAGGAGGTTATTATAAACCTCCTCGTGATGCATCATGATGTATATGTATTGTGACGACAATTTTCTTCTTTTTTGATCTGATCTTGAGACTTGGTCACTCTTTTCAATAACTAGTGTGGATTTTATACATTACAGACTTGAAGTTGCATTGATGATCAAATGCCCTCAAACACGCCCCCAAGTGCATTTATAACATGGAATTGATAAATATGAAAAATAAATTTAAAAAAATAACGAACGCGCTCGCAACGCATCGTCTTTTTTTCGTTTGAGAGGTGAAATCAAAATTGAAAGAATAAGTGAATCAATTTTTATTCATTTATTCTTCACCATCTTTTCTCTCCGATGATCTTTCCTTTTTTATAGCGCCCTTATTGTCGTCACCTTTGTCCATACGAGGTTCCGCAGATCGATTGTCGTCCTTTTCTTTGTTGGTGTCTGAATCACGTCGTTTTCCATCATCACGTCTACGCTGCTTCTGATGTCTTTCGAAAGAAGAAGATCGATCGCGAGAGCGGCGACCAGCATTCTCTCGACCACCGCCACCCCCACCACCACCATCTCGACCACCATCTCGACCAACATTCTGTTGGTTGACAACTCGGCCTCGCATTTCGTTTGGACTCTTTCTACGTTCCTGAGCAAAGACAACTTCTAATTCACATCCCTTGATACGAAATCGATCCATCTCATCCCGTGCCTCGCGTGCCTCTATAATATTTGAAGAAAAAATTAGGGGGGGGGGGGTGAAAGAGATTAGAAAGATGAACAGCAACAGAAAAAAAAGAGGCGATTCGATGATTCTATCTGCAATACAATATTTTTATAAATGAAATGACAACTCGTTAGAAAGAAAGAAGACTTACGATCAGGATCGGCATACTCAATGAATGCAAAGCCTTTTGGTTGCTGTGAATGATAGTCTCTTGGAATGTACACATCACGAACTTCTCCGATGCGTCCAAACGCCTGAATAAGATCATTATTGGAAATTGAAGGACCGATGTTACGAACCAACAAAGATATTCCCGGTACACCTTCTTCACGACCACCACGACGACCACCACCTCCACCACGATCACTTCCACGACCACCACCGCCGCCTCCATTTCCACCTCCACCACGGTTATTCATGGGGGGTGGAGGTGGTCCACCTCTTCCTCTTGGTGGTCCATATGCATCTCTTGGACCTGATGGTCCGCCGTGCATCGATGGAGGACCATTACCTCTCGGGCCTCCTCCTCCTCTAGGAGCTCCATAATCGTCTCTGCGACCACGACGATCGTCATAGCCTCCTCGATCGCCACGATGATCATCTTGAGGAGGTCCCCGACCGTATCCTTGAGGTGGTCCTCCTCTTCTATCATTGTCATAATCCCTGCGACCTCTATCTCTTTCGGACCGTCCTCCCTGCGCAACAATAAAAGAAGAGTTCATTTAGAAAATAAAACAAACAATAACAAGAGTGAGCTTTTGCATGATATTTGTTATAGCCTAATTTCCATTATCTAGCGGATCTATTCAATGCAATTATTACCCGTCAACACTCAGATAGAGATTGCACGAAATTGATAATTTAAATACAATATACACTTACGCGTGGCGGTGAACGACTGCGAGATCCGCTGTAGCTTCGAGACCGTCCCCGTGGTCCTCTTCCACGAGGTGGAGACGAACGACGTCGTCCTCCCCCACCTCCTCTACCACGTTCTGGTGATCTTGACCTTGAATAGCTTCTAGAACGACTTCTACGACGTCCACTACTTCCTCGACGTGGAGGCGGTGATCGGCTTCGGCTGCTTCTATCGCCGCGCGCAGGTGGTCCATTACCACGATCCTCGTCTTCCCCTTTCTTCCCCTCCTCAGCAGGGATGCTGGTTTTGTTACTTTTACCCGACATGATACTTGTATAACCTTAAAATTACTGTCACCGAGACTTCAATAACAAAGATAGGTTATCACAAACGTAGGTATGTGTACGATCTCCGATCAACACTTGAGAGATGTGATTTTTCTGTGGTTTCGTCTAGATGCAATGCTGCCTGGCGCGCGGCGCGCCAAAAATGAGGATCAAAACATAAGCCCAATGAATATTTCAAAAAACTAGACGAAAAGCAATGCAAAAGTATCATAATATCATGCTGTTGAATTCATGTTTTCATATTTTCATATTTTCTGCAGCACCATGCAAGTATTATCAAGGAAGAGAGCTCACTTTGCAATTGTTAATAAAAGTATTATATGATAGGAGATGAGTCCACCAGTCATGTGCAAGAATTTTCTTGATAATATGTGAGATTCAAGAAGCATAAAAACCATGCTGCAACAGTAACTAAAGCATTTTTATTTATGGATTTTGACTTTTGGGGAAAACAAAGTTGAACTCGTTGATGAGATGAAACTAATGATTTCCCTTCTATGTATGTGATGGTAATTCTACTTTTATATAGCTAGTGTATCTTGTTTTACTGTCTTTCTATGCTTGAAGTTAATAGTATTATCTCACAATCCTAGAGATATCATCATCAATGAGTGGCCAACCTATGATTTATTACAATAAATCATGCTAAATGGAGGTGGGCGGGGTGGGGGGTACAGATAATGGAGGAAACAATTTTAGTATTGATTGAAGTTCTGTGGGTTGCTGGAAGTATTATTGGGAGCAAGCGAGCATTACAAAAAATAGTAATATCTAAATTAGCCTTAATAATAACATAGTTATCCAGGCATGATGTATTATAGCTGGGTAATGTTCACATTCAATAGCAGGTAGTTGGCATCCTATTTGTCTTCTTCAATATTCCAGTCTTCTTTGCACAACACGAGCTTGAACAACTCCTAGTAGGATACAAACCTTCCATAACAATCACGTAAAAGGCGCTTTGAGGCAAAATGATCATTGAGGATGTCGATGAGATAGCCACTCCAATGTATTATCTGGGTGAATCTGCAATGGAATTGCTAAAACTAACATCCCTACCTGACATTAATATTTGGACAGCAGTTTACGTCACATCCATTGAGACCCGTCTTTAAGAAAGGACAAGCAGCTATCAGTAAAAGAAAGTCAGACTCGCAAAAACAAGCTACAATCTCCCCACCACCTACAGCAAAGAAAAAAACATGCCCAATTCCGACAGTGACGGCTACTCCAGCGTCACAAGAAGAAACATTTAAGGAATTTACCCCACAAACAACAGAAAGTACAAGCGAAACTCCAAGAAAAAGATCAAGAGATCAAGGTAATACCAAATCTCTGCTATAGAACTCACGGACTCATCCAGCCAGGGACTCATCGGAATTCCCAGATGATGGCTTGAAGCAATCATGGCATACATACAGAAGCTTAAGACTCCGAGTACATTACAAATTGAGGTGTCAGCCAAACTTCCTCAATTTGCTACTCAATCATCATTTGATATGGCAGCCATGCCTACTTATCCAAATAATAATATACAACAAGACCAAAAACAACCCCTTCAATGAGAACATGCAACATCGAAGAACAGGAGTTATACTTATTCACATCCTGCTCTGTGTACAATCCAGTCAACATCAACAGAGCACGAATCACCAAACAGGATATTGTCCAGATATATTACAATTATTCATCCTGTTATCCAAATCAAAAAAAATATACAAATTATTGCCCGAACACAAGTTATACTTCACATTCAACAGTTCTATCAAGGCAGTATCGTTCTACCGACGTGTGTTAATTCCTCACTTACTGGAGGCGACTTTAAAGACGTAATAGTCTGCTATACATAATATCTACATAGAAATTAGCTAGATTAATAAAATATATATATATTTATATATTATATATAACACATAGTAAATCAATGAGTAAAATTCACATCCACATTAAATAGCATACTTCTGAAAAGTTCAGATAGCATGTTCCTTCTAAAAATATTGAAATGAAACTCTTGACCTTGAATATGAGTTGTTGTTTTATTTTGGTGCGGCATATATTTTATGAAGTAAGAAAAATCCAAATATCGATGATGATGTTAGTATAAAATTTTTAATACAATATGTTTGTGTTATTATAGAAAAATTTGAGATGCAGAATACTCAATGTCATGTTGGTTTAATCAGTGATCAACTATTAATAATACTGAGCAAAAAATTATGGTAACAACTCCAAAAGCGAATATAACTTGAGCTGTCGTCTTGGAAGATCCTAGACGTTCATAGCATGTTTGGTATGGTATACCAAGATCTCTTAGCATTGATTCGCTTCTTATGTAAAGTAGGGGCGGAAAACAGAATGCAATTGCTAGACCGGTAAGACCACTGAAATCAGTGATAATACCGAGATCTCTAATAAATAATGCACCGAAAATTGGAGGTATAGCAGCAATACCACGATAGAATATTGCCATCCGACGATCTTGTTGGACTTTAACGATGTTATCAGCATGGATGAAACTAAGTAGACTATTGCCTAACGTGTAGGCGTTGATTGGGTAGGATGATATAACATCTAAGGCAGGGAAGACGACGACAAAGAGTGATATGGCTCGAGGGATAAGAGACACTCCCACCCACTCACCGTTCTCGTTGAGGTGGCCCGTACCAGCATGATAATTTGTCCAATTGATGTTTGAAGACGGATGTACTTGGTTTCCAAAATACCAGGATACAATGATCCCGAGGAGGCTGTATAATATACCGCATAGACCGAAAGTATATGTAAATATTTTCCCAGCCTTTGCTTTATCCTTCATTTCATCTACCAGTCCAGGTACAGCTTGGTGAAATATTACAGAATATACCACGATAGGTAACATCTCGTGAATCTTTGAAAGACGGAAAAGTGGAGACCCTATTGGTTCAGTCTGATCATCAAAATGAGCAATAGGTTGAATACTATCCTTCATATTTCCTTCTGATTCGAATAGAGCTGCAAGAACAGGAGTTATAATCATAAAGAGAATACAAGCAATCCTGCATCCCGATAGGAAGATTTGCATGGAAGCCTGTTCGGCAAGCTCAAGGAAGGACATAGGCACAACGATGATAGCAAATAGAATGACATACATATGGTAACAATCTACTCCTGGGCCAAATAATGGAAAAGAATGTGCCATCGCCGCCCCAAATACCGATGCGTACGCCCAAAGGAAGCCATAACAATCGAGAGCAACAGAAATTCCATATACTTTCAGTCCGGTATCTCCAAGAAATATTTTGCAGAGCTCCGTTAATTCGTATCTATGTTTTCCTTGTACTACCAACAGATTTTTATTATTATCACTGGCATTGCTCTTGTCGTCGTCGTCTGATTCGTATCCCATTGAAGGAGTTACTTCGTCACCACTGTTTTGGCTTGTTAGTTCTTTGGTGTTAACGGACGATGCTTCTTCACCGATGGTATGAATTTGTTGTGACAGTAATAGTCCTGTCGTTTCTGTCATTTTCTTTGGTCTTTCTTCTACTCCTCCTTCTTCTTTATACGAGTGACCTGTACGTTTACGGTACGACATGAGTACCTCTGCTCGAGCGCAGGAAGTTACGATGAAGTCTACTCCAATATTTGACACGAAGCAAATGATGCACATAGCTATCATCGAAAGGAGGATACCAGCTCTTTCAAACGCCCAAGGAAGTGTTAAGAATCCAGTACCGATAAGATAGTTCAGTGTAAAGCATGCGCATACAAATGGCGAAAGACTACCACCACTTCCGCCACCACCACTACCATGTTGTTGGTTCGATGAGGAATCGTTGGATGATGTTATCATGATTGCTGTACACTATTCTTTCCCATAATTATTTCCAAATTTATATATGATGATGTCAAGAGGCGAAATAGGAGATGGAGCGCACTACTTCTTTCTGTCTTGTCACACCACACCACATCATATCGAAGTCTTTGGGTCCTGCCTCTCTCTTTCTAGACGGCATTTTTCGGAGCATCAACATAAATACTGGTAGGTTGTAAAAGCGATCTCAAAAGCGAATGGTGTTTTCGTGTTTTCCTTATTTTCGATCCACTATTTCGCGCATACCAAATTGAAAATCCATGCAGGGGTAATAAATTTTATGAGCACCCCTGAAAGGAACAATGCATACTGTAGTCGGTTTTGTTCCATCGAAAAAGTGACATGTTTGATGTCAATAAGAAAAACCATCACACAAGGTTTTCTGCGTACAGGTAAGAATTAGAACGACTAACAATCGCCATTATATGAGTGTCCCTCTGTCCTTATGCTTCGTAAATACTAGCACATAATTCTACTTTTATAATCTTTACGCTAGAACATAATCAAATAAACAATCAACCAATCAATATTCTGCTAAACCCTAAAATTATTTCTGAAAGATGACAAGATCAACTATTACAAAGATGGAAAAACCTACTACTACAGGTACTCCTACTCCTGGTGAAGAACTGTTCTTGGTACACCTTCATCGACTTCGTGAAGACGATGAAGACGATCATGATCAGCCACCACGCCGCAAACGCCGTTCGTCATCAGTTGGAGAAGAGCTTTGGGAGATTCATGCGAAACGAAGTACGGGCATGCTCGAAGATGATTCTGACAGGGCTATCGAGGAGAAAGATACTAAAAACAAGATTACTAAATCATCTACTATCAGGACATATGATACACCGAAATGCTGCCATTACAACCTACGAAGCAAAGATATTTCGATCAAGAAGGAATAATGATATTGAATAGATAACAGAAGAAGAAAACCAAAAAAAAACGGATACCAATTACATAGCTCTCACCATTCGATTCGCGATGATTCATCACGACTAATTACATACACGTCATTACTTCGAAGAAAATAAGGACATTCATTTTTTATTTATAAGAAATTTATATCTTCGCCTTTATCTTTCGTTGCATTATTACATGCGTGTTGTTGTTATTATTCGTGTTTCGTGTAATCACTCGATATCCTCCTACCAAAACAATTGTCCTTTTATCTGCATCATCATCATCATCATCGTCAATTATGAAATTACTTTATTACGTATCTTTTGAGATCGTGGTTTCAGCTAGTAGTCGAGCTGTACGCTTCTCTTGCAACCAAGCATCGATCCTCGCCTTCAACTCAACAGCTGGTTTGACATCATCAATAGTCATCTCTTTACGATTGAAAGGATCGATAGGATCGTTTAGTAAATGCTGTGTAATAGTAGCTCGATCCACATAATGACCACTGGGAAGGATGACAGGATCTTTCATGAAGATAGACAAAATTTCGTCTAAGAATTCATCGGGAGCGTCCGCTTCCAGGGCTTCATCGTCGGCGACGGATAAGGACGCTTGTTCCACGAGATCCGGCAACGATTCAAATGCAATAATTGATTCTCCTGTAAGTAGATTGAGTTTTTGACAAGTCTTGACAGCATTCTTCAACAATTTGAGATCACATCCACTCTTGGCACATTCTAATTGGAACACATCTTCAGATGAAAAGAGAGCAAAGATGGCACATAAATCACGTAGCATTTCCTTCGGACGAAATTCGTACTGTTCCGGATTCTCGACCTGTGAATTGTTGTAGGCAAGAATTTCGTTTAAAATAGATAAAAAGAGCAGAATAAAGTGAGCAGTTGTTTCTAAGACATATAATATCAGAAAATGTCTCCGTCGTGACACGTCGTAGCAATAAATACTATACATGCAGTAATTTAAACTTGTTCGTACCTTCAGATCCAACCCTCTCGAACCGATTAGTTTCCCCAATACATGAATAAGCATATTTACCAAACGGGGACAGAGTTCGGGGAGCAAAAATAAACCCCGGATGACCTCATCCGTGTTTAAATATCCGAACATCTGTAGCGTTTTGTTACAAAGAGGCAAAGCAGATTTGACTTCCCGTTCATCGTCTTCCAAACGGCTCGTTGCGTCAGTTTGTTCTTCCTCCGTCAAGCGTCCCCATTCAGCAGCGTTGGCCATCTGCTCTTGTGTACTTTTAATCTTTGGAAGTTTTTCCATTACAGTCGATATCAAATCATTGGTCTCATTGATAATACCATTGGCAAATTTGATGAAGGAATCCTTGTTTTGAGTAATCTTTTGAAACGCTGGACGATGTTCTTTTGATTCCCACAAGTACTTTAGCAGGGAACTAATCTTAGCCCGATGCGATTTTTGATCATAAGAACCAGTATGTTCAACTTCTCCATACAATAACAATAGCGAGGGTGCTAGAGTTTCTTGTGCTTCAACGTCCGATAACAGATAAGATTGTCCACCCTTCGTGGGATCTAACGCGATACTTTGTGGAATATCACGATGGCGTGGCTTGGTTTCGGGTAGGTACAACGCGAACAAGGTGTCCCCAAGCTTTGCTCGTAAATTGTAGTTGCGAATCATGTGCTTGTACTTGGGACTCAATAGCTTGACGACCAACTTGAAAACGTTTGGAAATTGTAACCCCCGCAGTAATTTGCCTTGAAATTTACCAACATCCATCAACATGTCACAAATGTTAACGACAAAGAATTCAGGCATGTTTCTTAAAATTTCGTCGTCTTCTATTTCATACATAATCTTGGCCATTAGATCACAAAATTGCACTGTATCGACGATCATTTCTTCTTGGAATAGTGTAACCTCGTGGGCACGTTGTCGCGCAATCATCATACGGAAACGAGGATCACTTTGTACGTCGCTGTTGCTGTTTTGAAGAGTCCAATGTTGATGACTGATAGTCCGCAACAGGTTCTCGTGTTGACTCAACGATGGGGCAACCCCCAAGGCGATAGACCTTGCTGCGTAATAGAAGCATTGTGGGATGAAGGTATTCTTGGGATTGTATGGAGTTGTTGTTGTTGTCATGGTGGTGTTATTATCTTCTTCGTCACCGCCCAATCGTGGTAGTGCGTCGTCGCCGCTTGTTGGGAAAACTCCAAGATTATCATCGGCGCTCAGAACAAACTGTGGATCGATCAAATTATGTTTCTTTTCATCGGAAACGAATGGCTCGCAAAGCTTGAGTAAAGCAACTTGTACGTTGAGCAAAAGTGATTGACTTGATACCTTCGTTGAGTAATCAGGTCTCATACCGGTAGCTGCCGGATTGACAAGTTGAAAATCAACGAACCATTTAAAAAGAGTGTTTCGAGTATCCTTCCCCGCTTTGACGAAACTCATAACAAGTTGATTCAACAAGATTTGGTATACTTTCAGTTGTTGACGTTGAGATCGTGTAATCTGTTCGATAACGCTAGGAGGTTGTCGTAGTATGTTGTCAGTTGGAAAAGCCGGATTGTTGTCTCGTGGTACTGAAATTTTAAATACCGTACCCAATAGTGTGTGTTCCTCTAACCCAACCCCGCTCCGTTTTTTGTATGGACGACGTTGATTACCACCACCAGCTCCGGCTAACATTCGAAAGAGATCAGCCCCTGCCGGCATAGGAGGTCTAATTGTTTCATTCGCAGCTGCAGAACCAGCGGGAGGTAGTAAAAAGTCAGACATGTTGGTAACAACAAGAGCAGCCTTTTTATGACCACATACGGCTGATAATGCCGAAAGTAATTGAGTCGGACCACAATTCAATCGTTCATTATTCGTAGTAGTGATAGTTGCTGTCGTTCCATCTTGATTAGTATCAGTAACATCAACAGTAACTGTAGCATCAATACTATCACATTGTTTTAAATGTTTTGTGACACACCTCACGATACCAGTCACGACGGTGACGAATGCAGTAGAATCTTGGGTGTGTAATTCGTCACATAATTGATGATAAAAACTCGAATCCGATTTTCCTGTAATACCGTGCGTGAATGATTTTAATGGATCAACTCCACCACCACAAGTTTCTATCATGGCACGTAATAGTTGTGATCGTGAATCCGATGCCTGTTCAAATAAATCAGGTTCCATCAGTCCACTGGAGGCATAACTAACAACTTGAGTTTGGATTTCATTTAATATCTCGATCAATGGTTGGTTGGAATCCTTTTGTTGTTGACGTAATGTTTTTGCCTCTTCCGCTGCCTTCCGATGAGAGGTGGCTAAATAAGTAATGAATGATTTTTGAGTCGGAACAGTGTCACGTAATTGACTGGGTGGGAGGGATAATCGTGTGGCCAATAATTCCGCGATGGTGTGTACCCCAATATCACCATTATTGTCGTTGTCGGCATTATTATTTTCATCCAGACCTAAATCAAGATGAAGACAAGCGGAATCACGATGTTGTCGATTATAAATCGTGACATTCAGAACTTTTTTAATCAACAGTTCTTTTTTACGTTGAATCTTCCGAGCGGGATCAATAGGAGTAGTCGATTTCATTTTGGTTTTGGCGGCTTTGACGCTGGTGGACGTAGTTGCAATAGCAGCAGTAGCAGTAGCAGCAGTGGCGGTGGCGGTTGTTGTTGTTTGGACAGACTCACCCTTGGCCTTTTTCGTCACCGGCGGAGACGAATCCATTTCCATCGGTGTCGCCGTTGTTGCGGCGGTAGTAGAGGAAAGTTTCGTGTCTGTATCGACTTCCATCGGTTGAGGATCTTGTTGTGCTTGTGCTTGTGCCTCCTGTTGCCGTTTTTGCATGGCTTCCATTCTAGCCAAACGACGTTCTCGCATATCGGCTTCGGTAATGGCTGGTTCTGGTGCAGCAGCTAATGCTGTCCCTTCACCTGCATTGTCATTATCATTATCATTATTATCGGCGTTGTCACCAGCACCAGCACCACCCCGCAGTGCCCAGTTCGCTAAATCTGGTAAAAATCCACTCATCCTATACTGCTTTAGCGGACTTTAATTTTTCGATTATTTTATTTTTTGTTTCAGTAATATATAACTGAGATAGAATAATTGATAACCTCCCTGTATTTTTAAGGTTGGTGTATTGGTCGATTATATTCTGTCCTATTCTATCTTTTGTTATCAATAGCAGATTCGATTCCCCACTTGACCTATTCGTCTGCTTTTGATTGACTGATTAATGATGAGAATTAAGGATCAGTATCCGCTATCATCGTCATAGAGCAATTCTGCGTTCTGTACTGTAGCAAAATTCGAAGCCTGCGGAAGAATCATGACTTGGTACTTAATAAGTCTTATATTAAAATAGTTGAGCGGTCCAGAACAAAAAATCTTTGCTATCGGGTCAGAAATTAAGATTGCTTCTTCTTTGAATCAATCGATTTGAGACATTCATTCATTCATCATTCAGCATCCTCTCATTCATCCAATCATCCTTCGATTCATAAGTCTAGTACGTACCGCCAGGAAATAATCGAATCCTCTGTTCTATATATTTTCTGTACATATACTACTAAATAGTAATAATGACGACGATGATGGATGCGGTTCGTTATCATGGACCAGATGTACCACTTACTTTTGAAAAGGTACCAAAACCGGAACCGAAAAATTTATCATCGGAGGATGTGATTGTGGAGATCAAAGCAACATCATTATGTCATACAGAATTACATTTTGCCGATGGGACCTTAAATCTTGGTGTCAAACCAATGACGTTAGGTCATGAGTGTGTTGGTATTATAACACATCATAATACTACAGAATCAGAGAAGAAGAGTCGTGTTGGTGAACGTGTCATCGTCTATTATTATGATGGATGTGGTTCCTGTCGATGGTGCACCAAAGGTGAAGTGCAAATATGTGATGCATTAAGGGCGGAATATGGATTTATTGCAGATGGTGGTCTTGCGGAATATATTGTGACACCCTCCAAAAATGCTCTAGTACTACCGGATCATGTCTCATTTATTGATGCTGCTCCCATTGGTTGTGGTGTCACAACTGCCGTACATGCAGCCAAGATGGGGAATGTGAATAATAATAGTAATGATGGTACAGATATAGATAAAACTGTATTGATTTATGGTTGTAATGGTGTTGGATTTGGTTTAGTGCAATTAATGAAGAACGTCTATGGAATATCACAAATAATTGTCGTCACACGAAGTGAATCGAAACGGAAGAAGGCACTGGAATTAGGTGCGACTCATGTGATTGATGGAACTTGCGATCCTTCTACAGTTGCTGCTACTGTACGTGAAATGACAGATGGAAAGGGAGTGGATGTGATCTTTGAATGTGTCGGACGAAGAGAAACCATGGATGCCTGCGTTGGATGGGCTGGTGCATTAGGGAAAAGAGGCAGACTAGTTTTAGTTGGATACCATGCTGGAGATCAGCATGATTTTAGGTACGTCAGGTCATTCATCCTTTTTTTGGTACTTCTTCTTCGTTTTTATAAGTATTTTTTCTGTTTTGTTGTTCTGGTGCATTGGAATCATCCCCTTATATGATATCTTTCCTCTCATCCGTTTTTTGATTTCCTACATGTTGAAAAAAGATGCCATCCTTTACCCATGATCGTCTACGAACAGTCTATAATTGGATCAGTCGGTGCAACATTAGAAGATTTGAAAGAAGCTGTATCGTATGTTGGTGAAGGAAAATTATGTACCGTCATTGATTCAACAATTCCCCTCAGTTGTTTTCAACAAGGACTCGATAAGATCAAGGATTGTTCCTGTGTTGGTAAAATAGTTTGCGTTCCTGGTTCTTGATAAGATAGATAGATAGAATAATAATAATAATAATATATTAAACGTTAATTCAAAAAAGCTCGACGCTCGACGAGACGAAGATCTAGTGTATTACTGTAGGAGGTATGGCCAATCTAATATGAAAATTCAGTATTCGGTACGACGACGACGATAATAACAGTAGTAAATAAGGATGTCAGACAAGAAAGCAGACAAAGACGATGACCAAAACTTAGCGATTGATTCCGATCATCTGTATTGACGATGACGAAGAGGTTAAAAACGGTGATTCCAATCATCCGTATAGCTGATCCCGATGCGGTTAGGAAGCTTATAGATAATCGAATCAAATCAATCCAACAGTCCTTTCTTAAATCCATTTGTTTTAATTATGGTCTACTCGTACAGTGATTCTGGAAACCTATTTTTAATAGAGTGCCGCCTTCATTCGATTGCAGTTGTAGTAATTCATTCGTTCGTATGAACGTTATCACTGCTCGCACCAAGGTTGTCAGAATGTACCGTGTATAGGAACTGAATATATATATATTTATATATTTCCCTATAGAGCTTCTTCTGCATTTCCACAGACGCAACAAGTCACGCACAGATAATCTTCGTCATGGGCGCATTCAAAACACGCAATCGACTGTTGAGCTTGTTTGCATTGTTGTTGTTTTTGAAATTTCTTCCATTTTAAAGCAACTTCCCTATCTTCCCAGTAGTTTTCATCGTCAACTTCGCTGCACCAGTGTTTTTCTCCTTGGTCGAAAATTCCGATCCATCCGTGACATGCGATCCGACCCAACAATAATCGTCACTTCCATGACTCTTGAAACAGCATGGGTATAAATAAAGGCGTCCAGATCTACCCGATTCGACCATTCCATTCTCTTCATCGTGTTCTTCCATCTTGCAATCCGACGGATCTTCAGGATCAAAATCTTCGTGACATCGTAGACAATGTTGTTTTAAAGCTTTCGCCACCTTCCTTTTTTGTTTTAAGACTTTTTCTGCTGCCCAAACTGCTTCATTGGACGAACGTAGGGCTGATGTTGCAATGGCTTTTAATGTTGACCGTCGAAGATTTGGTAACTCGTCAATAATCGCCTGTGCATCTGCTGCCTTACGTTCGCTGGAAGATGATGGTAGGCTTGACATGTTGTTGTCTTCGTCCCTATAATAATAAAAGGCGAATGTAAGGATCTATCTTTGTTCTAAACTCGAAATTAATGAGAGTAGCAACAACAACAGCAACAAAAACAAAATGCGTCAGAATGGTGGCGGTATCGCTGAAAGTGGGTACCTGGTGTTGTCATTTCGATATCGTGGGATCCGTTAAGATTATTCCAGATTTTGGTTTGTCCCATCCATCTCGATCATAAGATTTTATAAAAAAGGGGCGGTGATAGATACGGCCCCCTTCTTCCTATTCATATGCATTATTTAGTACCAACAAACAAATCTAGCCTATTTTCGAACATGATAGCTCAGCATCTCTACAACCTCTCAGCAAGTAGACAATAAGCAAGCAAATAATGTATATGGTAGTTGCTGATGCACCGCACATTGAAGAAGCACTAGCTAGAACAACATAAAACAACAACCGCCAACATAACAACAACAGTCATCTAACTAAGAGAAGGAATGAAATTGGAATAAAATGAGATAATGAATTGCAGCAATAAATGGTGTTACCATCACAGTTGTGTTTTTAATGCTTGGCAGACTCCATGCCTTATTCTCATCCTCTTGCATCTTGTTTGTTTAAAAGCTAGACAACTATCAACAAAGCTCGCCACCACACTCTCTCTTTCCCGCACCATTCTCTCTCATCACTACTGTGTGTCAAGGCCCCCTTCAATGTTTGAGTTCAATACGCAAATATAACTGCTAGCAAGATCTAATGCCAGCATTTGTTTATTGATGATGTCTATCATAGCAACATTGTATAATAAGAAAATCCTTCATATTTTTCAGATCCAATTCAACACAACTAAATCTCTCTGCACCAACAAGTAAAGCGTTATAAAATGGATAATAGATAGCACATTACATATACTGCATTCTGTACATACCGTTTACTGATAGGTGCTTTTTCCTTCATATAATGTTCATTTGAGATGCCGTACTGGTGCAGACGCAAAATTTGAAAATGACTGGTTCTCCTTTACCAACACATGTATTGTCTTGCTAGTTCTTTGTGTTTGAGAACATTTCTGCATCTGTTTCTCCGGTGAAGTCCTTTGGTTTACTTGGATTTGTTACAATTGTTGTTATGCCATCTTCCTGTAGCCATACATCATTTTCTAGTACTATCCATGCATATACACACCCTGTTGTTTCTTCTATATCATTTAAGTTGGAGTGTTAGAATTTGTGCCATTTGGTTTGTTGCATGTCTGATGTTTGATAATGATGTGTCCCCTGTCACTTTGTCGAGTTGGGCCGGTTGTTTACAGTGTAGTAGTGTAGTAGTGTAGAACAGTGGCAGGTCTACAATTGACCTGCCAGCCTTTCTAAGGCTATGAGGAGGAAAGAGGCAGCTGCTAATATAAAATAATAATAGGTTAATAAATTGGTTGCTTTTTGGGATCTTATTTCTGTCCATTCATTCTATTATGATGTGAACATAGATTGTGGCTTGCAAGGTTGTCTTGCTCACTAGTTCAACTTGAGGCTATCGTATTTGGGGTTCTTAATAGTAGTAGGATTTGGTCAGGTAATTGCGCCCACTATTAGTGAGGATCTCAACAGCTAGCAGCACAATGAATGGGGGGGGGGGGGGGGATCTAGGAACCCATCATGTGCATTTGCACTGATTGATTTCTTGATTGATTGAATATAGATAGTTGTTAACTTGACCATGTCATCACAAGCAATTTCTAGCTATAGAGCTGCACTCTCAGGTAAGGAGTATCAATCACATGAATATGAAATATGTTTGTGGCCCATTCTATCCTTTGAATGGATCCCTCCACAGAACAACAGGATGATGGGTCACTACACAGCGCAAGAGTGGTGATGCCACTATTTCTGTCCCATACACAAATAGCAGATCACCTGGCTTGTACATGATACTGGTGTCACTGGTGTCACTGGTGTCACTGCATGCATACCATGTGCAAACTGGACTACCATATCAAAGTATGTTATCCACTAGCTGATGAAGAACATACCTGTTTGTTGGTGTAATACAAACAACAAATCACCACATGGTTGACCATCAACATCTACAGTCTTTACCCCTCTTCGCTAGACTGTTCTACCTAATTGACAAGCCATATAGATCAAATCTCAGCAGGTCTCTTCTGTTCTTTTGACCCCTTTGAGCATCACAACACACAAAGTTCCATGAGCCGGACTATCAAAACTATGAAAGCACAAACCAAACAACAAAGACAGCAATATCTCTTATATTGTAATAAATAGGCATGCCAATAGTCAAGTACAGAGGTCTTAAGAAAGAGGATAATAATCAAACAGCAGCAACAGCAACAACAAGAGTAACAGGTAGGCAACAGGCACTGTCACATTGTGAAATAGCAACAACAAGCCGATTGAGAGGAAAATAGCAAGGTAAGCACCAGAGCACCAGAAAAGCAACAACAAGATGGAATTATCTCACCAAAATGTAGAATTGAGCGAGGCACACCTCAATGATTTACCATATCAGATGGAAGAAGTTGACATGGTCAATGGAGGACCAACTTTTACAGCCAGCAGAAAAGTGGAACTACCAATAACAAAAGACCTGATCTCATGCCAGGATATATAAGAGCCCATATAAGGAAAGTTGCACCTCATCATGGATACAGCAACCTTATCAGGAGGAATGACAGTAGCAGCAGATACCAATCCGGGTGCCACTGTTACCATCCTTCCATGGTGTTACCACATGACCAACACCAGGAGAAGTTTACCTGTTGCAACACAGCATCAATCGAAGGCTTACCTACAAGCATTGAATAATCTGCTGACAGGTTTCAAAGGAGTAAGCTCGGAAGAAAGATTACCAGGACATCCCAAAGAGCTGTCATATGCCTTTATCTTGCAAGACTTTTACAGATGCTACACCATGATACAATATTTTCTGAACTTTGACTGTTGGCTATGCCTAGTTTGTGCTGGTATGGTTAAATCATTTGCTGAACTCTACTTTATAGGCTACTACTAACTGTTACACAAAATGGCACATGAAAAAATCAATACACACTAACACACTCATGCTATAGATTCAAAACACATTGGAGGCAGACATGCATATTTGATGGCTGGACACACTAAACTAATGTGCTCAGCTGTAGCTGCCACATGCCAACAATGATGATTTCACTTCTGTTGTAGTTAGCAGACCTCCAGTGCTGATTGATTGATTGCACTGTGACATGGAGATTATATCATGTATGTATATGGTAGCTATAGTATACATAATATGCACTAATTATAGCGTATACAATAATACAGAATTATGTGTGAGAATGTTGAAGACAAAAAATGATCAAGTTTCTCTTTGATTAGAGAAAGAATGTAGTCTTGTTAATAGGAATACATCATACCGACCGACGCATATCATCACCAGACAAGACCTATAAAAAGCGCGGTTCGAAGAATCATTTTTTATTTGATAATACCATAGATTAATACATATTATAAATAAACAAATCAATTAAAGAAACGAACTACGTTTTGATGAGGAACTTAGACTGATGCTTTCGGCTTCACTGATATCCTCGTCGTCTTCAATCTTGATTAGATCTTGCGTATGTGTGTCACGAGTAGGTTCTAGTGTTAGTCCAGCACCATTAGCTGGAAACTGCTCTTCAGTTGGCTTGTTAGCTGGATTCATTGTGGGATTCTTTGATGGACGTTCGGTCGGATTCATTGTGGGATTCTTTGATGGACGTTCAGTTGGATTATCAGAACGTCGAATCGTTTCTAAATAGAGTATACGTGTGGGATTATTTGGCTTAAAGAGACGATCGAAGAACTGTCTCTATCGACGATTCTCGAAACGACATCCCATCATACAAGGGATGTCTTGTCACATGGGTTGGTTTGATATCCTCAATCCGTTCGATTCCACAGATAGCCATTGCAGCCTCCAATTCGGTTTGTAGCAGGCGTAACATATAGGAAACAGCACCTTCTCCACCTACGCCAAGCGAAAAAAATACGGGCTTTCCAATCCCAACAGCGGACGCACCTAGTGCCAAAGCTTTCAATACATCTGTGCCTCGACGAATACCACCATCTAACCAAATCGGGACAATACTGTTTACAGCCCTAACAATCTCCGGTAACACATCGATCGTCGCCATGCAGCCATCCAACTGTCTTCCACCATGATTCGATACCATGATAACATCTGCTCCTGCCTGTACGGCCAATACAGCGTCTTCTGCAGTCATAATACCCTTGACGACGAGAGGTATTTCTTTCCCTTGTTCTTTCAGTTCTTCCTTAATCCATGCAACGTCTTCCCACGAAACATTTTGTTCGAACATCTGTTCACTATTTTGGTCCCAAGATTGTTTTTCCTGGCTATTATATGTTCGGTCCAAAGTAACACCGGTACAGGAGCCGTCGGATTCATCGATGGTAGCAGTAGTAGGACTATATTCACTATCATTGTCGTAATCGTAATCGTAATTCACTAGTCGATGTGGTGGTGGCAATGCATTAAATCCATTTCGTGCATCGCATTCACGATATCCGAACCGTACACTATCTACTGTCAGAAATATTCCTTTATATCCAGCACGAAGAGCTCGACGTAGTAACAACAGGGTCCGTGTTCGATCTTTTAGAATATAAGCTTGATAAAAATTTAACGACGATGTTGATGATGATCTCGATGATGAGGATGAGGATGCTTCTGCCACTTCTTCGATGGACCTTGTACTATGTTGTGATAGACCAAATAGAATTGATGCATTGGCACAGGCACGAACGGTAGCACATTCTCCTTCATCGTCACAAAGTGCATGTACTCCAGCAGGACTGACAAATATCGGCATCGCGACTGGATATTCGTAATAGTGACGACGACTACTACTACTACTACTACCATTACCACCGAATCGTAACACAGTACGAGTGTTAACATTCCCAACCGGTCGAAGTACACGCGGACGTAAGTACCACCTTTTAAATGCTCGACTATTTTCTAATAGAGTTTGTTCATCGTCTGATCCTGAGGCTAAGTAGTCGTATAAATCTGGTGTCAATCGTTTCTTCGCAAGGATTTGAAAATCATCCACGTTGAAACACTGTTGTTGGTATCCATCACTACTCTTGTTATTGTTATTGTTATTGTTATCACTGCTACTGCTGTTTTTATCGTTGATCTTCATCAGGATCTTTCTCGACATTTCTGGTAGACGATTCATTGTTAAAACTACCAGTAACAATAAGTAGAGTATTCTTTTCTCAGATCCTCCTCGTCTTTTCTTTCTGTGAAGGCCTTGGCAATTAATTATTCTACGTGTCAAGTACAGTAGAATATAACAACATGTAATTATTTTCAACTTATCGGCATGTCGTCATGGCGTTCAGCAATGATTACACTGTGGTATAAACTGCAACATTACATACTTTCCTCGATCGTCACCCGTCGTCGATCGTCACCCGTCGTCGATCGTGACACATCTATGATGCCTATCTGATATCATCTTTTTGTGATACACTAAGTTAGTTACGGTAAATCATCGAAACGTCGATCATTACAGTTCCTACTGTATGTAGTATATAAGTGTCAAGGCGAAGCACGTTTGAACGTTCATAAGTTCCATTGAGCATGACCCTGCGGACAACAAAATATACAGCAGTTGTTGGGAATGAATCAATCAAGTTTTGATGCACATGATTATCATGTGAATATGTTTGAAGGAACAATAATATCACACGAAACTACGGTATCGCACTTTTGCAGTACAAAAACGTTGTTATCACGAGAGCAACAAACACGTTGATTAGAGTAAGTAATAACAAAATCTATTTGATAGTACCGTAAATATGTGTATACATAGTATATATATATATATATATATATATATATATATTATTATTATTAGTTACTTAGTGGTCGCAGCTTCCTCCACTATGATCGTGATTATTTATGATCGTGGTTATGACCACAATCGCCCTCAGCACCACCATGATCACCATGAGCACATCCATCTTGTTGTTGCGATAGGTAATTCGAACTCAAGAGGAATGCACATCCACTCACATTTACAATCCGATGCCATGGAGAAGTACCACATCCCTGTATGGCATGCAAGACACTACCAATCCAAGCCAAGTTCAGTGACACCGTACTACCACCAAATAATGATAAGGATGCTGGCCAATGATGGACATCGATGTGTGAATTGGCTAACCCGACCATAGTTAAACCAACAATTGCTAAAGATGATATCCATTTCTTTTTATGAGACATATAATTTATCACCGTTGTCATTCCACCCACCGGTAATACAAAGTATAATGCTAACGAGTGACCAAGTTGATCAATTGCCTGTAATTGATTGGAACCTAAATTCAATACACCAAGTAATGGTAATGCAATTGTTATGATTGGTAACTGTTATATTGTTTTCGGAAAGAAGAAGAAGAAGATAAGAGAAGAGGCCAGGTTGAATTTTTGCCCCATACAAATCACATCACATCACATCACATCACATCATATCATATTCACTACGGAAAATAAATATATCATAAACTTACCAATGTACAATCCAATACACATAGAAAACTAGCAAAATTAGATATCTTCCGTACCCGATCCAATATAGATAATAACTTATTGCTGTTGTTATTATTTTCATTGCTGTCATCATCCCCATCACTAAGAGAAGGAAAATCAACCTGGTTTAATTTTGCTCCATTAATCATCCTATTATTATCCGTCGTTACTCCTGTCGTCATCACAGAAGAAGCCTCATCGTTGCTGCTGCCGTTGGAAGTAATACCTGCCGAAGAATCTGAAAGAAAAAGTGGCAGTCGTTGTCGTCGTGGTAGTAATATTCCTTGCTGTTTAGCTTGTCGTTGGGTATCATAGGTCTTAGTTGCAGTAGTTGACGATGATAAAGAAGAAAAGGACCGACCGGTGGCAGCAAATGCGAGAGCAGCAGTCGGAAAGTGTAGGCACAGAATACACGACAGAACAACAACGACGACGACAACTCGTCTGTTGTTGTTGCAGCACTGTTTCTTCCTAGGAAAACGCCATAACGTCGTCGTCGTCTCCGAAGACTGCTGGTCACGAATCGTCATTCCTACCTGTCTGATACTGTATTTAATATATATATCGGTGTGTGTGTGTGTGTGTGTGTGTGAGGGGGGAAATGTCTCAACAAAGTAGTCTATTTCTAATTTGACCTACTAACTAGAAGTATTAAACAGAGAACAGAACTTTTTCCTTTTTGTGTATCAATTCCGTTGCACCTTCTGCAAATGGAAAATGAAGCATGCTCAATCATGCATTCTTCGTGTTTGAAGTGACACACTGAGTCCCGCTACAAGCAGTCACGATTGATTGCGAACGAAAGAAGCGGATTTCAAATTAATTTATTACGATCACACAGCAATTCAATCTCGAAATCGTGAATGTTGCTTCTTTGAGCTGTTGTCATTGCACCCATTTCATAATCCCCAGAGTGAGAGCAGAGCTACTAGCATACAAAAGTTCTATCCAAAGCTTTTGAAAAATTCAATTTGTCATTATATTACATCATATTCTTTATTGGGTTGGATCCTCGACTGACAAACAAAATGGACACTCATCGTAGAAACAACAACAAGAATAATAATAATGAAAACAGTCCTCGGTTTTCGACCATTCTCGCATCGCGACCTCGCGATGATAACAGACCTTCCGGTAAGAAGAGAGGAAATAAAAAAATGTTTGACGAAAGAAGAAGAAAAAAAAACCTTCGTTTGCAGGACGGGATTTCGATCGATGACATTCGATTGATTTCATCATACATGCTACACTATAACAAATGTTTGTTTGGCGGTGGTGATATCAATTAAAATAAAATTACTCTTAATAAATGCGTCTCTCACTTTTATTTCTCTGCCTTTTCTTCTCTTCTACTTGTCCGATGCTTATATAATATTATACCTCTATGGTATTGGTTGTTGTTGTATTATGATTTTCAAATATTCCTGTTCTCCTGTGGCGGAAACAAATTCACTTCTTCTTTCTTCTTCCTTTTGTCTTTCTTCTCTCAAAAAAAGATTTGGAATTCGGTTTACGATCCTATTGTCAAAAAGTTATCGTAAAAAGAAAACCACTCTCGGGAGCACATTTATTATTTACCTCCGAACGGATGGCGGTACGAGCGTATTATCCATGTGATTTGATAGAATTAGAACAGCAAGAAGAAGATGAAGATGACGATGACGATGACGACAAGGACAAGGACAATTTCGATGGATTGTTGAGTTTCTTGAAATCGTTTCAATTGGCTTTGGTACTATTCGTCCTTCCTCCTAGTACGAGCAACAATAACAACAACAATAATAATAACATCAGTGTCATGCAACAACTCGACGATGTCACTTCCTATTTCCATCGAGCTCAACGATTAGCGGGACGACTTGAGGACGAAGCGGCGGCATCATTGGATAACAACAATCGAAATCTTCGTGTGATGATTTTTCCGGATACTAACTCGACCATTGAAGGTTTGATTAACGTTGCTAACGTAATTACACCGGAACGTAAAGAAAGCAAAAGAATCTTTTTACAGCGACTTGAAAAGAAATACTTTCTTCCTACTATTATTTCGGACAAGAATAATAATAGTAATAGTAGTAATAATAATAGTAATAATGTGGATGAAGCAGCAGCAGCTACAGTCGAGGAGGTTGAGGTAACAACAGCAGTCCACGTAGCGGAAGGGATACGCAAATTCGGTGATATGTTTGAACTACCCGAAGGAGAAGTGGACATTTTGATGTCTGAATTGAAAGATCTACGAACGATTGCCACAGCCGATGATTCTCTGTTGGATACAATCCCAATCGAAGAACGGACACGTAAGGTCTTACATAGCTTTTTTGGTTCCACGGCGGGAGGACGAAGGCAAGGAAGAGCACCATCATCGCAACATACAATGAACAATATGACGACGACCACAACTGCTCCGAACATATATCGTCCACAATCATTGTCAATACCACCACCGCCACCTTCATCATCTTTTCTGACACAGAACCCTCATCGATCTTTACAGTCTCAGGAAGCTATTAGTTATCAAATAAAGCAGCAGCAGCAGCAGCAGCAGCAGCAGCAGCAACAACAGCAGCAACAACACCAACAACAGCAGCAACAACAGCAACAGCAGCAGCAGCAGCAACAACACCAACAGTATGATGCGGCGAACGGCGACCAAAACATGGTCGATCATTTCTGGACAGAACCAGCTTCCAATTCAATCCCGATCTCATCTTTCTTTCAGGGGGGAGAAGATGAGATACCCGACACATATGATAATGATATCAACACCACCAACACCAACAACGGTGATATTGGTCCAGCTACTGCTACTAGATTTTCTCAAAGACCAACGCTACCTATATCGTCACAAGCACCATCATACGGTGTTTCTTCCTATCAAACTCAGACTCAATATCAATATCAGCCTCAGAATCAGATTCAGCATTATCATCCCAACAACAACAACGGTCTTGTTGGCAATCAGTATCAGTATCAACCTCAACCACAGCCTCAACCTCAGTCGTATCAGTATCAATCTCAATACCAACAACAACAACAACAACAGCAGCAGCAGCAGCAGCAATATCGCCAACAACCACAACCACAACACTTCAACCGTACTCCGTCTCAATCGATTTCTCGTTATCAACGCAGAAATTGCGCATCAACTTATCAGCCACAATCTACTATTCGTTCTCGTGCTTCCCGTTCTCTGCCAAATATCAATTACAATCTACAGCAACAGCAACAGCAACGGCAACGGCAGCAACCGCAGCTTCAACAGCCGCGACAGGAACAACGAAGTAACTTCTCGTTTTCCCGACCACCGTTTCAACGATAGAGGGAAGAATTTGGGGAAAGAAATTATAAGAATGTCTACAGTTGTATATCTTGAAGCACAAAGCTTCCGATATCACAGTCACGCAATACGAAACATGTGTAAAATATAAGTCTTACTATACAAAAAGAAAAACAGAATAGTCCATAGCACTATTTAATGACAGTAGAAATAATACTATTTTAGCTCTTATTTATGCTACTTATTTATCGATAATAGGGAGGCTGGGGTGGCTGTTGTTGTTGTTGTTGCTGCTGCTGCTGTTGTTGTTGTTGTTGTTGTGCATAGTTAGCTTGCATCATCATTTGTTGTTGGTAGGTTATTCCAGCTCCAGTGGTATTCATGTAAGGCTGTTGCTGTTGCTGCACATGCATAGTAGGATTATAATTCGGTGGCAGTACCACTCCCGATGGATGCTGCACCTGCATTTGATGCTGAATATGGGAGTATTGCTGCTGCGGTTGCATCTGATATTGCTGCGATACTCCGGCATGGATGGGAGTAGGATTATGACGTACAATACCAGGAGGTACGGGACTTGTCGGACCCATCATCGGAGGAAGAGAACTGTTGTGAGTACGAGTGGGACTTCTCATAGAGGGCGGTACGGGACTAGGACTTCTAGACCGAACACCGGGGACGACCGGTCGAGGATTTTCCTTTAGGTCTATCAACCTTTTTTCTTGTGATTTCATCATCGTTGAGTGGGCCTTTTCTCCGATTCGTTGTCTCAAGAAAAAGGCAGAATGTAAGTAGGTACAAACTCGAGATTGATACTCAAGTTCCATTGCATCGACTGTTGGGCCACGAAAACCAGGAACCTTAAGCTTCGTTAGGAATTGTTGCTGAACCCATAATAGTTTTCGAAAATCCCAAGCAATTTCGTCTAATGACTTTCGTCGTTGTTGATTGCAGCTGTTTTCAAACGCATGGAGTTCAGATTCATTCATGGTCCGAACAGCCGCTGCGGCGGCTCCAGCAACACTCAAACGTTCGTCGAGTCGCGCTCGAATCTTTTTAAATTCCTCTCTGACTTCCTCGTCGAGTCGTCCAAGAGCTTTGGTCGATTGATCCTCTTTAAGTGCAGTTAACATCCACAATCCACGACAAACTTGTAACGTGACATTACCTATATTAGGTTCCAGCAGACGCTGTACGAGTTGCAGAGCCAAATCTAATCCCAGTAAATCCTTTCCTGATGGGTCGGTCAACTTGGCAACTGTTGCGTCGAATAAAGGTGGTTCCGGCGCTTGTGGAGGAGAATCTCCATCTCGGATCATCCACGTTGACATAAAAAGTGGATCGTCCTTCACATTTTGGGTGATATCCAACAGTGCATTTTCTTCGATCTTTACATCTGATGCCGTCACGACGTGTCTACGAGTTATTTCTTCTTCTGAAATTTCCATATCGGTGGTATTAGTGGAAGAAGAATTATTATTATTTATCTCTTGCTTGATACCGATGTTATTATCCAAGCGGGGTCGTTTGTTCATTGGTAAGTCGCCGTAAATATCATCGTCATTAGTTGTAGCAGCAGCAGCAGCAGCAGCAGCAGTAACACCACTTCCCGTAACGTCAGGTTGTTGTTCATCTTTGACTTTAGTGGTGTGTTCTTTTTCAACCGCATTTTTTAACGCAGCTAGAGTCAAATCTGGTTGTTTTGTTTGCATCATGGTTAAAAATTCCGACCATAACAAACTCCGATCTTGTTCGTCTTGAACTTTTCCTCCAGCTGGTTCGTCGGGATTTTTTTTATCTCCCACCAAAGCTCGCAAATAAATCTGTTGTGCGGATCGAACTTTACCCCTTTCCTCTAAAAACCGGGCATAATCGGTCCATATCGATCCAATTCGTCCGGACACCGGACACTTTGTGGCATCCTCGTAGGCATCCGTCGCCGATTTATATTGTTTCGCTTTTTGTAGATAATGCGCATACGAAATCCATAACGTCGCAATCGCCTCACGCAATTGATCGATGTTACCGGACCCGCCACCAAATTGAGCATCGTCTACCCAATTAAATAAAGACGATTGGTACAAGGTTTGTCCCCCCTGAACATCGTTAGCCTCGAGCTTTGCATCGGCGGCCTTGATGACAACGTTTGGGTCGTATGTCCCATTAGTATCTGAAGACATATTGATGCTGTATTTAATTTTTTACTCTTTGACTTGTACTGTAGTATTCGGAGGAGGTTGTCGATTCAAGATATGAATTATGGTTCGATGTTAATTCAATCATGCATGATGCATGGCTGCAAGTAATTTTAAATTGTTGTGTTGCTGTCGTGTTTTAATTCATTTTTCGCTTTTAATGAATGCTGAATCACGAACAATAACGAAGACTAGCTCTGGCTTTAAACTGTCTTGTTCGACTAGATCGACTAAAATGGATGTTGATGTTATCTTGTGATGCGTGTGTTAAAATCGATAGAAGTGACATGAAAGATACAATTTCGGCTGTAAGCCGATCACCGATGACATCGATCCATCAATCCGAATTCTTCAAAAAGGACAATTGGACAATGGGCAATGGGCACTTCTACAAGAATACAAGAACAACTAGCTAGCTTATCTTCCGATACAACATAGCTTTTGACGACGATGACAATGTCGATGGCGAAAATGAGTACTTGTAGCAATGGATGCTGTAGCAAGAGGACGAGGGCAAGGACTAGGAGAACGAGACGTTCATCGTTTCTGTTCCCATTATCGACATCATATATATTTATGTTCGTCGCTATTATTATAATTATGAGCACTGGTGATGTCCAATCGTATATTAACATCCCAGCACTATCGCATAATCATGGAAGAACGACGACGGCTTTTATTCATCCAACGAAACGACGACGAAGACAACAGCGGCAACATCATAATCAGAATATTGACACAGCATCTATAGCAACGTCAACGTCAACATCTTTATTTTATTCCTCTTCATTGGTACTTCGATCTGAATCAATTACCAATAGCAGTGCTGTTTCAGTTTCATCGGTAAATCTTCGTTCGGATTATGCATCGTCTACTGTCGGTAAATCCGCAACTACTAAAATCAAAACACATTATCATCATCATCACAATAGCAATAACAACTACAACAGTAAGAACAATGATTGGTTGAAGGAATTAGGCCTCCCTCGTGGATTGCGTGGTACACTATTAAGAAACATACAAGAGGTTTCTAGTAAACGAATATGGATTATTGATAATAGTGGTTCAATGAAAATGTTAGATGGACATGAGATATTAGGTGGTGTTCACGATATAGTAGGCGAAGTAGAGAATGACGATGCCAATGTCAATAATGACATTGTCAATGTCATCAGCAATAATAACGATCCTACTAAATTGAAATCGAAAATGATCAGTAATACTGGTAGCTCGAGTAGTACTCGTTGGGCGGAAGCACAAGAAACAGTGAACTGTCATGCACAATTAAGTTCAGTACTAGGTGCACCAACTGATTTTCGTTTACTGAATAAACCATCCAATGGTGGACCACAAAAATTCCGTGTCGGATATGATAATGCTGCTAGTACTAATTCTAAAAATTATGGTATCATTAATGTAGTAAAACCATCAATGTCAATGTTTCGTAGACGACAATCTGATTCAAATCGTGTTGAAAAGATAATGAATCGACAAAAGCCGAAGGGTAAAACACCATTACATGAAGCTATACTAGATGTCCGTAAAGAGGTAATCCGAATGTTACCACAATTACGTGCCGATGGGATGAAAGTAACAATTATTATATGTACAGATGGATGTACAGATAGTGCTGCTAACGACAATAATAATCAACAGGAATTGGAAAATGCATTAGAATCACTTAAGGGATTACCTGTCTGTATTGTTATACGATTATGTACCGATCATGGACATGTTGTTGATTTTTACAATGGATTAGATGTACGAATGAGTAGTAGCAATAATAATCACGGCAGCAGCATTGAATTACTTACGTTGGATGTATTAGATGATTATGAAGCAGAAGCAAAGCAGGTATATGAACATAACCCATGGTTGAATTATGCACTCGTCCTACACAGGATGCGTGAAATGGGCTTACAGGGTAGTTCGGAACTATTAGACGATATAGATCAACGTTCATTTACTGGTGATGAGATACGCAGTTTTTGTGCGTTACTGTTTGGTACAACATCAGATTTATTACCCGATCCATTATGTGATGAAGATAATTTCGTTGCAGAAATTGATATCCTTCAAAAGAAAGAAAAACAATTGCATTGGAATCCAAATAAAAAGAAAATGGCATCATGGATTGATGTTGACGAATTATTAACAGCATTGCAATAACAAAATAAAGTTCTAAAACAGAGGAACATCATTGTTTTGTCTTTCTTTCCATCAGCTACAAGCCAACTAATACATGATGTATCAATAGTTAAATTAAACAAAAAATTGTAGCATTAGTCCTTTATAATATTATAAATTCATTAATAATCAAACCTGAAGAAATTCCTTTTAGAACGCAAAGCGTCCTTTAGTTCTAGTCACTTTTTCTTCATTTTTATTTATCGTAACTAGTAAGAAACTAGAAGCACCATCAGTTGCAATCTTACGAAAATAAAACATATGCTGAAGGAAGGCAGTACTGTAGTACCTGTAGTTCTGACTTCATTGTACTGCAGTCGAGCAGATTAAAGTTGTTTTCGAGGGAGATTGATTCAGTTTTTTTCTTTTTTAGCTAGACAATATCCTTGCTAAGGTTGTCATCGATAGAACGGAAATGATTAAAGAATGCAGTAAACATATCTACTCCATGAGAAAGGTCGGCAATACCCATCATCTCACGACATGAGTGCATCGACAATTGAGGCATTCCAGCATCGACAACGCGGATTCCTGTTTTGGCACTAATCTCTGGTCCAATAGTACTCCCACATGGACAATCGTTTCGTACGACAAATTCCTGGACCGGAATATCGCATATACGTCCAAGTTCTCGTACTACAAAACCGGTTACTCCATTCGTTGCGTACCGTTGATTAGAATTCGTCTTAACAACAATTCCGCCATTGATTAATGGTGCATGTGTTGCTTCGTGCTTAGCGGCATAATTAGGATGTAATGCATGAGCTTGATCGATACTCAAAACAAATGATTTACGAATGCATGCATTGTGCATATCAGGATTCGTTGTTGCACCCCCATTCAACGCAGTCGAAATCCTCGATATACAATCCACCATTACAGGTGATCCTGCCCCTTGAGCTGAATTCGAACCAACCTCCTCGTGGTCAAAAAAAACTACAACGGAAACATCGGACGAATCTTCAAACGTGCTGTGGTCGCTCTTTTCTTCTTCTTTTTCTTCTTTTTCTGATGATGGCGCAGTAGTATAGTTTACCAATGATTCTAATGCAACAAATACCGTAGCGAGATTATCAAGACGAGCCGAATATAGAAATTCTTTTGTAATACCCCCGAGTGATGCTGGTTGAGTATCGTACAAATTCAATTCAAAATCAACAATTGATTCTACCTCAATTTTTAACTTTTCGGCAATAGATTTCAATAATAATGGTTCTTGTGCTTCTTGCCATTTGCTACTAGTAGTACTAGATGTTACATTCACTTGACTGTCAATTTCTTTTTCCAATGCAGTCTTAGCAGCATCATTTGGTTCTACTAGTAGTCCAATCTTTGGAGTGGGAGCTGTTGTTGTTGTTGTTGCGATGATTGGTGAGGTATGGTTTTCTTTATTCACTTTAAATGCGCCCCTCTCCTCTCCCGTTTGTAAATGAATAGCCAACGTACTAATCCTCGCAATCGGATCTTCTAGATTGACCAATCGTTGTTCCGTTTTGAGGATACGACTTTGTGGAGTATTATAACTACGTCCATCAACGTCTTTTGGTTTCTGTTGGACTAACACACGTCCACTAACACTTAAATCTCGATCAAACCAAGTATGCCATAATCCACCACCTGTGTATTATATTATATCATATTATATAATATCATATTATATATTAGTACAGAAACAAAAACAAAAATGATATATATAAAGGACAAGACACGGAATTAGAAAAGTGGATGTCGTGCAATGCAACGAATACGCCATTATTACTTCGCAACTTGACTTATTATTTAATATGTGTATTGTTTCATTCTTTTCCTCCCTTCAGCAAAACTACTTACCGTAACATTGTACTCCTAATAATGTACAACCGGATGCATTTCTTTTCGATCGTGGTTTTAATTTTAAATTAGGTGAATCGGTATGACCACCAATGATATGAAAACCAAAGGAGTTACTAGGAATAAATTTTGGTCCAACTGCAAAGGCAACAATTGTGGAATATTCCACAATGTAATAATATTTACCACCAGCAATCAGTTGTCCGGTAAATGCCGACGATGATCCATCTAATTTCTTATATCCATTTTTTTCCAGTTTTGTGACACAATTTTTTACGACAAAAAAGGGATCAGGACTGGCTGTTAAAAATTCACATGCCTTTTTGGCAAGTGGAACGTACTTTGAATATAGTGATGACATCGTCCTTACCAATACTGTAGTTAATACTGTAACTGAAGCATGTCCTTAGAATAACAAGTTGTTAACTTCTTTTAAACCTTGTTCAAGCCTTTATTCGATTTTTTTTCGTTTCAAATTTCGACTGCAGGTTTAGGTCATAAAAAAGAGGGGGGCGACACGACGCCTGTCCGTCGTCCGAGCGCGCCTAAAAATCATGACAAAATTTAAAATATTATTTTCATCGTCCCCAGCTGAATTTTTTCTATCACAATTTACTAGACATTACTAGTAAAACTATAGTACTTTCAACAGCATGCAACTTACAAACTGTACATTTTAAATTAAAATTAGAATATATTTTAAACAGTACTAGTTAGTAGACCCATTTTGAACCAGAAGTAGGAATATATTAACCGTTTCTGTTTATTAGTTTTTGAGTCCCACGAAATTAAGTCCTTGAAGAATGTAATCGAAGAAATCTTCTTATAATATTTTTTTATTTTAAAATACGACACTTACGCTTGTACAAGTCGTATTACTGTAAGTTTTGGTGGTCGAGTAGAAGCACGTGTCGCGCGCGCCTAAGTAAATATTTGGCATGCGCCAAATATCCTAAGTAAATAAAGCGGGTTAAAGTATTTCTATTAAATTAACTAGCTAAAACAACTAGCAATATTTCTGACTCGAACAACCGCAGATATATAGCACAAAATCGCTATATAAATGCCCACGCCAACTCCGTACCACATGAAAATACTGTATGGAGCACCTCTCCAGAGCGCATAGTCGTACACAGTAAATAGCACAAAATTGCTATATACGGTATGATGCCTCAATCCGATACACATGATAATACTGCATTAATAACACCCTAACGACGACGATAGTGTGTAGTAGAACGTGGTTGAGGGGGATTCTCTTCATACTGTAGTCGTTGTTGATGGTACGATTCAGAACCAGATGGTGGTGGTAGACGAGCAAACTGTTGAGGAGGTCGTTGAGTAACCTGATGAGATACAGTATATTCCATTTGTTTACCTTGATCAGGAGAATAAGACATACGGGCAACGTGACTAGTACTGTGACTAGTACTCTGCTGATAGATTGGTTCCTGTTGTGGAGGACGATACGATCGACGAGCTTGTTGAGGAGCAGCATCATAAGGATCATATGGATCGAAATGATGGTGCTGTTGTCGACGCGGAGGAGACTTGACACGGATAGGATGATACGACTGATCTTCACTCTGTTGCTGTCGTCGTAGAGATTGAATTTGGTCTTCAATAGCATCATGAGCTCGTGCAGGTGCATGATAATACTGTTGTGGTGGAGGAGACAGTTGTGGAGGATACGACTGTTCTTCACGCTGTCGTCGTCTCAGAGATTGAATTTGGTCTTCAATAGCATCATGAGATCTTCCTGCACGATGATGAGGTGGAGAAGGTGCATGATACGCATCACTGGCATGATAGGCATCACGTGAATGATATTCGGCATCAGGACGACGTTGATAGGACTGACGACGATGATACTGTTGCTGTTCAGGAGACGGATACGAGCGTTGAACAGGTGCAGCACGCTGATATGGTTGCCTATGTGCTTCCTGTTGAAGTTGTAGAGGAGGCTGATATGGTTGCCGATGTACTACCTGTTGATGTTGTAGAGGAGACTCGACCGGACGATTCACCTGTTTTTGTTGCTGTAGTAGACGAATTTGGTCATCAATAGACCTATCAGCATCAGTTGCACGACGGATTGGTTGCTGATGATCTTGTTGTAGAACAGGCTTGATAGGAGCAGGTCGTTGAAGCTGTTTTCTTTCCTCAATAAATAGATTAAGTTCCTCATCAGTCATATCATAATCAAGTTTAGGAGGTGGATCCCCAACTGACTTGCTCCGACCTAGAGGATTGATTGCAAATGAAGAGAGGATAGATAGAAAAAGTGAGTTAAAAATATGATATGGAAGAGTTATAAATAGATACGGACCTCGTGCCTCAAGAGATGGCACTTCGGAATACAGTATAGGATACATAGGGGGGTATGCAATGTTACATAAGGAGACGTACCTCGGTTGATAATAGGACCATTAAGAGAGTCAACCCGAGCAAAGCTTGTAGGTCGTGTAGTAGAATCAATGGTTCCATCGAAAGATGCAGGAGAATGGATGGTGTTGGTGTCAAACGGACATGGTTGTTGCAGCGGAATAGGAACAGACGAACATCGTGGTTTATCCCCGGTGATTTGCGAGGCAGTAGTTCCTTGTACAGCCAACCCTGCACGAAGTTGATCTTCCATGTTGGTTTCGTGGTAGGTACCAGCAGCAGTTTCAAGTGTTGAATGACGAGTAGCACCCAACATGGTAGTAGGACCACATCCGGAGTTGCCAATCAAACTAATACCAGCCTTACGATTCCCTTGACCAGTATTGGTTTTAGGATTGGTGTAGCCAAGGTCGGTAGCAAGACTAACACAAATAGGACTGTACTGATTTTCACCAATGACCATGGATGCATTTGGATTCGCTCTCCAAGTACAGTCGTTCCCTATCAATGCTTTCCAATCCTAAATAAAGAAAAAATAAAATATCAAAACAAAAAATTGGAAGTGAGATAATTGAATTAAAAATTATAACATTCGATAATAACAACAGCATCAACAAGACCAACCAAGATACCCAACAAGAACAACGACGACAACATAAACAAAAATATACTTACTTTGATCTGTTTCGCGGATGCCTCTTTCCGAAAGATACGAGCTGGACCATGAATATGCTCATCCGGAGGAAGGAACTCATACAGTTGCCTTTTGATCATAGTATACGTATCAAACTTCTTGTTGGTCTTGAGGATAGGAAGGTGTTGCACATTCTTGAGATTATCAATTGCAGTATGATTAGAGATAGTGAGTGCTTTATTCTTCTGTCCAGAGTGATCAGATTTGAGACGACAGGCAGGAGTGCCTTTGAAATGACCTTCAGTGATAGTGAAGAACTCCCAGTTGTCGCGTACAATGTAGGCTGGTTCCTTAGCAGCCCGTAAGCAACAACAGACTTTGATTTCTTCAATAAGAACTCTGATATAGTTTGGGTAGTTGATGACATTCATCAACGCATCAAAGACTTGAAACGGATGGAGTGGGTCTTCATGACAAGCGAGACGCTTCAATCGAAAGTTCACATCCCAAGTAGCCTCGTTGGGCTTGTGACCATACGTTGTATCGATTTCTTCACATACACCGAAGTTGCGCTTCCACCATGAACAGAATCCGCCTTGATAGATATGAAAATAGATTTGCAAAATGAAGAAGCAACACAAACAAAAAGTGAGATGAATCCGTATATATAAAATAATGGAACCGGCAGGCTGCTGAAAACAAACCCCATTCCATTGACAGGCGGGATGGTCGGATGGCTTGTTTCTAACTACCAGCCACTTATTCAGCTTGTTAGCTGACCCTTAATAGCATGTTGCTTAGGGGGGCACAGGTGAAATAGAAACAAGTTGTTGTAGCAACGTCATACACACATACTATACGACAAGACCACAACAACCACAAAGACGACAATATATAGCACATACCCTTTCCAAGAAAGTCTTTTGCAAGACTAAACATAACTTGATTCGATTTGAAGACAGCGAATAAGCATCTGAATGACTTGGCGACAGTGTTGGGTTGATATTGAGCTCTAACCAAGGTACACTCATCAGTAAGATCAACACCGACGAATGCTAGCTTGACAAATGATTTGGAGAACCATACCAAACAAGTATTCAAGATCTCATAGTTGTCGCGAGTAATGACCCCTCTGCAGAAGATATATAACTGACGTATCATAGTGTCAATGTGAGAGAGTGGATCCTTGACATACTTGGAGAGATGCTTGAGGGTCTCATTAGTCTGAAGAGAAGCAAAGAATCGAGCTTCAATCTGTAAATCGAATCGTAATAAAGTGGAGGAAGACGAAATTTTGTGAGACAAATGATATAAATTAATAAATAGATAACGAACAAAGCATTAAAACATGATATATATATATTACCTGAAGCTTTGCTGTTTCATGCTTGTTTGTATTGGAAGTAAGACCCTTGATCATGTCGGTATCATCTCCATAGATGTTAACAGTCTTTTGCATCTTGCGAAGAAAATCACCGATTGGAATACTTCTATCGTCTGTAGCTCCATGAAATTCTTGTGCTTCTACAGGATCTAGAACAAACTGTGAAGGATCTTTGGATGGTGTAACAACAGCGACGGCTGATGTAGTAGTAGTAGTAGTCGAAACGGACGCAGTAGTAGTAGTAGTAGGTGCGACGACTGTTGTTGTACCGGCTGTAGTCGAAACGGACGCAGTAGTAGTAGTAGGTGCGACGACTGTTGTTGTACCGGCTGTCGTTGTACCGGATGGACCGACAGTTGACATAGATGCGCCGGTTGTGGTAGCAGCTGGAAAGGAGCCTGTTGTTGGATCGTGAACGGATGTGGTGGCAGTAGAAGCATCTGATGTAACGGCAACAGATGTGGAGGTTGTGATTGGAATGGCGATTAAAGGAATGTAGGCAGTGGATGAATTCGAGATGGATGATGCAGTTTCCATACCGGTAGCAGATCATGAATCCGAAGTAATATCCAAAGATTGATAAAGGAAAATTGAAATAATAGATTGAAAATAAGTGAAGGATGGAAGCAAAATGTGAGCAATAGAAATAACCAAATGAAAAAAAAGGATGGTCGGTTTACTCGACACATGATAATTAAGACAGTAACGCACCATTTGGGACAGATGTAGATAGTTGGCCTGGCAGTTGGACGGGCAGGACGTTTGTCGCAAGACTTGAGAGAGGCGCAACTGAAGATAGTGGTGCCGGTGCAATAGAAGCATTCGATGATTTGCGTGTTCTTTTCTTCATTTTGCTTGTATTATTATTATTATTACTCTGATTGGTGCGAGAGGAATTGACCAACGGTGCAGGCTTCTTCTTCTTCGTATTCTTCTTCTTCGACGTAAGAGGTGGAGTAGGAGAAGCACAATGGCGTTGAGGCTTATTCCGAATGCGAGGAGGCAGTGTAATTGCACCACGGAAGATATTGTTGAACGTATCTTCGTTGGTTGGAGGTGGAGACTTGTCGTCATCTTGACAATCATCAGAATCGATATCATAGATATCAAATTCAGTATCAGAATCGATAGCAGAATCAATCTTTTTGGATCGCGCCATGGTTGACGTATTTCTTTTATTAAAATAAATAGAATAAAGCAGGAAAGAGTGTAATTGATTAGATATTACAGAACCAAGGAATGAAAGAATGACAACATCGACGACGACGACGACAAAGAAGACAACAAATAATTACCTTTTTCTGTTACGAATTGAATTGAATGAAACGACAAGAATCTAGATCTTGATTGGTATCAGTTCCAGTACAATCGCTGTCAATAAAGATTGAATGAATGAATGAAGAGGTGAGTGGGTGTTATGATGCGGATAATAGTATCGAATAGTATCGAATCACAACGACAATACGGAATCGATATCAAATGGATAATAACTTACTCGTACACGATAGATTGGGCAGATGGTGGAGTAACTCGGACGAATTCAACTGAGGATGATGGAGATGGAGGAGGAGAATCAGTGGTGAGATCGCAATGAATAGGTTTCCCATTGTGGAAGGAACAACCACTATTTTTTCTAACTTGTTTTGTTTTTTTGTCAGTAATAACAATAGCGAAATCATGGAGAATGGAACCAACCCAACTAACATCGGTGGTGCTAGCACTACTGCAAGTACAACAGCTAATGCATACAGAGCAGTCATCGTCGTCATCGTCGTCATCGAGTACCATGGTTCAATTTACTAATAAAGTGTAATATTGTAACGTACCAGTTATTTGCTTTTGGAGTGTGGAAAATATATTTTATGAGGTCTACAACTAGCATTTGTTAGTAAAACAAATTCACTGCAAGAAACGTCGTACAAATAATATATTTTGAAAATAAGACGCGTTATTACTAGATGGAAGAGCAAGCACGCCACAGAGTATACGCAAACAGTTCCGGGATTGACGCGCCAAATGAAAATTTGCTTAAGTATTACGCACTGTTCACGATTTGAAATCACGATTCAAATTTTCATGAAGAATTGGAGAATCAACGCCATCCTCTAAGTACCAAGACATACGACATTCAATCTTTTAAACAAACGTGTCGTACTGAACTAAGACACGAATACTGACACGTGCATCAAAATGTCGTACTTTTTGTGAAATACACGTGTTAATACTAGTTAAATGGTTATTTTTAGTCGCCCTCAATCAATTTTTTAAGAAATACTTGCACGTGCATCAAAATGTCGTACTTTTTGTGAAATACACGTGTTAATACTAGTTAAATGGTTATTTTTAGTCCTGATAGCTCAATTTTTAAGAAATACTTGCACGTGTTCATAATAAAATACTTTTTTGGAAATACACACGCATTTACTAGTTAAAAGCTTATTTTTAGTCGCCCTCAATCAATTTTTTAAGAAATACTTGCACATGATCAGAAAAATACTTTTTTCTTCACAAGATCACGCAAAAATCTACTAGTCAACTGAGATGCCGATTTGCGCTTACGACTTGTAACTTCTACTCGACCACCAAAACTAACACAAGTACCCCCCATACTCCCTAACTCCAACTCGATACCGCAATGGAAAGACTTGTGTCCATACTGGCTTTGACTTGGACTCGTTTGGCCAAGAAATGCCTTCACTCGGCCTCCTCAAAGTCCAGTATTTCCACTCGTCTTTCCATTTCGGTATACTCGTTGTCGTATTTTCGGCACGCGCCACTCGTCTAACGACTCGTGTCATCGCGCGCGAAAAAAACGTGAGCATAGGGGAGTACTAATAGTACTTCGAGTACTAACGTTATGTTAACGTTGACTTTAACGGTTCCACTAAAAAAATACAACTGCAAATGCAATAATTATTTTTCAAACAAACAAAAAATCGACGACGACGACGACGACGACATCATCATTTTATTTTAAAAGTGTCCCATGATGATTGTAAAATACTAACTTTGAGATTCCTTTTTTTTTTGCGCCTAACAACATAAGATTCGATTCGATTTCGACCAATACCTAAGACATCATCCTCAGTCAAATCAATCAATCCATCCATATACTATCACATTATATCATACTGTATCACATCATATTCAAAAAAGACAGACAAAAAAGACAAGACAGACAAAAAATAAATTAAGACAAAAGACAAATAAATAAATATGGATCCAAGACAACGTCCATTAACAACATCAGGTGTACTCATAAATTTTGATAACGATAATGATAGTAGTAGTAGTACTACTAGTGAAATAGCGAGTAGTTATAACACGACGAGTAATACTAGTAACAATAACATCATTATTAGTAATACTATCCGTAGTAACGTCGAAGATAACAACGACGAACAAGGAGCTAATAATGACAATGACAATAATAATAACGCCGGTACTAGCACTAGCACTAGCACTGGTAGTAGCAGAAAAGATGACGCCGACGCCGACGACGACGACGACGCAAAAATGAGTAATACTAGGAGTAATACTAGCGGTGTTGTGGATAGAACCTACTCTAATGAGAAAACAAGTTTGCTAGCATTACAACAAATGAATAGAAGTAGTGCACTATTACAGACTTTGTCCCAGTCCCAGTCGTCGCCTTCTCCGAATCTTAGCTATAACATTAGTAGTCCACACTACAATAAAAATAACTACTACAACTACAATAGCTACAATGATACTGATAATGATGACGAGGGTACATTATTTGTTGCAAGACGACTGCGTAAAATGAATAACAATTTACAAGTATTAGTGATTGTATCCGCCGTTTTAGCTTTACTGGCTCTTGGTGGATTTGCTGGTGTAACAACATCCACAATACTCTCAAATGATGATGATGATTTTGATGATGACGATGATCATTTTACGAAGAGTATCCTTCGATATACCGAACAGGATGATGACGATGACGACGATGATGACGACGATGATGATTTTGGTGACAAGTTTTTAATATTAGAGAAAGAAGGTTATTCAAAATTACCAAATCCAAAAAGTGCAAAAAGTACAAATTCAAAATATAAAAAAGTTCAATATTTTGGATTTCAAATTTATACTGGTGGTGCACCAGCATTTTTATATTCAAATGATTCTTCTTCTCAAGAAGAAGAAGACATAAACAATAATAATAATAATAATACAAATACAACATCAATCACCGCAATTAAAAAAAATCCAGAATGTTCGAAACATACATACGGGGAAGTACCATTAGATGATGGTATGAATATACAATGTTATATTGGTCATCAAGATCCAATAAAGGGTAAGTTTTTGTTTTGTTTTGTTTTATATAATACTATGTTTTGTTTTGTTTCTTACAACTCGCTGCATCTTGTCATCAATCTCCCGTTATTGTTTTTTTTATCTATCAATCACCCCGCTTTGTACATGTTTGCCCCCTCCCCCCTACCTACTACTGTACTATTTATATTATACTGTATGGTAGATGTTGAATATCGGTTACAAATAATGAAAGATAGTTTAGAAAAAGCATATACCGAATCAATTTTAGATAAAGACATACTAAAAATATTTGTGGCACCCGAATTTTATTTTCGTGGTTTAAATGGTGCATATGATTTCGAAGATGATCCAAGTCGTTTAGATAAAATATTTGGTTATAATCATACAACTAAAACTAAAAATAATGAAAATGAAAATGAAGTATGTGCCGAAGGTCCTGTATGTGCAATACTACAAGGATTACAAAATTTAGTGGAAGATGAACGATTTCAAGATTGGTTTTTTCTATTTGGTACCGTTATTGCATCTCAAAAATTACCAATTATTTCTAATATCACCTCTACTACTTCTGCGGCTACTACTACTGCTGATCCTAGCTATGAATATCTTTACTATAATTTTGCACCAATCTATAAAGGATTTGATCCAAAAGATGAAAGGAAAACATCCAGTAAAAATAAGTCCAACAACAACAAGAAGAAGAAGAAACATCATCATTATGCATTGGGGAAACGTTTTCTTTTACCAAAACGTTATATTTCTACATCTGATTTCTTAACCCCATCACGTGATATTGATTTTATGAATCGTGGTAAAGAATGGGAAGAATTATATACGGAAGAATCACAACAAGATAAAAGGTTGGACTTAGATATAGATGGTGGTAATTGGGTAACAGAAAATGGATACGATGCTGATATTGGTGATGGTGTAGCATCAAAAACTGTAGACAAAACGGATACAGATACAGATACAGATACAGATACAGTTGTTGGTAATCCAAAAACAAATCATAAACGTTTGTATGATGATAATTGGTTTACATCGTATAAGCATGAATTATATCAAAAGGCTGGATATACTATGATAGAATATGATTGGTTAATTATGGATGGTATATCAATGAGTTTAGAGGTATGTTTAGATCATCAAATGAGATCAGCATTAGATACATATTTAGGTGATATTATAACAGGTCGAACAACAAAAATACCATCATCCTCTTCATCGTCATCTTCATCCGAATATAGTTTAGAATATGTATCAATACCAACATATCAAGCACAAATTAGTTTAGTATCCAGTGCAGGAATGTCACCAAATACTGATTCATTAGCATTATGTCAAAATGGTATATTATTTGTACAAGATGGTATATCCAATAAAACATCACGGAGATATATTGATAATGAATTAATGGATACATGCGGAACAATACAAACTGCATTGCAATATGAAGGTGGTACAATTGGTGTCCGGCGTCGTTCATTATTAACAAAAACTGATGTTCGGTTTGAATATGAATTATTATCAAGTACAATTGGTGTTACAGATATTGAAAACAAGAAAAATCCAAAAGTAACATCGACATCGGCGGCTAGTACTAGTGATGAAACTGCATATGAATATAAAGTTCCTGTTTACGATAATAATGATAAGAATGACGGTACCGATAAGAGTAATGATAATTGGAAAAATCATTTAAATGGTATATTTTCAACAGAAGTATACGAACCACATTTAGTTATATATGGACCAATTGATATTGCAACAGTTGTTTAAACAATAATAATAATAATGATAATAAGTTATAAACTCTCCCCAATGATGCCAGTTCATATGCTAAAATTAGATTCGACGTTTCGTTATGTATATTTGAGGCCTCATTATTGTTTCGTGTTATGGATTAATTATTAAGCTATGTAGTCGCTCGTCACTCAACGTCAACGTAACTCTCCTCCTCCGGTCGTGCTACAAATGCATGATGGATTTTTTCATCCTCTGTAGGAATGCCAATCTGAACGACGTCAACATTGACAAAAGACATTAGAACTACCGATATAGATCCCATAACAGCAAGTGAAACGAATCCGGTTGAATAATCTATAAATGTTACGATAAAACCCGAAATCAAATTCGATAATGCTGCGCCACACATATAAAGAGTTGATACAGCACCAAATGAAAACGAAAAGTGACCGGTACCTTTTGTCAATACTTTGAGGACCAATGGTAATGATAGCCCAAACGTTCCAGCTCCGATACCATCAAGTAGCTGAGTTGCCATCAACGCATACTGATTCGGCCAGTATTTATTCAGAATTATAATTGCAATGCAACGCAAGGGAACTGCAGTTATATACCCAATGAGAATAGGAACCTTGTGTTGCTTGCCTTTTTCAATATAAGAACCCATCGCCCAAACAGAAAATATGGACGAAAACTGAGCAATGCCAATGTTCGCACAGGTGATTGATAGATCACCGCTGCCACTATCAATTGACATGAGTTTACTGAGTAACGGTAGGACCGATGAGCTACCTAGATGAAAAAAGAATACACTACAACCGAACAAAACCATATCCTTGTTTTTCAGAATACTGATGTATGTAGCAGGAGTTCCCCCTACGTCTAAGTTTCTGGAGGATTCGTAGTTGATGAGACTACTCTTCCGACGGACCAGAATCTTCTTCCGACAAAAGCTGTTTGCGATTTCACTTAGCTCTTCCACATCCTCGAAGTTGACCTCCTCTTCATCTTCTTTTTCTTCTTCGTGAATTGAGAGCGGCATGAAGATGAGAGCAAAGCAAGCCAGCAGACCACTCAGTCCAATAGTATAGAATACACCTTCTATATTAGGATACAGAATACCGATGATGCCTGCAATTGAAATAATAGAGAAACTACCCAAATGTTCGACCATTTCCACTTTCTTTGATGTGCCATCGAAGCGCTCTTGTCCTATTAGGCCGAGAATCATCGCGTTTTTGATAGGCTGAACGAAAGACATTGCAGCTCCCTCAATGATAGATTTGACAATAAGGAAGGTAAAGTTTTGAGTCCAGATGACACAGACTGCGGAAATTGTTCCAACAAACAATGAGAGCAAAAGCAAGGCACGTTTGTGCTCGGATCTATCGACGAAGGCACCAATGAATGGACTACAAATAATTGCTGACACGTCCCTTGTAAACCAAACTGTTCCTGCTGCCCCTGGCGTCCAGCCTCTTTCAACGACTAGGAAAACAGAAGTAACGGAGGGGAAGATCGAAAAGAAGAATGCAAATGCCATCATGAGACGGAGAACGATGGTAACGTCATTCTGATTATTTGATGGACTAGCATCATGCTGGTCATCATGCCTAATAACTTCCGGCTTTTTTTTCGACACAACTTGATCCTTATTATTGATCTGGGTTTTTTGGCACATTGAATTAAACTTGCTCCCTGTTTTTGTCTGGGTCGATATTGATTATATGCGCTAGTTTTATGGTCGATAGGAGGAAACGTCTCTGTTACAGGAAGTGAAAACAAATGTAATTACATATTCTTTCTTGATTTTAATGTTGTTTCTCGATAAATTTCACCCATATAGCATTGTTCACTTTACAGAACAAAGCACTTGAAGTAGTATCTCTTCTCAAAAGAGAGAATGTTCTCCCTTTATCGTGAGATACTTAGAAAGGAGAAATATTTTCGTACGATCAAATAATTATATTAAAAAATAAATAAATGTTTCTAAGTTAGATAATCGCTTTTAGAAATATTCTTTCTTGGAAGTATTTTTGCGAACGTGCGAAATTGTTTCGCGTCCGAGAGGGGGAAAGTAAATATCTATTTTTTTTGAAACGCCTGCCCCCTTTTGGACGCGCGCGATAAAAAATAATAGGTTCTTTTACGATGAAATTTTATTACCGGATGCTTGTTTTCCAGTCGTGTATAATTCACAGGATTGAAATAATCCAGTCCCGAATAAAGGTGCGCGTTATTTTTTGTTGAGTGAATTTATCTTTACTTACGACACGACACATCTTGTCGCTCTTAACTTAGTAGTAATAAATCTCAGATCAAATAATGAATGGATCGAATCTAGAATCCAATCCCTTTACACGTTCCAAACGGTCCGATTTTTTCTTTTTTCAAAAACAAGAACACACAAAAGAATATCTACCTTACTACTGTACTGTATTGTATCAACAGTGAGTACCGTTTTTTGATCGACATTGACATTCATCTGACATTCATCAGACATTCATCTGACATCGGCATCATCATAATTCCCCTTGCTTAACCCAATAAATCGAATACAAAAAAACCAAATCAGAATCAATTATGTCGTTATTACAAATCAATACAGCAATACCACTTGCGGAACCTTTATTAGAACAACATGAGGCGGGACTACGTAATACAGAACGAAGAACCAATCAAGATCTTAGTAACAATAGTCAATCAGCAGCACTATACAAAACAAAATTTATACTTTTAGGTGTACTTACAGGGTTTTTGATTCAAGTTGTTAGTCTTGGTGCATACGCATTTTTATTAGTCCATAATTATGATTTCGAAAATGAAGATAATGCATCCACAACAACAGCAACATTAATGACTGGTTATTTAAAACAACAACAACAAAATCAGGATGACAGTAGTGAAAGTTCCAGTAATAATAATACTAATACTATTATGTATACAATTTTAAGTGTATTAACACAAGTTGATTTAATTGTGTATGTATTAATTTGGATTGCTTTTACATGTACAATGACAAGAAATGGTATGTCATGTATTCGTCGATGTTCTTTTCAATTTTTCAATGGTATTGAAGATGAAAATACTAAGGCTTCTTCAAAGACAATTGGAAAAAGTGGTACTAGTACTAGTCATAGACGATATGTATTTGTATTAGGTGTAAATTTCCTTATTGGGATTGTATTAGGTGCATTTTTAGCATGGACAATAATTGATATCTATTTGGATTTTCCAATACCATTCAAACCAATCTTATTTACGGTGACAATTGATTTAATCTTATGTTATTTTATGATATGTTGTTATGATATGGGGGGTAGTGGTAACAATAATGACAATGACAATAATAAAAATGGAAATGGAATTGGAAAACGTAATAAAGATTCGAATAATGACGACAACGACGACTCTGATGATGACTACTCTGACTCTGACTCTGATGATGATGCTCGTGATTCATCATCAACATCATCATTATCATGGTGTTAAAAGAAAGAAAGAAAGAAAGAAAAACTGAAGAGCAAAAGATTGAGAATATGCATTTCATTTCATTTCATTTCATTTCATTTCACATCACATCACATCACATCATCACACCCTAACTAACACCACCACAAAATCATCATATCACCTTCATCATACACAAAAACAAGAACACAAGAAAAAGCGGCACTTTACCACATATATCATACTATTATATTATATATCGCGATGATATACACAGATCAAACAACACAACACAACACAACACAACACAAAAAACAGTAGGACTACATTGACATATTGACATATTGACATATTGGAATTAATATTGATCGGAAATTCTCTACCTACTATAATACTACAATACAAACATTGTTTGCTGTAGTTGTTGTTGTCTTAAAAAAACTATATATAACGCGAAAATAAAGATAAAAATAAAAAACACATTATTTCATTTCATATTTCATACAACAAAAAGTATAGGTAGTCGTTTTGTGTGTATTGTACAGTACAGTAGCCGCCTTCTTTCTATTTACACGGCATATCGTGAAATCTGCCTGTCAACCATACCGATGATGTTACTGATAAGGTGATGACTGATAAGGATAACACGAAGAAGCATATGTCTTCATTTTCATCGTCGCCGTCGTCGTCATCGTCGTGGTGGTGGCCGTGGAGGTGGTTTGATGGAAGAAGAGTAGAAGAAGAAGAAGAGTAGTAGAAGAAGAAGAAGTAGAAGGAACTAATGATGACTACTATGCATATAAGCAACCGCAATCTGTTACAATAGCAGAAAACCAAAAAATGAGTGTTTTTGTGAATTGCATTATCGATCGATGCTTTTATTAGATTCTTCGTGCACATTTTTTTTATTTAAGAAGTGACTAACATTTTTATTGAAGAAGTGACTAACATTTTTATAACGGCGTTTTCGTTGTTTACAGTACTAAGCATAAACGGCGCTAAAATAAGAAAACGTGCACATTTTTATTTAAGAAGTGACTAACATTTTTATTTAAAAAGTGAATACACGGCGCTTTCGTTGTTTACAGTACTTGGTCACTTACAAGCGTCGTACTCTTTTTACTGTAGTAAAGTAAGGTATTCCAATGATAGTCGTGACACGACGACACATAGCGTATTCAGATATTATTGAAGTGAAGAGCTCACAAATTAAAAAAGCAAAATACCTTAAAAGAAGAAAAAAAAATGAAAACAACAACGACAACGACAACAACGGCTGCACAATTATTTTTGTGCCTAACCTTTCTCGGGAAGATGATGAGCATGTCAACCGCTGAAGCAGCAGCTGCATCATTATTGAGAGGTATCCCAGGACAAATTGAACAATGCACGGATGAGTTTAAGCCTGTCGTTTGCAGCAGCAGCAGCAGCAGCAGCATGGAATCCTTCTTGAACATGTGTATCGCGTCCCGCGACGGGGATTACCTCAACATCGATGATTGCGAATTGATCGAAAGCTTTTGGGTCGAATGCACCAACCCATACGCTTTGTGCGCCTTTGCGAATTGCACTGTAAATGCCGACGAAACGACGGCCTCGTGCGGTTGTTACGGATTTGACGATCCAAGTGGTATTAGTAGCATGCGGATTTCGTTAATTCCTGACAAAGGTCTCCGGCAAGCCACAGTCGAGGCTTACTACGAATCTTGTGTAAGCTCTCCCGCCGGATGCGGAACTCACGCGCTCACGCGCGACAAGACCCCGGTTTGCAATGCCATTAATGACGAATCATTATGGCCGATGCTGATTTAGTATCGACGTATTCTAGAGAACTGGAGCCGGAAAACAATGTCCAGTCTGACGAAGACGGCAATTACCTGGCCTCCTGCTAGTGCAAAGCGGCCCCTGGTCGATTCATTCCCGTTTGCATGTTTGCACCCTGTTGGTATTCGGCGCCGTCGGAAAACCCTTACCATTTTGGTCAACACAACGTGACGTGTACTTGCCCATTAGTGGAGGTGACGGTTGATTACAGCGTTTCCGGTGGATTGCAAGATCCATGTTCCAAAGAGAACGTGTCGGAAGGATTGTACGTGCAAGGGTGGCCCGGCAGCATCCTGGCCAAGCTCGCCGATGATCCGCAACTTGTTGAGTCGGCCTGGATTGCTGTTACAAATGCCTTCTAAAACACGTTTCGAATGGAATCAAAACCAGAACTGAATATCAGGTGGTTACTTTTTTGAGCTGGATCATAGACTTTACAAGATAAATCTTTCCGCTTGAGCAAGGGTGGAATACATAAAAAAGCATTAGTATATATGACAATGATAATAATTAGATAAAAATGTTACAATGAAAGAAAACAAATGTATGAATAGTGCTATAAGAAATATTAATGTGCCATTCTGTTTCGTCATCCAATATTAGAAAACATACATGTACGTACACACAAAAAAGATCTTCTACAAGCGTGCAACCAATCAATTCAAGAAAAAATCCAGTGCAGTAATGCTGTATTGCAAGAATATTATATATTAACCGTAATCATTATGGCGATATAGTAAGAATCAACCGCATATCCAGTAGCAGTAATAATAACAGTAAGAATGATAGTAATAGTAACAACAGTAAAATAATGATATACATGAAATTAAGAATAATAAACGATTCTTTTTAAGTTTTGGATGGACGAGGAAGATGAATAATCAGCAAAATCAAGATCAAAATCCGCATCAAAATCAACAACGTTTTAACGTATACGAGGACGATGAGGACGACGAGGACGACGAGGAAAACGAAGACAGCAAAGACGGTATCGTTGAAATGAAACAAACAAATAATTACTGTGGAAGTAGTAGTAATTATGTGCGTGTACAGTAGTATGGAGTGTACTTCATTCTTCATTATTGGACTTCAATTGTCAAGGAAAACAAAGAATAAAAACAGCGGCAATAGAGGATCGAAATCATCGTCGTCGACAGCATGAAAGTTACAAAACCAATGTTTTCAAAGAAAAGGAATAGGTGATTTCAATCTCATGGACGATCTTCATTAAAAATGATAGAGTTAACGGTCGATTCGAATTACCACCAAAATTTCCAGGATTTGTTTTTGGTGGTACAGGACGATATCAAAATTCCCAACATTCATTGGAACTTTAGAACCAACATCATCAGCAGAAGAACCAACTGATAATAACATTTGTGTTCGTGATATTTCTCAAGAAGGAAAAGAAGAAGGTCTTGAACTACAGAGAAAGAGCAATCAAGATGGTAAGGATAATGGTGTGACTGTCCATGCAGAAGATCATTTGTTCTGCGAATCTATGTTTAGATTCAATAAACATATTACTACCAAGTCTATTAGAGGTAAATCCTAGATGTAGTTTAACAACTAGTGTTCGTTATTGTTATAGTACTACTATGCAAGACAGCTCTGTACATTGTAGAACAACGTTTCTTTTTTGAACCATGCAGCGGCAGTAATGATATCTGCATGACCATCTACTTCCTTGAATCGTTCTAATCTAGCTAGAATATGACCTTTTAGCAAATAATATATATATTTAAGTCTATTCCTTTTACTGCTACTAGTAGATATCCGCCAAACTTCTAACGAAGAATCACAATAATCTAAACAGCTGTTATAATTATACCCCTTCTGGAAAATAAGTAAACACGATGATGTAAGTAGATTTTCTCAACACGCTGTAGTATGTTCCCCCTTCCTTTTTGATATCTCATGTTGATTGAAATATGATGAAGGAAGAACAGACCAGTCATAATGTAATGATGCCATATGATATCACTACACTTACTTATTGTTACTATGGTATTCGATTTCGTACGTAGTAATTCAGTAGTAATCGCCGTTAAAGTAGTACCGAACTACTGCATGTAAAGTATTTTAAAAGTCCTGTACCGATATGCGATGTTTTACCCGTAAGCGAAGACAGACAGATATGTGGCAGCAATGTGCATAAAAATTAATAATGCCATTTGTTAGTTGTGTTGCTTGTGCCAATAAATCTGGTTATCATTTTTGAACAAATCAAATAATTATGCTGTTTTAGACAATAAATCAGTATAAGTGTAACTTCAACATTCGTGCGTATAGCAATAGTAGGCAATGATGATATGAGCTCATAATGACCTCAACGCACGAAGACAAAATTTATATAGCAATACAATACTGTACGCGGTATGTCAAATTTTCAATTTTCCTTTGGCATAAGTAAATAATTTGTGGCCATGCATACTTTTTCGGTCCCGTATTTAAAAAAAATTAAATACACTACGGTATAAAAAATGACGACAATAAAACATTATTTGTGGTCATTAAAATAAATATCATTTTATAAATGTTTACTTTTTTACATTCGTAAAAATAAATAAAATGTGAGATGCTTCAAACCATTTTCTTTAAAAATTGATAAAACGAAACGGGAATCTTCTTTTAATAAATACTAATAATCTGTGAAACGGAACCAGCAAATACCGTTTGACTTTTTTGTTGTTGTGTTGCTTGTTGTTTTGCTGAGGGACAAATGACGGCACAACAGTAGTTGTGTGTGTGTATTTGTTCATGACTTTTACAGGACAAGACATAAAAAGATAAGATCACGAACATGCTATTATAAATGTATTGTATTGTTATTTGATTTGATGCCTATGTCTAGACATTCAATATACATTGTTAATATCACTGTCATTAATCCTCTCCCGAATTTAAACACAAAGGTAAGTCAGGCCAATTTGTCCAATTCCCGCCAAGATAGAAAGCGTGACATTGACGAATTGAAATTCGCCAAGATAATACGCTATTGTTTCATTTCATCTCACATGCACCCACCAATGTACCCTCTGTCTCATAATTTTCATTCCAACGCATCTCTTGACAACACTTTCTCTTAAACACAGACGCATTACCTATATCGTCATCGCCAAAGTTGTAATCAAACCACAAAGCATAGTAAGATAAAATAAGTGAAAAATGGAAGAAGACAATCGATCGTATCATCCCACTACATCCATCGGTCCCTTCCACTTCCGGCAATCCTATCAGCAGCAATTTGATCATGATGAATTGACGACGTACAGCAATAAGACGGAATTCATTACGATAAAAATCGATCAAAAACTACCATCCTTAAAATATTTGTTGAGTACTACTAATAATAATACCAACACCACTGATGCCGGTGCCGGTGCCGGTGCCGGTGTTGATCGTGCTCCTCCGCGTGCTATTTGCCCGGTACGTGGCGGTGGAAGGGGGATGGTACTAGTAGCCGAGAAAGGGCTGAGTGCTACTGCTACTGGTGCCGGTGTTGATCGTGTTCCTCATCATGCTCCTCCGCGTGCTCATAATCCTGCTCCTGCTCCTTGCCCAGTGCATGGTGGTGTAAGAGGAATGGTACTATTAGTAGCCGAAAAAGAGGAAGATCACAGTCATCATCATCATCATCATCATCGTCATCAACATCAGGTGTCTTCTTCTAAAAGGGGAATGGTACCGGTTCAAGAACAAGAAAGCGAGCAACGTCATCGATCCTATTCTGCTGCTACTACTAGTACTAGTACTACCGCTAATGGTACTAATAATGCAAGAATGAATCGATTACTTGTTGAAACGCACGGATTGTTCTATGATTATCAACGTCGATCTTATAGACAATCCTTAACAGAACAAGCAAAAGAATTACTTGAACAGGCAGCTGCTGCTTCGTCCGGGGATGATTACGATGCTTCCTTAGTAAATCTAGCATTGTATTCAGATGCATTGCAATTATGTCAAAAATCAATTCAAGATCATGATGGAAATAATAATGATAGGAACAACACTGTTGGTGGATCATATTTAATTACAGGTGATATACGTATACGTCGTAAAGTTGAATTATTAGCTGCAAAAATATATTGTCTTCGTGCATCATTACTATATAAAAACAACTTATATACCAAATGTTTAGATGATTGTAATTCTGCTATCAAGATCTGGAATCGATTAGAACAAAGTAGTATTGGACGAAGACAATTACGAAGAAAAATTAAACAAAAACAACAATCACAGTCATCATCATCATCGCAATCGCAGCAACAGCAACAGCAACAGCAACGACTACAACCACGAAGACGTTTATTATCACATAAACATCTTTATCTGTTGAAAGCAAAGGCACTTGCTGGATTAGGACGATACAATGATGCATCAAAGTGGTTACTTTGTAAAAATCAAGTACCATATAAGCATTTTGATGGTAAATCACAATTAATACAAAATACTGGGATTATGTATAATGTTTTATATGAAATATCAAATCGTGATAGTGAAAATGAAAAGATAACAACACCACCACCATCCACTGCTGCTACTAATACTACTACTAATAGAAGGAAGGAGAATATCATTCCAACCAATCAAAATGTATGGCCAATTTTGATTCATAATGTTCAACAACGTCTTCTTGAAGGTATCACTACGAATACTACTGCTATAACTGCTGCTGCTGCTGCTGCTGCTACAACTATGACCGCAACAACTGCTACTGCTACATCCACTAATAGTGGTAGTAATAGTAATAGTAACAGCTGTACAAACAATGCAATATATCAACTATTAAGAAATGGACCAGTATTATTCAATCACGTTTAGGTTTGATTTTTGAAGGGTTGATATCTGTAACAACAACATAACGACGAACATACAAACAATTACAGCATAAAATAAAACAACGACAAAGATCAGGAATTGTCGACGAACGAAATATATAAAAGGGAAATAGGAAAAAGATAGAAACTCTACTCTACTGCGCAATATCATATCATATCATATCATATCATAATATAATATAATATAATATATCTTCATAAAATAAACAAAACTGTCTGGAGTAAATAGTATTCCTTATTTCTATACAAGTATTTTCTTAGCTAGTAGATGTAGAAGTGCTAGTAGCCTTCCCACAATGAATAGAACATGCCTGACGACAATGTAAGTTTGGAGGAGGAATTTTTGACTACTAACACGCCTTAATCTACATGAATTTCCTCATCAAAAATCTATCTTGTATACAACTAGCTTGAGAGAGAGATTATAAGGTATGTTCACTAGTGAAACAGATAAGCTCCCTCCTAATTGGAGTGATGATGATGAATGAGTCGAGTGAGTCGAGAAGGCAGATTCCAAGCACGCTCGTCCGAAAATAATATATAATATTTATTTAGAAGAATTGTTTGAAATTATGTGAAAGAATTGAGCAGGTCTGGCGCCTGGAAATAATTCAAAAACTTGAGTTTTCTATTTTATGATACTATGATTTGCATTTTTGATATCACGTCTGCATGCCTGCATAACACTGAACCAAATAAATCACATCGTAGAAGTAAACAAAAGCATTCCCTTTCAATACCTGCATTCTACTGTAATAGGAGTAAAGTAGTAGCAATAAGTGTGATGATGACGATGCCATTACTATCTTTATCAGCTGATATAGTACCAGTTCATGATAGAAGAAGAAAGAGAAGAAGAAGAAGAATACTGGTACTATTACCGACTGCGACAATGTTATCCTGTTGTTGTTTATTCTTATTTTTGTTAGCATTATCGTGCCTACTTAATCACATCGTCGTCGTTGTTGAGGCTTCTTCTTCCTCTTCATCTAACAATAACAACAATGGAAATGACATAATACGACACCAGCCTCATCGTCGCGATTATTATCGTAGTCGTTTTATTCGTCCATCACCATCAGTATCAACGATGCTGCCGCCGCCAACGACGAGCGAATTGAAAAGAGTGAATAATATCAAGAATAATTCAAAAGCTTGGACAAAAACAAAAGGAATGTCAATTTTTGGGTTCGGTACAATTGTTATCGGTGTAGCAATATCAAAAAATAATTTCAATATTAATATTCTTAAAAATAATTATAACGCTGAAAACGAGATTGAAGGCAGTGGTAGTAATTATATCAATGCTTCTCCGAACAATAGCAAAAGCAGTAGTGACGGCAGTACTATCAGTCGTGACAGTACTACCGATGACAGGACTGTATTAATAGAAACAATGCAGAAATTATTGACTATTATTATTGGTACAATACTTACTATACCAGTGAGTGTTATAATATGTAGGAGGGCGGTTCGGGGGAAATAGTTTTTGGGGTGAGCGAAACGGGGATTTCGGGTTTTACCAAAACACATTTTCGGTTCGCGCACTTACCACAATTCTCGTCTATTGGAAGTTGGATGCAGACAATTTTTTTTGCTCACATTTTAGACGACATGTCGTATGCATTCAAAATCGTAAAAAAGTAAAGAAAAATTATAGTTAGTTGTCTACAAAAGTCGATTTTGATGCCTTAAAGGGGGCTAGAAATAATCTAAAATATCTTATAATTTAATTGGAAATAGAAATTTGTTAGTTTGAATCATGTATCATGAAACTGCTTCAAACTTAATAGGATTCTTGTGTACTCCTCAAATGATCAATTTAAGAATAAAAAGAGATCTATATCTGTAAAAAATAGAGGAGTAACAGCAATATCGACAGTAGATAAATGTTGCAAGAAGCAAACGCTGTATCAATTCTTATTAGCACAACGGAACGATCTTCTCAAAACAACTGGCTCTGATACTAGTTGTGATGCTGGCGGTGGCAGTGGCGGTGGCAGTGGTGGTGATGGTGGTGACGGTGGTATATTTTCTTCTTCCAAAGTAGCAGAAGCTCTTTTATTATTACGGGCAGATCTTCTTGTTCCTTTACGAGTTTGTCTTCTATTTCTAGAACGAGGTTGTCTTCGAAATATTTCGTCCTCTGATGATGAGGAGGAAGAAGTAGAAGTACCATCTTGTTGAGAGAATGTTTGGATTGAAGTTATTTTATTGAATGATACAGTCTTCTTTCTTTGTGCACATTCAATGAGATTATTAAGCTCGGCAGTATCATCAGTTTTGTTACCGCTACCAATACTACCAGCATCACCACCACTACTTGTTTCGCATTCAAGAGCAACAAAATTGTTATCACCACCACTCGTCTCATCATCATCAATATTCAAACTAGTGATTGCATCGTCGTTAACTAATGAATCATCAGGTGAATTACCGATGACAATTGAAGTATCAGCAATTGAACCACCAGCAAATGAAGAATCCAATGCACCATCATCTGGGTCATATTCCTCTCCGTATTCTTCGAGCTGCAGTAGTAGCTTTGACTTCAGTACATGAATAGACGCTTGGGTAATAGCCAACTCGGTTAATACTGCTCTGATAGGACCATTAGTGTTTAATTTAGCTCTTCCCGTTACATTGAATATCTTGAGTAAATGTTTTAGGTGTTTCTGTTTCACTTTTTGTAGATCAACTGTAGAATCGTCATTCCAAATACTGCCATATGCTTCCATTGATTGGAAAGTTTGAATCAATTTCAATCGTCGTTTGCAAAGAACAACATCATTCTTCTTCTTCTTCTCTGCAATTTCTTCTTGTGATGATAGATCCCGGATGTGTTGTTGATCAATTTGTAGACTTTTAACAAATCCATCACTGCCACGCTTAACACGATTGACTCTTCCTCCTCGTCTCTTCTTATTCTTCTTCTTTTCAGTTCGGTTTGTATTCCCAATCATTACACGGCACACATTATCCATCACAAGCTGGGACATGGATGATGTGTTATTACCGTGTGCTACCACCTTGATAATATGTTCTTCCTTTCCAAGTTGAACTGTAACGGTATGATTGCTTGGCCGTTCTATTCTTGCAGCTAGTGCCAATTTAAAATCAATAAATGTTTGCTTCTCCTTTTGCTGTTCCATGAATGCATCAAAACTTTCCTTCAAGTCTGCATTACGTTCTTCTTCTGCAAGAGCCTTTGCCATTCGTTTTAATAACTGATTCTTCTCATTGCGCCGGCGTCGACCCGACCTGTAATTATTCTCTTGCAATTTTTTATCATCTGGAAACATATTGTATTCAATATTAACATCCCAATATTGATCTATCTCATCAGTTGTCAATTGTTTACTGGTTTGCCCGTCGAATATATTCCACATACCAGTTGAAAGTTCCATTCTTTCTGCATAATACCACCTATTTTTTTTAGTGTTGTTGTTGTTGTTGTTGTTGCTGTTGTTTTCCTTTGGCTTCACTTGTATTTGTTCACACGATTTTGTGAGATATAGCATTGCCTCTCGCTTTCTTTTCTCAAAATTCACTTCAAGCAACATTGATTCATCGGATTTAGGTTGAGCAGAGATAATATTAGCTATGTCCATATGTTTTAATGCAAGCTTTTCTACACTGCTTGTTGCACGTGGTCGTACAGTCCGTTCATCGGCGCTCTTCTCCAACCAGCTGTTGATTATTTCTTCTGCAATAGAGTAACACTTTGATTTAGCATGGTGCAGAATAGTTACGTCATTCTCTTCTGATACAAAATTGGGAACAGCTTCGTCTAGCATACTAATATCAGCTTCAGAAAAATCTGGACATGCATCATTCTTTTTTGGTTGAACACCATAGTAACGGCTCCCATCATCTTGTTTTACATGAATACTATTAAATGAAGCGTACAGTTCTAAATTTTCTCTCCACCCACTTGAATATGGATTCCTTGGTTTAATACCGGTGATGTTGTACGATCTTGTGGTCGAATTGGATCCTCGGCTCATCAGCTTCTTTCTCTCTCCCTCTCTAAACAAATATAAAGCGTTTGCCATTATTCTGTTGCTGTAGGAGATGTCAGTTTCAGTTTTAAACAACCTTGATATAAGAGACGCTTCCTCCATGCACTTGTGAAAGAAAAGAATTACACCATTATCCTGTGGCTGAACAACAATAGATAAATGTGATGGAAAGAAGATGGGAATAATTCGATTTTTAAATAAAAGGTAAAGCGCCTTAGGATTCCATCTTGACACATGGCTATCAAGGAGGAGGAAAGAATACTTGCCACTAGCGCCTTGGTCGGAAGGATTGTTCTTTATAAAATGAAGGGCTGCATCCAAAAATAATACCTTTGTCATGCTACCATTTGGTGAAGAACGGACTGTTATACCAAGATTTTTATCCTCTCTTGTAAAGCCTTCATTGAAACGATCTTCATCGAAGAGTATAGTATCTTGTTCTTCATATAGATGCAATCGCTTCTCAATGGCAGACATACCATCCTGGCCATCAGGACTAGAATGAATCATCATTGGCATAGGCGCTCCTTCAATATTTGCTGATTGGTCCTTGTATTTCCCATTGCTGCAAGAGAACATAGCAAATGAGAGATGTGTAGATGGGCGGTCGCCCTCTGGTGTTGACTGAAAGATTCGATTCTTAATTTCCGCTGGTACCAATAATACATCTCTAAATTTAGTAGGGTCGGTGCCTAATTCATCCATATTATAAATCAAATCGGCATGCACTTCACTCCAGCATTGTGCTTTACAGTTATCTGGGTCAATTGCATGTATAAGACTTACAACCTGATCCAACCGAAAGAAGAATGCGTCTCTATTCTCTGGTGTAACTTGTGCAATACGGGCAGGATCAATATTCTTTACATTCTTGCATTCAAGTTTGTAATTATTAAAGAATCTATTAAGTGTCGATCGAGAGAAGGATGCTTTGCCATCCCCTGTATCACCTCCGTCTATGAGTGCTTCTCTGAGAATTTGTCGTACAGCTTTCTTCCCTATTCCTTGTCCGGAAAGCGCTAATTGTTTAATCAATTCTCTTATAAAGATCTCAAGCTCGACAGGTAATGCTTTTTTGTCTGAGGCGTTGCTTCTATTAGTTTCTGTTTGTTTTTGTTTTTCGATAGCACACCAAGCATCATAGTCCTTTAGTGCTGAATGTAACGGCTCGTCACGGAACTTCCTCTGTTCTAGTCCACTATCCTTCCAATGTCGAGAGATGGCGTTTTTGTTGTTGACCCGATCTTTTTCTCTGATGAAGGCTAGTAATTTTGTTCCATCTGGGCGGAGATAATATTCAGTCAACAGCTCCTTCATCTTTTCACCCTCAAGCTTGGTTGTTCTGGGTTTCTTCTTCTCTACCTCCTCAACTGATGGTGGCACATCAACATCTACTACATTTACGACGTCGTTATCATCCTTCTCAAAATCCTGCTCTGTCAAATCAACTGTCACAACAGTTGTAGGTGAATCATCAACAGTACTTTCATCTGCATTTTCAACATGAATGACAAATCCTGCCGGTTGTATTTTTGATCTGTTCTTGACTTGCTTATCTCGAAGATCACATCTCCATTGATGAAACCAAAAGTCGTATTGTGTCACAGCATCAGAGTACGGAGCTTTTCGTTTCTTCAGATCTCTCAAACCGCTTTTCTCCCACCTTGTTCGAAAAGGATGAATACTAATATATTTCCCTTCACAATAAGTAGTTTGTGCTATTTCACACTTATAAAAGGCAAGAATATGTTTTCTCCATACAGTCTCTTTAAGCTTCTTTGGCTTTGGTTTTGTCACAGTCTTCTTTCCTGCTGTCGTCTTTGTTGCCTTCTTCTTATTGGTGGTATCATTCAATACCTTCTTTGAACGTGCCATCGTCTTGGTGCGTTTGTGTTGCAATAATAACAAAAATTAATTGTAAATAGAGAATAGAAAGAAGCCATCATACCAGCAGCAGCATCAACATCATCAACAGGAAAAGCAAAAGCTTTAACTCGATTGATTCATTTATCTTCCCACCAACATGCTATTATTTTCAAATTTGAATTTGATAATGGGTGGATTTTTTTAAGTTTTCATGAGATGATGTGTGGGTGGGATTAGAACGCAATGTTGAGAAAAAATCTTCACAACTAAATCTCACTTTTCGTATTGCAAACTCTCACCCGGTGAGAGCAAAAATTAGAGTGATTAGGGATTTTTAGACAGAAAGGGCGCATGCAAGCCGTTGAATGTATGTGTCGTTAGAATTTTGAGTAAAAAACTGAGGCAACCGACTAATTTTTTAACTGACACGAATGAACAGGCATTATCGGTCCTGTTTGTCACTTTTTGATGATTTTTTTTCTTGTCACAGCGTTTGATTGCTTTTCTTTTTCATTTCACAAACACGGCAAATAATCTTTTTATTTTTCCACACATAAAAACCTTCCGGTATTTACTTACAATATTTTAACAACAACAACAGCAACAACCATGCCACTTTTATCTGTCTCACATGGGACTGTCAAGGAATTGTTTCGAGGAAGTGCACAGTTTGCTCGACCATCTACAAAAAAAGGAGCAGGTTGGGTTGCTACCGGTGATAAAGGCAACGCCATCATTCAACAACATGTCAACCAAGATGGCACAACTGTTTTTGTTGTTCGTTGGACCAATTTTATGGGAGCTGATGGAATGAATGGTCGTATCCTTATTGGTCTTCCTATTCAGCGTAATGGAAGGGCAGTGTACTTCAAAACTTCATCAACAACAACCCTTGGTAACCGGTACAAAGCTCCATTTTGTTTCAAGTTTGAAACAGTAGATGATGCTGAAGAGTTTGAAGCATTCTGGCTTTTGAAGAATGGTTCGATTGCATTGTGGAAGAAACAAGATGCAAAGAAGAAGGAAGACATCATCAATCCTACCATCAAAGTACCACTTAAAGATTCGACAAATGAAAATACTGTACATACCGGTAATGCTAAACGAAAAGCAGTTCCAATGATTGATGGACCATTACGCACCAAGAAGAAAGTAGAATGTAGGACTATTTCGAATTCTCATTCACCTGGGTTGATGGCCACTGAAAGAATTATCAATGGTAAAGTAAGAAAGATTTTGAAGGCAAAACGTTCTGCTTTAAAATCTATTACAGAGGATTCAATCGTCAACTTGAATGAAGAGGATAAGACCAATTTGAACGATGACAACAGCAAGGATTCAAATGAGGATGACGACGGTAGTTCGAATGATTCTTCTGGAGGAGAAGATGTTATCATTGATGAGGAAGATGCGCCTCAATCACAGAACTGGAAGACTGCTTTCGCGTCCTATGAGTAAAGAATATCAATCACTACGTGTCTAATTGATATTGCAAAAGTGATAGCAATAATAATAATAATAGTAAATCAGCAACAGTACCATCGTTGTCAGTATTAAAAATACTAACTCAATTATTCTAATCGAACTCACCTGATTTATTATGTTTTAGTGACTACTTTATGTGTTCCTAGTTGTTTGTGCTGTTACGGATGCATTCACTTGTCATTCCCCAAAATGAATGAAATTTCATGTACTACCCCCTTTAAAAACATTTCTCTCGTAGGTTTCTACAGGACTTTGAGTACCACAGAGTCAAAAATTCTTCTTTTTGAACAGAAAAAAAATTATTTTTTTGCCGAAAAATTTGAAAAATCACCTGCAAAAAATCACGTGCAACTTATTGCCTATCAAATTTAGAATTAATGGTAACATGGCAAATTTGATAGGCAATAAGTTGCACGTGATTTTTTGCAGGTGATTTTTGTTGGATTGAAGTTCGTCGTGGAAAAATTATGCGCGTACGAAGTTGGCAAAAATGCTGTAATTTTTGCGCGTGATTTTTTAGCAATACGTATTTTTGCCAACTTCGTCAGCGCATTATTTTCCCACGACGAACTTCAATCAAAAAACCCAAAAAAATCCACTTGGCGAAGCCAACGTATGATTATACCGTATGATAGTATATCTGAGTTATGATCATACCGTATGATAGTACTCTTCTTTTTGAGACAAAAAAATTCGTAAATTCGTGTTTTGGTAAAACCCGAAATCCCCGTTTCGGTCACCCCAAAAACTATTTCCCCCGAACCGCCCTCCTATTGTATGTATTTATACAATACCTACCATACTATATTTTTGGGGACGTAATGTACTACTAGAAGCATGGAAACAATTGCCATTACCAATATCAATTTTATTAATTACTATTGGGATTATATCCATACTATTATATTTAGATTATTTCAATATTGTTCTTGAACAATCACTATCATCACGAAACATCATAACTGATAATAAAGTAGTAAAATTTATTCTATTAATGGAAATTTTTGGATTATTATATAGGAACTGGTGGAAGAATGAATAAATCAATGAATGAATTCGAAATCACGAGAATCAACAAGAAAAAAAAAAGGGGGGGGGGGGGGTAATCTGTACTGTACGTGTACAACGCATACTGTACAAAATAATGACAATGATGATGATGATTTATGGGGTGGAAGAAGTAGTAGAAGGAGAAGAAGTGGGGAGTACAGTAGTACTCATTCTGCAAGGTCTTGAAGATGACGATGACGGCAACTATGACGGCAACTATGATATTAACTAGTATCAATCTTGGAGAATAAGAAGTTATAACGATCGAAAAATCAATTCGCATTCAAATCGAATCGAAACTTAGACAATCTAGTTGTAGGGAAATTGAGCGATACACAGTAGAAGCATTCGATTTGATTTGATTTGATTTGATTTGGTTCGAGTCGATTATCGTCACATAGTTAGGTAATATATACCAATAATTAAGTTACACAAAAACATCAGTGGAAATGAATGATAAATAATAGAAAGTTTCCTTTTCCTGAACTGAAAAACTGATCATTTTAATAACGTTTTCAATATTATTACTATAGGAGTGCTACTTCCACCCTTACAAACAGAACATGTAGAACATCATACTCTAGCCGCTTTAGGCATATATAAACTACTACACCATGCTATTATTACTGGAAAAACGAGGATGGATTGGGTGTGTGTCTCGTCTTTTAAAATAATATTTAGTAAATATATATATATATTTTTCTTATCCTAATTTTCAATAATTATTGATTTCTAAATTTTTATTTTAATTTATTTTAAAATTCTTATCTTAATATTGTTGCCCACCTTGTTGTTGCTGTTGTTGTGCTTTTTTACCAAGCCGACCATTAATAAATTCATTTGTATCTAACCATTTATTCACTGTACTTGATATACATGCAACCTGTGTACCATTTAATGTATCACTTGGACGGGATGTAATACATTTTTCATAACTTCTATCACTTAAATCATTAATCACTTGTTGGATTAACATTTGTTGTTGTAACATCATTGACATTTGTTGTAATTCTGCTGCACCTCCACCTCCGCCACCACCTGATGATGAAGATTGTGACATCATATTGGCACCACCACCACCACTAAAATCTTCTCCAGTTGAAAATGATTTATCACCAGTACTATTATCACTTCCGTTATTATCACCACCACCTCCTCCAAACCAACCGGCCATATTGTTAATTTCTTGTTTATTTTATATGTTTACGGTATATTCTTTCGTTGTTGACGTTTACGGTGTCTTTTTCTGTCGTTGTGTCTAACTTGTTACTGTTGGTTGTTGTCGAACAGATCAGCCTCTCCTTTGAAGTTCCTTCCTTTTTTATTATTCATTCACGTAAAATCTGTGGTGGCATCTGTCGGATTGACAAACAGAGAAAACACATCTCGGTCTGTACTTTGTGCTACTGTATTTTGTTTTTTTGACTTACTTACTTAGTCCCTTTATCTAACGTTGCATGCATGACTGAAATTGAAACAATCTATCTGTTGGATTTCAAACTCAAACAACCTCAACTCACTAAGATCATTAGCAAGAGTAAACAATATCATCATGGCAGAGGAACCTTCCAAAAACGAACTGAAGAAGCTTGCTAGAAGCAAGCCGTAGCCGGTGCCGCCGCCACTGCCTACTCCTGGTCAAACTTGAGGTATGTACTGTATTGTTTTACTGAAACTTGCATTGTACCGGTGCGCTATTTGATTTTGTCACGACCTCATGCGCGCGCGTTTAGAACATCATTGAACACGTGAGAAACGGTAAAGGCGCAAGGTCGTAAGTAAATAATAAAGCAACTAAAAAGATTAGAAAGAGGACCCTTTGCATATCGTACCTGAGGACCGGTATCAGCTAAATCTTCCCTTTATCACACAAAAGATATTAACCAACCACAAAAAGACAACGCATACATTCTTTTTTACGAAACTAGAGTTACACGGATCAATAGTATCATGTCTAATTATGAATCCAATTCACTTCCACACAACTATATGATACACCCATATGATGTAATTTGTGCTCGAGGGAAGAATGCAATTAATCATAGTGGGAATAAACATTACCGTAGTTTGATTCAACATACGTTGCAGCGATATAGTAAAGCACGGTCAAAATATGAAAAGACAATTATCGTAACAGAACTTATTGATAAGATAAAGAAAAAAAGTCCAAACGGTGGTTTTATAAAAAAGAATCCAACCACAAAAAGTTACTATCAAGTGTCCGATCATTTTTCAAGAGAGAAGGTTGGACAGAATTTACGTGATAGTTTAGGTTTCCAATACAAATCAAGTACAAAAGCAAAACAATGTAAACGGAAAAGGTACAATGCAACAGTTGCTAATAATGTTGAAAGCATTATTCGATCAAATCATGTTGTTGTTAATCATATGAATGAATTATCAAATACATTACAGTATCAGTGTCTAAACGACAATTACGACTATATCAAGAGTAGCAGTGCTATTGATATTGCTATAAATTGTGATTCATCTACTACGAGCAGCATCAATGGTTGTGAAGATACTGAATATTACATCAACCAATTATTTATAAAAACGAATAGAGATATATTAGAGGCGTTAAAAAAAGATCATGGACTATTACAAGAATTTACACAAGCGGAAAAAAGTAACAAATAAATAATACCCTTTTGATTCAATACCAACCGCGATACAATATATATGTACTATATTCTGATGTTTCATTTATGACTGGATAATTAATTTATTTCTCCTCACAAAGTCTATCTATCATCCCGTGCCCGCCATCTGATATATAGCTAGTGCGTATACTCCATGTATCAACTTGATTTTGTCTTTCTCGAGGGCTCCTACCATATTCTCCAACACCTTGGTCAATCCCTCTGACGATATCGAACAGAATGCTGCACTTGAGTGGCGGTCATGTCATCCAGATTGTGTTTCCTCCCAATTCTTCGAGCGTGTCCCTAATTTTTGGAATGAAAAAACATCTTTTGATTAATGCCATTACAACTAATTGCACCTCATTTTGACCCTATCGTCCTTTTTTTAGGAGCTGCTTTTATCATTTATAGTCTTCATTATTATGGCGAATACGATTCCATTGTGATTGGCAGCTATTGAATCTTTTTCTCATTTTCTTGGCAATGTCTTTCATTTTCATCCCAGTCATCACTAATTCACACAAAGTTTTTTTCTCTAATTGCGTCCATATTCGACGATTATTCCAACTCTGTACCTCTTGTTTTTGTTCCGGTGTCAAAAATTATTTCTTCTTTTGTGTTTCGTACCAGCGGGTTTTACATTGTTCCCAGCTTCTTCCTGAAACTCTCTCGGCAATTAAACGCCAATTCTTTCCCTGATGTTCTCATACTGAATCAATTAATTCATTAAATTGCGATTGCGTCCAATTCCACGACGAGGAAGCGACTCCGTCCGAATCTTCATTATTGTTGCCTCTGCCACTAGAACTGTTGGAGTGATTTGAACCATCCCCAATAATGCCTAAAGAGATTTCGGCGTCCTGTTGTTCCGACTCGGAATTTCGAACTGAAGGATAATATTGACTATTAGTGTCGTCATACGATGCCGTGTAACTTTTACTTGCACGTGGTTGTGGTAGTATACTATGATAATACAAAACATCCACAAGTTGTATCGCATTTCTTTCGAGTATCATTGTTGTTTAATTTCTTGGTTTTTTTTGTTATGCTGTTACAATATAACGCAAGAGGCTGAATTGTGGCGGAATGAGAAAAGATGCCTCGTAAGTTTATTCTAAGATAATGCACAGGTAAGTTACAAGTAATCAAAAAAAAGTTCTCTCCTTTTATTTTGCAGTTCGCAAAATGTTAATTTTAATTACTAGAAATCTGAACAAGGCACATTCAACCCGATAACTTCAACTTACAAGATTCGCACGCACCACTCAAACAGTTGCCCCCCTGCTGCAGAACAATTTTATTATTATTTCTTCTAGATATGCCTTTTGCTGATACATTAAAACGTACAGTAACGCGACGAAAACATCATCATGCTCTTTAAATTTTACGATTACTTAGTTATAGTGTACAGTACTTGCCAAAAAAATTTAAATGACTGTATTTGGAAATGTTATATAATATGAGTTCTTTTACGTATTTCCTAGTTGTACCATAAGTAATTATTACGCCCAGGCACTACGCAGTTCGCAGGGTACAAGTAAAAAGTGAGCAACAAGTAGTACAGTAATAATGCTTTCGATTATTGTACAGTAATGCTTTTAATTGTTCATTAATTTATTTTGAGTGTCTTTAGGAGGCGATTTACTTACTTACTTACTTACTTACTTACTAACCTGTACTCACCACAAGAGACGAGATACGGGAATACACATTAAAGACGCGAATGACTACGCGACGACGACTGCGATCTCTGTAACTGTAAATAAAGAAGGAAACAATAAGTACAACGTATACGGGTATACGTTGTAACATTATGACATACAATAATAAAAATGATGGAGGAGGAGGAAAATTAATAATTCCCATTTTAATGTTTTTGATTATCGCATGTGTTATTGGTCAGATTTGTTCCTTACTTTATTTGAATTATCCACTTTGGTTTACATGTACTATAGGTATCGAGGATGTATATAATAATAAAATCGATGATGATGAAGATATAACTGTGAATACAACAAGGAAGCAGAATAAACATGATAAGGATCACAGGAAAAAGAACAATAATCTAGATCTATTTGATAACAATAATGATAGGGATGTGGATGCGGATGCGGATGTGGAAGACCCACCTGCTGATGATGTACCTTTCGTTCCACCTAAAATGATAAGAATGCCTCGACGTAATTCGATGTAAAAATAAATAAATATCTGATGGAACCACAATAGGGGAAACAACTATAACAACAACAAACAACAACTATAACAGAATAATAATAACGAGATCATAACATGATATTCACCATGCAAGGGAAAGAATAAACGGCCCGGTCAATCTGGATTATCATATCATATACTATACTGTATTTCCATTATTACAGTAGTAATATGTGACACTATTCATTAATGGCCCATAATATAATATAATATATCCAGAACAAAATATATAAGGATGAGTTTATTGTCAAACAAAACAAAATGGGATTGCTCACACCATGCCATGCCATGCCATCCACTTTTCCTAGATGAAATCTTTAATAGTCTCACAACTGTTTCGAACCGGTTCGATGATCATATAATACTTAAATAATGTTTTAGATAGTACTGCGTACTTAATATGGTATAGTGTTTTCCTTTTAGTTGTTAGTTTATCGTTCATTATTCAAAACTCAGTTATAGTTTTGATTTATTATTCAACATTATACTCGCACAGTGTAACATAAAAGAGCTGATTCGATCGATTCGATGTGATTCGAATCAATCGATCTTCGTTCATTCTTTAATTGAATGATGGTCTATTATATTGACGATATCTTTTTCAATTATCAAATGCTCATTTTATGAAAAGTGCCCCCCTTTTGAGAGAAAATAATGAGTCCCAATCGAATGAGTCGAGTCGAGACAGTCAGTCAGTCCTGATGGAATAGTGAATGGATGCTGTGTGAAGAAAAATAATGATATATTTTATTGTTTTATGATTTTGTGATTCTGCGGGTTGGATGCGTTGTGCCCTCATGCCTCATTTGGATGGATTGATTCGATTCGATTCGATTCTGCGAACACTTGTTCCTGTAATCTGTTACTTAAGTGAAAAAAATGGTACCGCGACTCGTCGTAACTTATCGCAATCATCTTTCCTTATGCCACTACAAGCGAATAATACAAATTGAATTTAAAATTATTATCAATACACTACTTGATGTACACAGAATATACCGTATACTGTGGTGCTGCCGGTATATATATTAGGACTATAATGAACAACAGTGCTCATTTTGATTCATTAATATTTTTGTGTTATATTTTTATTAATGACTATTATTATTAGGGAATACATTATGACATAGCGAGCGAATGAATCGTACATGAAACGCCGTTCGAGATATTCCTACACGCCGATCGGAATAAAAGTAAGAATTGAAAAGAAATCAACAAACAAAAAAAACGAAATCAACAGACAAACGAACAACGTTATATAATAGTCATCGATCTTGATTATTCAAGTACGACGACGTATGTATTTAGCATCTACTACTGCAGCAACATAACTTAACATAACATAACAATGACAGACAACAACAACAACAACAACAACTATGAATATGATGATTATGTCGATGAACGAGGAGATTCAACAGATTTTGGTGGACCACTATTAGTACCATTTTTAATGTTTCTAATCATCATATGTTTTTGTGGTCAGAGTTGTTTATTAATACATTTGAATTGTTCAGATATGTTCATAAGAGGACTTACTAATGCTAAAATTAAGATCCTAACTTCTGTAAAAATAGGAAATAATAAGCAAGACGACGACGACGACGATGACGACAATAAACAAACCGAAGTTCATAATAATAATGATAAGAATAATTTAGATCTGTCAACTACCAATAATAGTGACGTCAATAACGTCCCACTAAAATCTGAAACTTTCGACGACACTCCACCTAAATTTATAAGAATGGGTCGTCGTAATTCGATGTAAAATTATATATATATATATATATATATCTCATGATTATATTATATACATATGGAATCATGCGATGGAATCGAATGAATCACGTATTATATCACATCACGAGAGATTATGTAATAACAGCAGCAACTACATGCAACAACAACAACAACAACGACAACAGCATCAAAAGTACAATATGAGTTTGTAAACTAGCAAATTGTTCACCCACTTAAATTACTACCACGAATAGTCAATAGTCAATAAGCTACATGAAAGACGTACGTACCCAGTATGTAGTTTTCTAAAACGCAAGAAAGGATTATTGGAAAATTCAACACCTGTGGAGATATGAAGAATGAAGATCTAATCGCATCATAAAGTATATACACATATACATAATATCATAATCTACAGATTTAAAAATTAAGGAACGCAATAGTAATAGTATTTGTATACTTGTATCATTATTAATATTCGTTTAGTCTGTGTGTGTCTCTGTGTCTGTATTCAGATTGAACGATGCGATACGAGAGAGGGTCGTAGTTGGATTGGATTATGTCAAAGGGCGCGTATCCTAATTCACGTCCGTTTCAAACATACAACTCAATAGAACAATCTATATCAAGCTGTCTTCAAAGGACACAAGGTCCTACTGCTACGACAAGCTGATGATATTATGATGATTCAAACTGCCAACGAAGATATCGCTAAAGAAATCTTTAAGATCATTGGAGTAAAGTTACAGTTAGAAAATGAAGATGAAGCACCCTTTGCCTATCTTGGTCTCACTGCTGATTTCAATAGAGAAGATATTGAACAAAGACTCACATCGTGATATCTTGCGAGAACTACAGTGATCAAATTTTCAAATCTTCTCTTTTATGCTAGCCACCAGCGTGTTATTGCCTCTTGTATCGTATTTAAGATCAAAATCTTTTTTGAGGGCATATTCCAGTGCAAGACTCCAGGCAACAGGCAACGGAAGGGCCATATGTAGGTCACATAGCTAGAAATAGTACCTCCAGCACATGCCATGCATACTGTAGGTGACCATTCCGAGACGGCGTAACGTGAATTGGGCGAAGTAGATTCATCTGTTTTTCACGCGACAAATCACACGATAGAACTTGAGACGTGAGGAAAATGATCTATCGCGGCAAAACATCGTTGCCATTTATTTACCGTTGAACCAGAAGGAAATGGCAAACACGACTGAAGGAATCAAATCGACTCAACTCACATCAACTCAAATCACGACAGAAAACCACAAAAAAACCAGCAACAACTCATGCATTTCGGTCGAAGTTAGGAAAAACAACCTTCTCACTTTTCAACACGTTGGTACGGGGGATGTGCTTATAGGAGAGGTGATCATTCCAACGTGAGATACTAGTAGTATCGAAAATTTTACAGGTTATTGTTAACTTTATCCTATGCATCGTGAAACTTTCTCATATTTTATTAAAGTACAATAATAATAGAGTTTATTATAGATCCGACCAACATGTGCAAGAATTCGTAAGTGATGCTCGGAGCTTCTTGTTAAAGAGACAAAGCTACTCACCAATGATGTAAGGTCGTTGGTGTTTGTAGTTCGGTTTCGTTCGGTTCCATCCTTTTCTCAACTATCGCCTTTCTTTCATTTGTGCCGATCGACAATCGATCATCTATTCAACCACAACCAAAACAAAAATAGCCGTAGCTCTTTACAGAATCAACGATTGCTGGTCGCCTCGCAAGTCCTATCGATTGCGGCACTGGTCATCTCCTTTTCGTGGTGGGTTAGCTTTTTCCTCGGCGTTTTATTGATGGTGCTCTACCAGATCAATTGTTGCTGGTTCCCTCTCAAGCCCTACCTTTTCGTGCTGTCTCTGCTGTCTCTGGTAGAAGCGGTATTACTTGTCTATGCAGGAATCAACCTGCTCTCCAACGAGCCCGAGGTAGGGATATTGATTTTCTTTCCGTTTATAGGGATTTACTTGTCCCTTATCATAATGAGCTTCGGTCCTTTCTTGTGCTTTGGCGCTGCGGTCCTCTGGCTGGCGGCGGGGACTTGCACGTTTGCCTTCGTGGTAAGTGGGAAGCACGCCGCAGTCGAAACTCCGATAGAAGGTACTAACATACAGGATTCGGCGATAGAAGTAGCTAATATACAGAATTAGGCTAATCATTGGTCAGAAAGAAGATATTTTGATATACAGTACTAAAGAGCGAATGGGTGAAAGTCTCATAATAATTAATTCTGTTTTGATGCGATCACAGAATCAATTTCGGGACCAAGGCAAAAATTAAAAATGTAGACTCAATTATATTTGAATAAAAATACAGAACCAAGACTAAATAAAAATAGAAATGAATACGGGGTTGATTTCATTCAACAGTGGTTATTGGTTTATTAATATTTCCATAGATTCGACTCGACTCGACTCTAGTTTTCTATTATTTGTACAGCATGTACCGTATTTAAAACTTCCATAACCTTACTACCACAATGCATACACATAACGTGTTGGGTGTATGATATTGGCAATTGAAATACAGTCACATCATGTACAAAATAGTATTGCATAAATTTAAATTAGAAATTATTGACCGAAACGAAGAAATGGGATTGAATTGATGGGGAGAGAGAGGATTGATTCTGTGCGTGTACGATTATTTGAATACGGTAATCATGTCTTCACTGTATATTTAATTAAGTACGACTGTATTTATTATTTTATTATTAAAACCGAAAAATCTTTATTTATTTGAGGGCATATATTTAATTTAACGTCTTTTTCGCTAACATATTTAATCAATTAAGCGTACGAACACAAAATTTGATTATAAGGGAAGAAGTATCGAGCGTTCAACGTAAGCAATATATATTCACGCTCACTTTTTTTTCTTTTGTGATATATGATATATTATAATGATCCATCCGACCATCTAAAAACTTTGTGACCTGCTATCATATCTCTACTGTATCTTCTGTTTCGACGTGTATTGTATTGTGTTGATTTTATTGTACCGTACTGTGCGTACTGTATAATAAAACAGCGAGAACCAAAACGTAAAACAAAACATAGTAAAAAAGAGGGCACCAGCACCGCAGCTTCACACACGTCTTCTCCTTCCTGCACCAGGAGTGATCTCACTGAAATCCAAGTCCAAACAAAACCCATCGCATCACATCGACCCCGCACATACGATATCACACCACTAGTATATACATCACATATATACACGACACATCACGTCATATATACTGTTAGCTGGCGTCGACTTCGACTTCGACTATACTCAACTACAATAGTATGTCGTTACAGTTACTACAACTTTCCGCCACCACCACCAGTAGTAGTAGTAGTAGTCGTGCTATTACATCATCTATACTGCTAATATTACTAATGGTTTTAATTTCTACTGCAGCAGAAGTAATTGCTGTGTCATCGTCATCGTCATCCACGACAACGTCATTGACGACGACGTCATCGTCCTCCTATCTACGAAAGCTTACTTCGTCCTATAATTACAATAATGAAAATAGTCAAGATGAAAATAGTCAAAATGAAAATGAAAATGAGAATACAAACAATAGTAATAAATATAAAGGAAATGGTCCATTTAGTATGGATGGTATGGAAACTTTGTATGATGATTTTAGTTTAGCATGGAGATTTTTAGGTTTTTATGTGGACTGTAATATTTGTGTTCAAGATGATGGTAATAATAATAATGATAATCAGGATGACGAAGAATATTCAAGTCCAGCATCAGAATGTATAGAGAATGGAATTGATACGGTATGTAGAAGATATGCATTATGGGCAGCATATGTTGATGAAGGGTACGAAGGAAATGGCATGAATGAATATCAACATTATAACATAAAATCAAAAAAGTATGACACATCGTCGTGTGGTAGTAGTAATAGTAGATGTGTTAAAATGGATTGTCATGAATCATCATCATCAAATAATAGTAACAACTTCAAATTACTTGGATTATATAAAGATCTACAGGTAAATACATTCATTGAGAATATTATTAATTATCAAGGTGATTGTATATGGAATGATAATGAATATGAATTTATGAAAAATACAGTTAACAATAACAATAACGGTAATAGTAACAATAATAATGATGATACTTCTTCTACGGTATATTGGCCACCAACAAAATGTACTGCGTATCGAGTTGATGATAATGACGATGATAATGATAATGATGATGGATCATCATTATCACTATACGTATATTATAATGCTGTGCCTATGAAGAATGGTAATTTAGGTGTAGGTCTATTTGAAGATAGTTCTTGTTTAATACCATACAATAACGATAACGATGAGGATGATGAGGATGATGGAACAACAACAATTACAGTAGAAGATATATTTACTGCGTCATCAACATCATCATCGTCATCTCAATCATTTACAGAACAATTACAGACATGGAATTCTGCAATGGATGCATTCAAGGTATGCCAACCATGCATTGCATACGATACAAGAATATTACCCAGTAATAGTGGTACTACCGACGACGACAACGACGACGACGACGATGATACATTTATCTGTCGAAATAATCTAAATAGTGATGAACCTATCAATCAATGTCAATTATTTGTAGAAGAATCAGATACAATGGAAATAGCAACATATCGTGATATATTACGTAAGTATTTCATTGTCATTTTGTTGTTGTTCTTGTTTTGGGACAAGTCATTAAGTCTTTATTAAATTCAAGGTCTATATGACCCCGTCTTTATTTACCGAGCGTTTTTTGAATCTAACACAACATTCTTTTGTTTTCTTTTGTCTATCATAATCATCATCTATATCTATATGCATTATATAGTTGCTGAATCACAAGGAACAGTAACTGGTATTGATTTAACAATAATTCATTCAAACGAGAATAATGATAATAGTAACGGTAGTAGTGGTAGTAGCAGTTCAAACAACAGAATGATGTTTGGTAAACCATTTATTGAAAATAATAAACATGAATGGTTCTCCATTATCTTTTTTCTGATTGGTGGAACATTCCTATTATTTGCTATTGATACAACATTTTTTAGTAACAATAACAATAACAAACGCGATAATAGTAATGGTGGTAAAAAAAAATCGTTGAATGAACCATTAGTCGTGTCGTCTAAAAATGATACCAAGAAGAAAAGTAGTAACAACAACAACAACAATAGTAAAATTAGCAATAGAATTAGCATTAGTAGTAATAATACGAAAAACAAATCAGACGATAATATTGCTAATATTACTAATAGTATTACCAACGGTACTGCTGCTACTGCCGCTGCTGCAGCTGCAGCCGCCGCTACAGCCGCTGTTGCTGCTGCTGCTTTTGTCACAACTGCATCAGCAATAACAAGTAGCAGCAAAAGCAAACGCAATAGGAATACTACGGACAATCGCAATAATAATAACGACAATAACAGTAGTAGAAGTAGTAGTAGTAACAGCGACAGTAATAGCGACACTAGTAGTAGTAGTGATGATAGTAGTATTAATTGCAGTTATAATAATAATAAGAAGAAGAAGAATAATAAGTATGGTGGTAGTAGGGGTAACGGTAGTGCTGCAGTAATAGCAGTATGTGGCAAAAATAATAATGTAATCACAACCGCTACTATTACCAGAGCAGCAAATACAAATACAAACACAAACACAAACACAAATAAAATGCATCAACAACAACTAAACGTACACGCAGTACCAGCACAAGTACCACCACCACCAAAATCTATCTTGAAAAATGCAATTAGAAAGAATAATTTCAATGATTATAGTGATTTCAGTACTAATAGCGAAGCAGACGGGGGAATAACTACTAATACGTGTAATAGTATGGACGATATTAAAAATGCCAGGAATAGTAGTAGTAAAAGAAGTAGTAGGAGTAAAAAAGTATGTAATAAATAAAATAATTACAAATACAAATATCAGGAATCCTCAACGAGAATAATAGTTGAGGTCGACTTTATATTTCGATTGATAAATATCTCTCTCTTATCAGATAAGAATTGACACGTACTCGATTCCAATCGAACATAGATCTGTTCTACCATCCAAAAAAACTAGTTTGAGTTTGTACTTCTCTGCAGTTCCAATATCGACCTGCTCCCAAACAACAATTGTGTCATATATTTTAAAGGATTTTGCGTCATTTCCGGGAGTTTGAATTACCTTCATTATGTGTTCTCATTCAGATCGGTCGAGGTCAGTTCAGACGCGCTTATTTCATTCGTGCCAACATCATATTCTTCTTCTTCTTCTTCTTCTATTTAAATAAAAATTTGCTTTTACAAGCACCCATCTTAACAGTTGCACATGCGGTTGGACACCATTTGTAAATTCTCTTTTTTTTACCATCAACTTTTTGTTTCTTTTTGCAGATCTTTTTCACTTGTCTTCTACGCTTCTTTCTTTTACTTCTTTTTGCAGTAATTGATGCTATCCAATTACAATCCTTCTTTTTTTTATTTTCAAGTCTGAAATCTTCATTCTCGGTACATTCATCATCAACATTAGATGGATTTAATTTAGTGGGACTAGTAGTTGGATTTTTAGTTGGCAAGGTTGTAGGTTCATTAGTAGTCAAGACAGTCGGTGCATTCGTTGGTACATTTGTAGGTGCACTCGTTGCTATAGGCATATTGCTGGGTGGAACACATTCGTTATTTGATGCATTTGATGGGCAGTTTGGCGCCAGAGACGGAGACGGTGGGGCAATAGTCGGATTTATGGCATCATTCATCTCGACACTAATAGTACACAGATTTATATTACCACTTATAAAATCCACTCGTAAACGATGAAGGCCTTCAGGTATTCCGGATAGCTCCCATACAACTTCCTCAAATACCTTGTAACCTTTTCCAGTTGTGTATAGATCACCACTCTCTAAATTTTCGTCCAGTAGTGTCAGTCGAAATTTCTTCATTTTGTTTAGAAGGCTAGCAACTCGAATTTTGATCCTTATACCTCCTTGTACATTCGAGTCCGTTTGAAACTTGTACGTTACGTATTCTCCTTTTAAAGTAAAGGCAATGTAACAATCGCCATCACAACTTGATTTATCTTCTAATAATTTGAGATCGACAGGCCCCGTCCCGCATTCTTCATCGTCACCCCAGTTTGTAGGAGTAGTATCGCTGTAGTCACAAAATTGCGTGGCTTCCGCTGTGAAAGGAACTTCGTCAAAAACCTTACATTTTTCTGCACCATCTTTGTACAGTGCAGTCGGCGCATGCGTCGGAGTAGGCAAATTATTTCCAGAACAGTCGTGATAAGGCGCTGTTAACTCGTAAAGCGGCATACCATCACCTTTCACGTCAAACCATGCCATAGACCCAAGATCGCTGTGCAACATCACATGACAATGCACAACAAGTCGTTGACCAAAATTGGATGTGCGGAATCGGACTGTACACGGTCCCGCTGAGATAGTATCATAGAATTCACCCTCCACATATCCGCTGCCACACCCATTCGGTGTCATCACTTGCATATGATACAAGTGAATATGGAAAGGGTGACGTTGCGTGTCGGGTAAATCAAACTGATAGACTTTGTTAAATGCAAGTGACTGTAACGGAACATCTGGATCCCATTCTTTGCCATTAATGGAATCACGTTCGATTTTGATAGCCAATTGATTCTCGTTTGGGACATCTATTGAATCCATACTCTGAAGCGATGGAGGACGTTTCGGCTCCCATCTCCCTACCTCATTCCGTAAATTTGAAGAGGTCCCAGACTTAATATTGATGATCGCAGTAAGTTTTCCACCGAACAGAATATTGATGGATTCCCAAGAATTGCATCTTAAAGCAAAATCTCCGCGAGATGATCCCGTCATCTGGAATGTGTTGTTGTTAACGCTTTCTGAAGTTTCATCGAAAGGAACCACAGAATGCCAGATACCATCGCTGGCGACCTTGTGAACTTCGCATCCTGCCGTGAAACGAAGTTCCTGGGCGACACCCAACGGGTCAACGGTAGAAATACGCAGTCTATACCATTTTCCATTCATAATATTAAAGATTTCGTAGCTTCGGCCATTGCTCAACATCTTGTTGCCGTCATCAAGTCTCAAAATTTGCAGTAATAACTCGTTAGATGCCCATGATGGAATATCGTTATTATTATTGACATTATCCTCAACGATAAGAAGACCAGTTGCTCCACCATTCACCTGAATTTCGGATCGAGAATGCGCATGGGGATGATACCTATTTTATAAAGTTTATAGTTCCACCATTCAAAAAAGAGCATCGAAAATTAGGAAACACAATGATACGATAAAATGGTGAATGGAATGAAAATAGCTTCTATTTACCAGTAAGTTCCTCCAGGATGGTCGGGTCGAATGTCCCATGCTATTTAAAAAATATGATACAAGATTCAAAAGTAGTAAGTAACCATGAACAACGACGATTCGATTCACATCACATCCACTGTAACTACAGGCAGGCGGCAAAAAGTGTTTTGTAGAACAACTACAAAGGACAACTACTGACAACAAACACTTACTGTAATCCATGCACATTCCTCCACCTTTAACGATTCTAGTGATGTCATCACCGTTCCCGGATCCAACGACATGCAATCCATGTGTGTGAATATTCGTAGACGTAGAAGCCGGAGCTAGATTTCGTAATGTCATACGGTAGGTAAGACCAGGTTGCAACCGAATTACAGGTGCCAACCCCATCGTCAATGTTCGACATTTTCCTTCTATTCCGTGTCCTCCAATTTGGTACCAGTAAGTTTTAGTATTATTATCAAAACAAAATTCGAGGACTCCACATTGGTCGATATGAATATCGTCGTCGTCGTATTTATAACCGTCGCATTTGTTGCTCCATGGAAAGGTTTTTAATGTTGGAACACCATGGTCACTATCAGAAGATCGATCATAATCCGTATCGACATTAATCTTTACAGTAGCAGTGTTTGATGTATTCCCTTTACCATCACTGACTTTTAGGGTAGCAGTAAATTGACCGGAATTCTGGTAAGTATGGGACGTAGTAGCGGCAACGCCATCGTCGTAATCGGAATCATTTTCGCTGTTGTCGCCGAATGTCCATTGAAAGTTCAATTTATCTCCATCTGGATCACTGCTTTTTGATCCATCAAAGCGTACCGTTACGCCTCCACTATCCGAGGAATATAGAGTCTCAATCGTGGATATAGGTTTTTGATTGTCATCATCACTACTCGAGTCACTGTCGTCACTGCTGTTTTTCTTCTTTTTGATATAAGTAAGACGATTGATTGTCCCGGAATCGTATAAGAGATGATACAGAGACATTTGATCCTGGTTCTTCTTGCTATTGTATGGTCCAAAGCGCAATCGCAGCACAGAATTACCCTCAATATCCTGTACAATCGGTACGGCATCAAATTTCGATCTTTGTTTGTTGCACTTAGTACCACGACATTCGTTGTTTGCGTCTCGTTTCATATGGAAGATACTCTTTGCACGCAAATCTGAATACAAATACTCACTGTCGTATTCTTGTGGCCAAATCCCATTTGGAATAAAAGCACCCCCCACACACGCTGCACCTGTATCAGATGGACGCTGATAAAAATGAATAGGGTCGACAAATTTCGAATCATCAACGTTGCCACAACCGTCACTGTTCGTTTTTCCCATTTCACACGGTCCCTCACGTTCTCTCCATCCATAATTCGCTTTTTCGTATCCCGTCCCACCAACATTGATTTCTTCCCACGCTTCCCTACCCACATCGCTGACATAGAATTCGGTTTTCCCATTTTTCGTGTTGGGATTCATTACCAACGAAAACGGATTTCGCAATCCTTGTCTGTTATATCGGGGTAAACAAGAGAAAAAAAGAAGGTTTGAGTGTTCGCGTTAAAAGGTACATATCCGGGATGCGTCTTGCGCCTCTACTAGATATTCATATTACTTACGCAAAGATCTCGGTACACACACGCGATGTTCCATTGCCAGGGTTTAAAATTCGATTCCCACACAATTGAGAATTTTTGTCTCCCACGTACGGATTGTCGGAGGGGATGGTCCCATCGTCTTTGATCCTCAGAATTTTTCCCCATAAATTATCCAGATTGTTCGCAGGATCATCGAATCGGGAATATCCTGTATCGCCCGTTGCCAAATACAAATATCCATCGGACCCAAACCCCATGCCACCTCCATTGTGCTGTTTTCCTAAAATTAGATATAGGTTATTAAATATAGGTATAGGTATAGGTATAGAATAATACAAAGAAATAATGGTATAGTAAGTAAGTAAAGAAGGAAGTACAGTAAGGTAATAGAGAAACTTTAGATTCCAAACAGATTGTTTTGAGTCGATTCGATTCGAGTCGAGTCGAACCCAGGTTGGGTCATCTGTATTATGATTGGATGATGAATTTGATTTGATTTGATTTGATTTGATTTGATTTGATTTCCAATGGTTTTGTTTACTTACCTGCATTTCCTGTTCTCAACAGGACCTTTTCGTTTTGGAGTTTGTTTGATTCGGTCAACGTAAATCGTGACAATTGACAGTATGGACCGTCTTCGTCGACGTTAGCAAAATCATTGGGAATATCACAATTCCCATTCCGACCTTTGTGGACCCAGTAGGCGTACAAATAATTGTACTCCTTCCCATTATTGCCATTGATAGTTGTAGTAGTTCCAAATTTTGGATGAAGAACAATCGACAGTAACGCACGCTCTTGTTCTATACAAGGATCGACATTGTACAACAGTTTTCTGTTGTTATTGTTATCCTCTAATAATAAATCACCAGCCTCAAAGACGTAAATTTCCCCTTCTTTCGCGGCTATTAATACACGCCCATCGTTCGTCCATGCCATATCGGTCACACGACGTATATCACTGACGATCGCTTTTTCATATTCAAAGGTACCTTCGTCGTCATTATCCTTGATAACGACCGTATCGGCCAATGTTGATCCAATGGGTGCATGAATCAGTAATAATAATGCTACTACCACTGATGGCAGTAACATCGATAAGAAAGAGAGGATGATTCTCCCATACTTCTGCTGATGCTTCTGCTGCTGATGCTGCTGGTGTCGTCGTCGTCGTCGTCGTCGTCCGCCACCGCTGAAGGAGAAATGTCTCATGCTGAACAATCCTTTCGTAGATGCAGTAATAATAATAGTAGCCCAAATTGTTATTGTCGTTGTCGTTGTCGTCGTTGGAAGGGATTCGATTCGACAAGATATATTTCAGCAGAAGGAATAAGGCTGTATGTCAATAATTGTTGGTTGGGGGATTTTGGATGATTGATGCTTTATTTATTTGTAAAATATTATCTTGTTCCTGTATAATACTAGTTATTCTTTTTTATGTTCGCCATATACTGCTTGTGCAATGTTGTTAATCTACAGGTAATAATAAGGGATTGGATGATATAGAGTAGGCCCTGACCTTTCGTTTGTGGTCCAACCACAGAATTAAATCTTTTCGAATGCCTTGTTGGGCCCACACAAAATCAATATGTGTATTTTGAGAAGCTCCTGAACACAAAATTAACTAGTGTGCTTTTGAGACGCTCGTGAATAGAAAATCAATATTATATTGCCTTAAAAATAATTCTGCTCATTTATTCCAATGCGCGTACCGTACCATGCGCGATAAGAGTTACAACATACAGTACAATATGCGATGATCTTGGGCCTCCATTTATAAAAAAATATTCGCTAATAAAACTGCTAAGTTAGTGCGAAGGAAAAAGAAGATTTGAAGGCTTTATTCCGTAAAAGAAGGGAAACAAAACCAAACTTTTGCGAAAAATAAAGAACACTACCGTACAGTACCTGCTAGCAAACTGTACAGTAATGCATGACATTTTTAAATTCAGATTAGAAAAAGCAAGATATATTTTACAAATAAATAAAGCATCAATCATCCAAAATCCCCCAACCAACAATGAGATTCTCCTCTGCATTAATTCCATTCCTCTCAAGCCTTTCGTGGACTTCGGTCACAATGGCAGCTACGGAAGATCCAACTCGTACAACAATGACTGCCTCGAATCGCGACGATGAGGACTTTGGGAAGAATAATCATGCCTCGAATTGCGACGATGAGGTCTTTGAATACTGGAGAATTTTGGTCGATACAGTTGGTAGTATGACAACAAATACTCCTGCACCTTCACCTTCTCTTACGCCAACTGGAACGTGTGATATCGATACTTGTGTGAATTGTACTGCAATTATCGGTGGTGCCGAAGTCAATTGTGAAGATATTGTTCCCGAGCAAAAAAGTGCATGTGAATGTCCGGAATGTGTTCGAAATCTTGTTTTTGTATACACCGGCAAGAATTGTCCAGTAAATCAAGCCGGATCTGGTCAGTGTGTAGATTTTGGACCTAATGCATTCATTGCTGGTTACAGAATTACCAATGCTAATGACGATACTGAAGTTCTTGGTACTGGTACAGTGCAGCAAGGTGATGAAGTGACAATCAACGCAGTAGGTTTAACCGGATGTATTCCTGATATGCTTGCTGTTACAATTTCAGTGCCCACTGGTGGTCAGACGCAATCTTTCATTATTGATTCTACCTGTGATGGTGGTCGTGGATTGATTTTGACAGAAAGCTATGGTGCCTTTGAATCCATTGGTTACAGCTTTTGCATTTTCCCTCCCCCAAGTCCACAACCATCGCCAAGTCCTACACCACCACCTGTACCTGATCCTACTTCTGCACCAGTTATTCCAGCACCTACTGACACTCCAAGTGGTACACCAACCACAAAGAGTCAAAAGAAAAAGAGTAAAAAGAGTAAAAAGGGAACAAAGAAACAAGACAAGAAGAAATCCAAGACAGGAAAAGCATCTCTCCTTATTTAACATCAACAACAAATCAAATCCAAAAGAAAAAAATTGAAAATCAGATATGTAATGGATAAGAACACAACAGAACAGACAATTATAAGAAAAATCAACAATAGTGATATGTGAAGCATTGACAGTGATACAGAAACAGAAAACCATGAAAATACATTTTTATCTCTATTATTATACATACTATATATACATATATGTGACGCAAAATAAAAACAAAATAAACATTAATAATTACAATCATTGATCAATGATCAAAATTACATCTACCATTGTAGTGTACTGTAAATTATTTTGTAGAAAATACCTAAGCGCATTATGCTCGTCTTCACGTTAAGAATACGATACAAAAAATAATGTCAGTTTCAATTTTTATCTATTTATTTATGTTAATCGCTTTTACCGTAAGACGACGTATAAAATCTTTAGCACGTTCTACAGGAAAGCCCGCGATTGGATTGAAATTACAATTGAGTTGCGCGTGATTAAAAAAATTTGGCAAGCGTGGAGGGCCGCCGGTAATTTTTCTTCTGCGACCAAAATATTTTTTTAGCAGTTGAGTTTGTTTGTGGGGGATATACCGCTAATAGATTTATCAGTCCGCTAATAGATTTATTTTCACACTTATACTGGTATTTTTTTTTACACTTATACTTATACTTATAAATCTTTGAACGTGAACCGTTATTAAATTACTATTAAATGTATAAGCCATTTTCAAAATACTTATAGTAGTATTTGTCCACTAATAGATTTTTCAGTCCGCTATACTTATATTTACATATTGCGACCAAAATGTTTGTCCCCCAAAATAAATAGGTATGCCCCCTTATTTTAGTATATGCCTTCAGACAAGATTCCCGCTTCCCCCGCACGCACCAAGAATTGATTTTAATCCCGCGCGATCGTGAGAAAAGCTTTCAATCGCGGGCTCTCCTGTTCCTACGGCATGTTTTCTGAATCGCATTCATGCATACGGTACCACGAATAAAAGTATGGTTGTTTGAATCTTCATTCATTTATGCCAGGAAGGAAACGTATCAAGTCTTAATCACAGATAGCCGGCATGGAATTTTCTTCTATCACATCCAGTCTGTCAGTGCATTTTCAAAACCGTCTGTCTGTACTTCTAGGTCACTCCAGGGATTTGCGCACAAGCGCGCAGTGAAACCGATATAAATACACACGACTGAGGTAACAACCAGCTTGGGACTAAGTCAGTACTTATAGGTCACTCCTCCAGATCGCACAGCGCGTGGCTGGCAACAAGACCGAATGGTAGTTAAAAAGAAATCCACATACAAGTTAGGTGAGCCTCTTTTGATTATCCTTTCATGACAGGAACAGAAGTAGTAGCAAGCTTCCTAGCAAGTATGACCCTGTCGGCCTAGTCTGCGGAGCCTCCATTCAAAGGTGAATGGACCACAAACATTTCGTATACAATCTTATTATTTATATAGATGATTGATGTTCCTGATATGATTAGATCTTTAACTAGTGGTTGCATTTGATGCCATGGCGCGATTCAGGTGTTGCTAGTTCATGGCTATTCATAATCAATCAGTGCTGTTGCAACAGCACAATTTTGGGTTTCTATACCAACATTGTTCATGGGATTTTCCCCCTTTAGGTGGGGTTTTTTCTGCCACATCCCTGAGATGATCATAAACTACTGAGTGGTGGTGTTTTTTAGGCTATGCTATGTAGTGTCTTGTATTGCCATCGTTACCTAGTCTCACACCCTTCTATAAGATTGGGGGTCCGGCTTAAGATCTGTTGAGCACAGATTCTTTCGAGTTTCTGTGTTCTCTATCAGGGCTTTAATCAATACAAATGTAGTAGTGTAATACAGTGAGTGGGTCTACCGGTGACTTTCTGTATTTCTAAGACTTTGAGGATCGAAGAGGCAGCTACCTTAATAAACAATAATTTGGTATCATCAAGATCGGCGCAAATTTTTGACCCTATTAGTGCGATAACAGTAAATAGCGCGCTTCACTCAAAATAATAAAAGATTGGCATTTCTGAACACTCTACTTCCTCCGTGCAACGCTAAATGCATATGCGCAATGGTGAGGAATTATTAAAATCCGCGCATTGTGCTAAAACACTGTACAGCGCAGTGTGTAGTTTAGCACACAAAGATTAAAAATAAATAACCAAAATTAGATTTTGGTGCTCTCTTTCGTACACTCATACAAGCATCCCTAAGCATCCATTTATGTTGGGACTGCTATGAATAGATAGATCTTTTTATGTAGATTATTTCTATGCCCTACTTTGGGGTGCTAGGTACGAAAATGATAGTGATAAACTTGTTTGCACAATTCTGGAAAGAAATGACTAAAAACCAGCTTTTTGAGTTCCAAACATATATAGCACCTAATTAAGCATATAAAAGTACCAACCAAGGGCATAGATCTCTACCTTATAATTAGATGAAGCTACTGGTAACCAGTTTATAGCTTAACTTGATTTTTTGACAGAGTACTAGGTCCACGGAACAAGGTAGTTAAATTTGCATTTTCTTCGTGCTTTTACGTGTTGTAGCGCGATTTTCGGCGCACGCTGATGATACCACCTTAACTAGAAATGCAATACCCAATTTCTTCTTTTTCGCGCAAAATTCGGTTCTTCTCATTTCTTACATGAATTCAGGATTAGATATAGGTATAGGTATAACAGAATACAAAGAAAGAATGGTATGGTAGGTGAGTAAATAAGTACAGTAAGGTAATAGAGAACCTTTCGATTCCAAACAGATTGAGTCGAGTCGAATCCAGGCTGGGTCGTCTGTATTATGGTTAATTGATGAATGTGATTTGATTTGATTTGATATGATTTGATTTGATTCGAATTTTCAATGATTTGTTTACTTTACCTGCATATATGGATATATTATGTGAATATAATGTTAGAAATATGCAAAATGTAAAAAGACGGAACGATCCACAAGGAATGAATCAATATAAAAATAATCTGTACGCAAACAAAATTAAATGAATCATCAGCCATTCAATTCCATTCCATTCCATGCTTCTTACTTATTTTCTTTCTACCATTTTCCCCTCTATCATCATCATTATCATCATCATTCTGCGGCGCACTCCCGTTTGAGGAAACCATCTTTAGTATGTCATAACGACTGAAACATATGCATTCAGAATGATTTTGTCTCAGTCTTGATCCCTCCTGTTTCTTTCTTTCTTTCTCTATCTATCTATCTATCACTCAATCTCTATCTGCTCTTCAAGGAATACAGTACGCGCAAGTACATTTTGCCCGTGTGTATCAAAAAAGATCTACCTATCATACTATTACAATACTAATACTATGTGTTTATTATGTATCGAAAGATCCATTCTGAAAAATGATTCTGACGGGTTAAACACACACACATACACAGTACTCAATATGATATGTGTCTACTACTGTATGATTGTGTGTTAGTTTTGTGGGACTGTTTCTTCTTTTTCTTTTAAAGTTTCTTTCCCCTTTCTTGGATCGTCGTGTGCCTAATATTATGGTACAGTAGTACGCGTTTGTTGTGTATTTCCATCCTTTCCCCCACGAATCGCTTTCGCGGACGCTCCTGTACTTGTACAATTTGGATGTAATGGCATCATCTCTCTATCATCTATCTGTTATTCTATTTGCCCAAAATTCACTCCCACAAGGGCCAGCAGGTGCTATAATGTTTTTTTAAATCGCGCGAACCCCCACACCCCGCATACCGTTGGATGGCTCTTAAAAAATGAGCCAATCAAGAAATTTTCAGACATCAAAAATGTTGATGGCAATGCCAATTCTTCGAACTCAAAATTGTAATTGCACCCAAAAGTGAATTATTCCCCTGAATTGAAATTCAACGGAAGTTACCCCTTAAGTCTATCTATCGATCTCAACCAAACACTGATACCTTCTTACTTCACATAAAATTGTAATGGATTGTCCTCCTTATGAGGCATCCTCTCATATCTCCTTTTAAGTAAACTTGTTACCTCAACTACTTCCTTCTCAAATATCATACCGAAAAGGCAGTACTACAGGTTATGAAGCCCTTCCTACTACTTCCTCAATAGATCCAGCTCCAAGCTCTCCATTGTTGTCGCTGTTTTGACAAGTTAAAAGCCAAGTCTCGAGCTAAGCGATGTGCATACTAGTAGTACTGCATGATCCTAATAGATCCAAGCGGCACCCCATGCAATGAGCACGGAACCAATTTTGGAACCGAGTTCATTAGTGCCTATTGCGCCTGTACCCAGTTCTCGATCCCAATCAATCGTGGTTGATTCGATTCCTTCAATTGATCCAGATTGATTCTAGATTCATTCATTCTACGGTAACAAAAAAACAAAATGCACTTCAACCACCAAAACTTCAACTTGTCAGCTGCTTACAATAAAATTGTAGGCGCACGCACCACGACGAATCCAAACAATTAGTTTCCCATTTATTTGTAATTACTGTAATGGATTTATTGATTCATTCGAATGAATCATTCTAATAAACACAACTGATAGAGATTACGGTACACCTATACAAATCATATACGGGTAATACGTCCGTTGTTTTAGTTTACCGTATCTTGTTTAGTAGTTTGTATATTTAATTAATTTAATATTTACTTTATGTATGTATGTACAGTATGTATGATCATTTTTCTTCTGTGCTTTTTCTTTCTGTCGTTGAACACATGCTTAAGAGTGCGTTGTATGTATTATGTCCTGCGGCTTTTTTTTAATCCATCAATTCAAAATTACCACATGCAACACGTGGTCCACCACAATGAAAGACAATGGATAAATCTTTAATATTATCAAGATTAGAGATATACTCATCAGAAAATCTTTGTCTTCCTTCACTAATCTCTACCTGTCCCATTTTACTACTTAGGTCACCCATTTCACATGCAGTAATGTCTTCTATAGGCTCACATGTTTGTTTAATGACACGTCCAGGCACATTGTTAGCAAGAAGTGCACACACACCATTGTCTCCCTGGTACTGTGATGCACCACCACATCCAAATGTTGGATCCCAATGTCCTCCAGCATCACCACAGCTTCCATCTTCTGGAATGGCCCTCTCATGGACATGCCAATTCAACGTAGTTTCAGGATTATCACAGTTATCACAAGCATTTTTGCAGATATCAGCATCAATCTCGTCGATATCAATCTTCCATTTTGCATTCGTAATCTGTTGTCTTCCTTTATTACCTTTTCGTTGTTTTTGCTTCTGTTTCACAGTGACTGTCCCCTTGAAAAAATCACTATCAATCATAGCTTTCAATTCGACTACATTCTTTTCATTCTTCCCATTATTCTTGGGGGCCTTGGCCTGCATTGTTACGATAATAGAAAAATATAATGATGACGATTAGATTCGAGTAAGGTAGAACAATAGCTTCGGTTGTGATCGATAGACTCGAACAAAATGCGTGACAATTACTTTCGATTGTGCTCGATAGATTCGAACGAAATGTACGCGGCTTGTCTTTTGATATACCAAGGCACATAATATAATAATACTATCGAATTAATTATTATCACAATTAATTACGACGAATATTATCTTACCTCAACAGAAGTAGGGATAGTACATAGTCCTGAAACAGCAGCAAGTGCAAATGCGGTGGTGATTGTAGAAGTAGAGAATTTCATGTTGGGGTAGTTGAATATTGTTTTGTCTTGTTTTGTATTGTAAGTTTGCTTTTTTAATTTTGTGAGAATGACAATGACAATACAGCATGCGTTGTACGTAATTTAGAGTGTGGCAGACTATTAAAAGTACAGTAGAGCGTGTATAAATTGGCATTCTGCAACGAGAATTCTTTTTCCGTCCCGTTGTTGATCGAGTGATTAACAAATCGTCGAGTAGCATCGCGGTAGTCCCACCAAAGCATTGATTTTGTCGAAGAACTCGATTTAATTCTAATCGATACAAGACTCTTGCGCATCTAACTACCACTTCGATAGAACACGTGTAATACAATTTGGTGCAAGCGTTAGGGAACTAAAATTCCAGATACGGTAATACCGTTTTTGTTCGGAAACAATAACTCTACACTACTTACTGTTGTATGCATCGCTATTATATAATAATATAATATTATAATAATTTTATAATACACCGTATCCAATCAAAGACCTTTTTGGCCACAAGGAGAGAACAAGGAGAAAAAGGAGAACAAAAAGAACTCGTTAAATGTACGCGTACGCGTATGTACATCCAATCGTTATTCGTGTCCTCGCTCTACTGTACGACGTAGTTGAAGCGACGACGCGACTAGAAAACGAATACTGTATTGTTCCGCTGTCCGGCTATGAATGACTAGAAAACGAAGAAAGCGAAGCGAAGAAAAATTAATATTATATAAAAATTGCTTGCGAGTTCAATAAGTTTCGACATAAAATAAATATTAAAAAAAAAGTGCGTGTTAATTTGCGCGATTGGTTTTACAACGAAACTACCAATGCCAATATAAAAACTAAATCATGCCCATATATTACTAGTATTTGTTAGTCTAGTATATAATAACAACTTTAGTATCAAGTGTCTACACCTAAAAAGTCATTTGTTTGGAAAATTCAGATATGGAGTTTACAATTGACCTATTGGTTGGAGACCTATTATACTCCTTAGTCTTGTAAGCGTACTGGTATCTCATAATGTAGGCTCACACACAGCACACATCAAATAACCCCCCAAAATGGCCCATTTGCAGTGTTTTGTGGACATACAGTACACTCAAAAAGGTGATTCATCCCAAAATATATGGATGGGGTGCACCATATATACCAAAGGGAACTTAATCCTGGTGCTTTGTGTTGATGATCCAGCTCAGGTGCGCACAAAAGTGAAAAACCCTGTTTTGGGGACTAAATGGCCCATTTTGTGGTTAATGCAACCCTTTACCTTCATAACCTCCATGGAAACCTAAGCATTATGAAGACCTTGTAGGTATGGGTATGATGGATGCTAGTGCACCCAACCCATCTGGTGTTGTCCTCTGCAACCATTTCAAATGAGATATTTTGTATTTATTTTGATCGAAAATCATGTTGTTTGTGTGCCTTCCACACCAGCAAAATGAATCTCATTCCGCAACCACAGGAACAGAAAAGTTGTTGGAGGCAAAGACAATGTTCTAATACTCTATGTGAATGCTAGTGCACCCAACCCATCTAGTGTTGTCCTCTGCAACCCTTCTGAATGAGATATTTTGTGTTCATTTCTGATCAAAAATCATCTTGTTTTTTTTTGTGCCTTCCACACCAGCAAAATGAAATTCATTCTGCAACCACAGGAATAGAAAAGTTGTAGGAGGCAAGCACAATGTTCTAGTACACTATGTGGATGTAAGTGCACCCAACCCATCTGGTGTTGTCCTCTGAATCCCCTTTAGATGAGATATTTTGTATTCATTTCTGATCAAAAATCATCATATTGTGTTTGTGCCTTCCACAGCAGCAAAATGGATATCATTCCACAACCACAAGGACAGGAAAGTTGTAGGAGGCAAAGACAATGTTCTAATACTCTATGTGACTGCTATTGCATCCAACCCATCTAGTGTTGTCCTCTGCAACCCATTCAAATGGGATATTTTGTGTTCATATCTGATCAAAAATCATCTTGTTATTTTTGTGCATGCAACAACAGCAAACGGGATTTCATTCTGCAACCACAGGAATAGAAAAGTTGTAGGAGGCAAACACAATATTCTAATACACTATTTGGATGCTAGCGCACCTGACTCATCTGGTTATGTCCTCTGTAACCCATTCAAATGGGATATTTTGTGTTCATATCTGATCAAAAATCATCTTGTTATTTTTGTGCATGCAACAACAGCAAACCGGATTCCATTCTGCAACCGAAGAAACAGAAAAGTTGTAGGAGGCAAACACAATATTCTAATACACTATTTGGATGTTAGTGCACCTGACTCATCTGGTTATGTCCTCTGCAACCCATTCAAATGGGATATTTTGTGTTCATATCTGTTAAAAAATGTTGCACAACAGCGAAATGAATCTCAAAACATACCCATATCTGCCAGTCGATGTCTGCTGCATTGAAACACCAACCAACCATTTCCATACCACCTTTGTTAAGATAAATCAATACAGCTTGTATTTTTTACTGTCATTTCTATATATTAAGAAGTCAAGAAATAAGCACACCATCCCACACTACACAGTAAGATACTTTTTATAGCCCAAAACACAGTAGAACGCAGAATTGATTCACTGTCCTCATTAGAACATATTAATTAGAATGGAAAGCATCATCATCCCAACCCACCATTATCCTGGATGTAACTGCAATTTACCCCTGTTTTCAGAAATATCTCATCATAAAAAGCAATCAAGGACTGTAGTTAACATAGTCATGTTGTCACTATTGGTTGGAAAATGCTCCCACACCAATTTTGATAGGAACATCCACACAAATACTCTTAAAATAAACTAACCCACCTAAAGCCCCCTTTAATAGGGCCTCTGGTTCACATGGTACACCTCATGCAAAATAAATTTTAGTGGATTTTGTAGGCGTAAGGCGAGTGTCACTATGGAATGACCGACCAGGACAGACCATATGAGTGGTATGACCGACCAGGGTCAGACCGCACATACACCGTACGAGTAGATATAGCCAATCATAGAGAGCTACTAAGCTCACTCTTCTAATAAACACTATTTACATACGTTAATAGCATAGAAGGTCTTCATTCTAGTGAACTTAGGTAGCTAGATACATTTACATTACAGGTTATGAGAACAAATATCTTTTATCACTGTTAAAAGATAATATAATAAAGTTAAAACAGGGTTTCGTTATCGATCATCATAGATCAACAACGACGTACATCGAAAGTTTAAAGGCTGTCGGTGATAGATTCTTACGAAACAAGTTTCGTGCACGTAAAAACTGTACCAAAAGCATACAAAACAGCGCGTGCGTTGAATTAAAATTGCAAAAATCGCTTAAATAATAAATAAAAGCACAACAAATTTCTACAACACTTGTACCATGGCTAAAAAGCACTCAAGAAAGTCAGGTAAGATGCAGACAAGCACATTGGACACAATGCCAATGTCACCACCGAGGGGTGGTAGAACAGTACCTACAGATTTCATTCCTTACGACGGTATAAAGGAGGAGGAGATCGAAGCGCTGAAGCTAGTTTTTCGACTGGATGGAAGCAATCCATACAAGGATGACCCATTCAATATAAAACCATTCATGCCGATGACACGGTATGAAGAAGCGGATCACCAATCACACCTTGTCATACTACATGATGAAGAGTTGGAAGTAGACCAAAAGTATATTGCCATCGAAAACTTGATAAAGCAAATGTTTAGCACACAACATGCATGGACTCCACCGACATGGACGCCACGAAGCAGATACCACTACGCCCAGCCACTTCATACTATCCTACATCAAACGGAGCCACAGTATAAGAGAAGAGGTAAAGCACCTAGAATCGTTGAATCACCACCACAGATACAACTATTGAAGGATTTAGCAGAGGAAACGGAACTTGATTCCAGCGACACCGGAAGTGCATGGACAGTGAAGCAAGCCAAGCAGAGAGCTAAGCGAGCACGAGAAAGAGATGGAAGAAACACCTCTCGATCCAAAGCAAAGCAGCGCCTTGCAAATTCTAAGTCACCACAGAAACTTCCAAAAGAAGTGCAAGACATATCATCACTATTCGATTCGGAAGCAGAAGAATCAGAAGTAGAAAAGGAAGACGAATTAGATGATGATACAGTAAAGGAAGAAATGGAAGATACAAAAGAAGAAATGGATGCTACAATCGATAGATTAGAACAACAGGAAGAGGTATACTTACGAGAACAAGAAGAGACCAAAAGTGAGGTACTCAATGATAGTAACCACACTCCCAGCGTACTTGGAACGGATAGCAACAACGATAGTAGTAGACTTGGATCTTGCAGTAGCATAGACTTAGAAGATATGATCGATAAGAGGATGGAAGAAATGATGAATAGAAAGATGGAAGTGAGATACAAGGAAATGGAAGTAAGAAACACCCAAGAACACCTTGATTCCATCACCCGAATGATGCGAATGGAAGAGAGTGCGGGTAATCAAATGAGAATAACAAAAATGATGTTACAAGATGCTGAATCAAAACTTATGGAACTCACCTCAAAGATAGATGAAGTCACAAACCGAATCGATGAAGCAACCACAACAATTGCAGAAGTGGATACGGCCACATCAGTTCTTGCAGATCATCTGGAAGCAGCACAAGTAGCCATGCAACTCATAACAACATCCAGACAACTAACGGCAGGAGAAGCAGTAGCCATGCGATTGGGTGCAAAGAAACTAGCACAGAAGTTAACTGACCACACGGATGCACTAGTACAAGATCTCCAAAACCACAAGGACGCCTTATCACAAGATCTCCAATGGTCCCCAGAGGAACTAGATCCAACGAGAATCAAAACAGCACTGAAAGATGCCATAGCACAAATCAAATCAGCGAGGGATAGCACCACCCTTGGATTGAGCGACATGGCACAGTCGATCAATAGGGAAAGCCGGAAGAATATCATTGTGGAAAATCGAACACAGTCATTAGCAACCAAGACAGAACTATCAAAGTTCACCAAGAAGGCAACGGACGACATGCTGATTACATTAGCAATGATAGAAGATCAATCAAAGGCTGCAATAACATCTCTGGTAGACGGACCAGATTTTCGACAGATAATCCAAGATCAAATCAAAGCCTACATCAAGACATTCCCACAGGAAATGTCCGATACATTGATGGATTTCGCATTAGATTTCTTCAAGGATAATGATACAATCGACCATCATATCAGAGAAGTAGCATCCTCAGCAACAGACATCGAACATATCACAAACCAACTTGAGAGAGAAATCGATGGAATCGCGACGAAGTGGATGAACACCAACGTAGGAGATATCACCAACAATCTTGGAAAAGAAGTGGATCGTATCGCAACAGAATGGATGCATACCAACGTAGACAAGGCAACAGACTGGACGCGAACCAACTTAAACAGAACACCAAGCACAACCGGAACGGACCCAACTACAGAGGAAGAAAAAACCGTACAATGAGACAATGGGTGAGGATGACATTGGAACAGGAGATACAGGCACAGGAGATACAGGAAAATATAAAGGTCTATTTCCAGAGGCGAACAGAAGTTTTCAACAAGAACAAGCAGCACGAAAAGCCCGACAGGCAGAGGAAGCAGCACTGGCAGAGACTAAGAGATTGGGACACATCTCGAAATCAATCACAAGGTTTGGCACCATGCAAATGCACAAACATTGTATTCCAGCAAAGACGATGGTAACGATGGACCAAGCAAAACAACTGTACAACGAGATGTATGATGACTGCCTCATAGAGACATACCCACTCACCAAACTAAAGCACCTATCACCGACAGGGTCATGCCTACCACCAATGCACAACGAAACAGATAACACCATCTCCACCATCAGCCATGCAATCATGCGACGCCTTAAGGTCATTATACCAATCACCAACTTGGCGATGCTTGACATACTCAGCCCATTCGATGAGGAACGCAACGGGTATGGAGCACTATATGCCATCATGAGAAGGACATGTACGTTCATGAAACCAACCACTCAAGGATGGGGACCAACCTGGACCAAAACAATGACCCCAAGCGCATATGTAGTAGAACTACAGGCATCAGTAGCAACCCATGAAATGAGACACAACACCACATACTCGGATGTTCAACAATCACAAGAAATGCTCCATCAAGCACTTCAATCGTATAATACATCAATTGCAACGAAACTGAGTGGAGACTTCAATCAATGGATCCTCGCACATCCAAAGAAACCCCTCCCCAACACTTGGAAGACAACAGGTCTGGCAGACCTATTTGCAGATTACCCCAACACATCAAATAACAAGATCAACACCTTGTCGATCAACACATTCGATGGAAAACCAAAAGAGAATGGATACTCGAGGGAAGGGAGCCAAAGATACTCCCTACGCAACAAGAAACAATGTGCATGTTGTAAGATGGCAGGACATAGTATAGGAGATCAGATATGTAGAATCGGAGCTCAAATATCACACGCAACAAAATTCGCAACAACGAATAAGGAAACTTACGATACCAATGCAGATAAGTACTACAAATCGAACCGTCCAGTAATGATCAACAGGGTCATGAGATCACTCCCAACCTATGCATCAGACGAAACAATAAGAGAAGAGTGTGAGGAATGGACCAAGGACGATGAAGAGGAAGAGTGACAAACATGCTGTCCTGAGAGATCGGTACAGCCTGCACGAAAGAAAACACCACATATACCATTGTCACCATCACCATCAGATAAAAGAATAAAGGGGAATATAATCATCAACAAAGTATCAAAACAACAACAAAAACAAACGATATCAAACGACGTACCACACCACATCAACCATAACAATCATAACTACTGCTTTGTTGAAGCCCATACAAAGGATTTACAGGAACAACAAGCAGCAAACAATACCATCGTCCAGTTGAATAAAGAAAGGATGGCCATTGTCAATCGATTCAATCAATTATTATCTGAAACAGAGTGTAACGATAAGATTTGTAATGAAAAGATAACTTGTAATGAATTCAATAATATGGAAATGAAAAATGAATATCTGGAAAAAGAACCAACAATCCTACCAACAACGCGTAGAATTCTACAGGAAAAACAGAAAATTCAGAGCGTGGAAAATCCGGAGAAGCAATCACGGGAATCAACGAATTCAGTTAAGACAACTCCAACGAATACGATTGAAAAATTACCAAATTCCGAGTCGGAGATGAAGACACATGTTTGTAAAGTATCGACGAATCCCCAATGCGGACAAGAACCAACAAACACGATTGAAGATTCCTTAACAAAAACACGTGGGAACGGAAACATACAGAACAGTAATACACAACAAATACTTAACAATCATGAATCGGGAAACGAACAGAAAATCGATACACGTCTCATAATTAACACTAAGAGTACACGAACTGTAAAAGACTTCACGGACATCATCCGCGAATACAATACATATGGAGGAAGAACAATGCATGAGACAGGAGCATATATCATCAACGCAATTGAATATCGATACAACACGTGCAAGGCATATCAAAGCATGGTCAGCGCGACTAAAGCAAAATCAAATTTTTCAATCACTTCAGCAGACCTCACTCCCGCGTACACGCCGGCCGACAGCCTAGGTTCAACACACGGACAACCATATAATATCAATGCAGTTAAGCTACAGTCAACCTCAAATCGAAAATCAGTACGAGTAAAATTTAGAATCAAAAAGCTAAATAAGAGAGTCAATACAAACAATGAAGATGGGAATGAAATATTCAGTAAGAATGAACAAGCACAATATACCACAGAAATCAACGCACAAGGCGATACTGGAGCTAACTGCTCCGCAACTGACACGATTGATATCATACACAACTATGAAGAATTCGCAATCCCACAAGACGTTGGAGTATTCTCCGACGATGAGACAAGTACAACTCTCCAAGCGTTGGGTGAAGGCGTGATTAAAATTTTGTCAGATCAAGGCTCTATTATGGAGTGGCCCGTGTTGTATACACCACTATCGAGTGGTACAGTACTATCACCAGATAACTATCACTTCACTCATAAATTGAAATATTACGCGTTCTACCACCTTGGAACGACTAATAGTACTGGAAAAATTGGATTTCTAGATTACAATCAAAATGAACTGGAATCAATCCAAATGAAACGCACTAACAATGGCGAATGGTTGACTTCCAACCAGATCTTACTACCACACTCATTGAACAACAAACACATCATACGAGCAGTAACACGAAGATCGGATTGAATTAGAGACCTACAGTTGGAGAGAAATGACAATATGCAAGCAAAGGAAGATAGAATAATAATTGATCAACAAATCAATGAATCTTGGGCTACTGATATCGGAGCCCATCACTTCGAACAAATGAAGGAAGAAGCACACCCAATATTCACCGACGTCAAGCTAAAGACAATGGACACACCACACCAATTATACACTCAGAAGATGAAGGAACTGGAACTATGGCACCAACGGATGGGTCATTGTTCAACAAGAACATTGAATGAGACAAGAAAATGTGTAGAAGGAATCCCCGATCTACCAACCAATACACCATTTTTCAAATGCCCATTCTGTGAAAGAGGCAAGATGGTCAAGAAGGGAGGCAATAAAACAACAGATAAGGACAACTTCATACCAGGACAAGCGTATCATATGGACCTAGCCTTCGTAAGTGGACCATCGAATCTAGAAATAGATGCAGGGAAGAATAGTGAAGCACGACCAATCATCACCAAGAGTCGAGACGGATACATCGGATTCCTTACCATCATTGATGTATCATCACGGAAACTATGGACCCATCCAATCAAGAATAAAGATCCACCAATCGAATATATCAACAAATTCCTCAAACGACATGGTATTAGAACAACAAACCCTTCAAAAGCTATCATCACAACAAGTGGTACTGGATATTTGGCCAAGTCAAGAGCATTTGACGAAGCGGTGACAGCACAACAGTATATCATTCAACCAACAGATGATGATATCGACTTCTTTGGAGATCTGCTACCGGATCAAGTTGGAGCGACGATCACTACAGATGGAGGAGGTGAATTATCCAAGTCACACGAGCTCACAAAGCTATGTAACTCTCATGGATATGAAGTCAATTCAACAGCCGCGGACGCATCTTCACAAAACGGAATAGTGGAAAGACCACACAGGACGTTGAAGGAAAGAATGAGATGTATGATGTACTCAGCAAGACTAGGAACAGAGTTTTGGGCCGACGCACTATTACATGCAACATGGCTGTACAATCGTACATACCACAGTAAGATCAAGATGACACCACTGCAAGCATTTTCAGGTCAAATACCAGCACTTGACAGCTTGATTACCTTTGGAGCCAAAATAACAGCGAAGAAGCCAGGCAGTAGACCAACAACGTTGAACCCATGGTCGTATGATGGTATCTTTCTTGGGTACCAAAATACTATGCACAACATCAAGTACTGGGACATCAATACTGGAGCAATCAAAACGGCTAAGCACGATTCAAAGGATGAGATACAGTATGGAGACAGACCAACGAATCGATCACCGGCATCAAAACATCTAATGGAAGTTTTCACTGGAAGCGCTGACCACACTACCTACATGAACCCTGAGAAGGTAGATCTACACTTAAAAGATAAGCTATCACCATCAGCAACAGATATATTGGAAAGCAACCTACTGAATTCACCATTACCATATACAGTAGCAGCAGCAGCAACAATGAACAGGAGACAACAACGATGGACGGACAGGAGGATTAACAAATTAAAAAGAGCATTTAGACGACCAGAAATAGGAGATTTACAACAAGAACTTGCAACATTAGATATATCAACAAACAAATATGTACACACTACATCACATACGATTCCATTAAACGAAAAATCGTATCATCCAACATTAGGAATGATAGTAGCAACACACCCGGATATGAAACAAGCAATGGAATTAGTGGAGTTTCAAGTTGGAACTTCAACCCATCGTCATATTCGATCATGGAAGAGAAGATTAAGGGGGACAATAATATCAACAGTTAATAATCAACCAATAAGGACGGAGCAAGATATCATCAATGCCATTCATCAAGCAAGAATTAACAATCAATCATCAATCAAAATAGAATTTGGATCATTAGTAGGCTTTGCAATGAGTGGAGAAGGAGTACCAACATTGCAATCAGATCAGCTAAACGTAATAGCACATCATCTCAACAGTATCAACAATGAGGAGGACATTTGGGTAGACAAGACGAAATGGCCACAACAAATTGATTCAGGTGATTCAATTAGAGAAAAAGTAAGAATAAATATTATGAAACGTAACAAACTCAAACTCACTCCAGAATGGGATGATTTCCTCAAATCAGAATGGAAACAATTAGACCGTTATGAAAAAGTAGGAATGTTTGGAGAACCAGTGAAATCAGATCAGTGGATGACAGTACTGCCATGGGTATGGTCTTATGTCAACAAGGAAGACCCACTCACCGGGGATACGATACGAAAATCAAGAGGTACATGCAATGGAGGACCACGATACGGAGCAGCAATCACACTTGCAGAAACGTATGCAGCGTGTGTGGAACAGCCAGTCCACCGATTGACATGGGCAATATCAGCAGCAATGAATCTAATCTGTAAGGGATACGATGTAGGCAACGCATTTGCAGAGGCACCAGCACCAACATCCCCATTCTTTATGAGACCAGACGCCCAGTTTAAACAGTGGTGGGAGGAACACCTCGGAAAGGAACCAATACCTGAAGGCTATGTAATACCAGTTAGAAAAGCACTACAAGGACACCCGGAATCGCCACGACTATGGGACAAGTACATCTCCAAGATGATCATTGACGAGTTAGGCTTTACAGCAACAGTGCATGAACCCTGCCTCTACTACAAAAGAGATGACCAAGACAACTTGACACTCATCCTACGACAAGTCGATGACTTTCTAGTAGCTAACAACGATTCATCAGAGTGTGATCGAATAGGAAAACAAATACAGGACCGTATGACCAATCCACTAAATCAATTAGGTACAATTAGGAAATTCAATGGTGTCAATGTGGAACAAACAAGATACTACAACCATGTCCATTGCGCAACGTATATCGATAAGATTGTATCACATCATGGATGGAGTAATTTAAAAATTAGATCACCACCAACACCAATGAAAAGTGATTCAAAGTACCAATCAGATATACAGTCAAGTAGAGGACCGGAATCAATTAAAGAACAGAAGGAATTAGAAAAACGCATGGGTTTTAGTTACAGACAAACAATTGGTGAATTAATCTATGCACTAACAGTATGTCGTGTGGATATATCAATAGCAGTAATAACATTAAGTCAACACTCGCACCACCCGGCTCAAATACATTATGAAGCAGTTAAACAAGTATTTGGATACCTCCATGCAACGCGTATGGATGGACTCACCTACTGGAGACCAACACCGCGTATGGATCTTCCAATACGACCAGATCCATCACCAATATCAGCACCATCTCAACTACATAAATTTGACGAACAATGGAATGCATTAGAAATCACTGGTTCATGCGACACCACATGGGCATCAGACAGAACTGAAAGGAGATCGATGGGTGGTATCATTATGATGTTAGCAGGAGCAGCGGTTTATTATCGAACAAGACTACAACCAACAATAGCACAAAGCTCAACTGAAGCCGAATTTACGAATATGGCAGATGCAGGTAAAGCAGCATTATATTTAAGATGGATTTTAGAAGAAATTGGTATCATTATGGACGCACCAACTCCAATTTTAGCAGATAATCAAGGTGCAGTTCGTTTAGCGAATGCACAACAACCAACAAGAAGAACAAGACATGTAGAAATGAAACACTTTATTATATTACAATGGACAGATGACAAGTTCATTGATTTTGTCGATACATCGACAGATGAAAATTACAGTGATTCTCTGAGCAAGCCAACAGGGAGGACAAAATTTTACGAGCACACGGACGTCTTTATGGGAAGACGCAAACCGGCATATACTACCTATATTGATCATTCTAATGACAAAGCACACATAATCAATTATGTGTCTGTCTCCACTTACAGATCTAACCCACTTATATCACTATTACAGTCTGCATCACAGTACAATCCTGATGCTCTAGATTCTGTAAGTGTGGGGAAGTGTAGGCGTAAGGCGAGTGTCACTATGGAATGACCGACCAGGACAGACCATATGAGTGGTATGACCGACCAGGGTCAGACCGCACATACACCGTACGAGTAGATATAGCCAATCATAGAGAGCTACTAAGCTCACTCTTCTAATAAACACTATTTACATACGTTAATAGCATAGAAGGTCTTCATTCTAGTGAACTTAGGTAGCTAGATACATTTACATTACAGATTTTAGCTAATATACAGTAGGGTAAAAATTGGTTTTTGGCCCTTGGCGAGGAAAGCAAACCCCTGTCCACCAATGTTGTCAGGCAAACATATAAAGATTTGACATATAATGGGGCACATAACTTTATTTTCCGGATAAAGTTCTTCTAGCAAAAATAATAGCCGCAAGAAATTGACTAGTAACATCGTGCATAAGTAAAGGCTGGTCATTGTACATGAATGTGTGCGTGAACTGAAGGAGCGCCTACAACATGTTTTTGAACACATGATAAGGTAGAGGAACTTCCCTGACCAAAAAGAAGCATTTTCTTGGAAGTTCTACCCTGCTTTGTGTCCTGAACAAGCTATCTCATAAAAAGATGATGTGTGCTATGTGTGAGCCTGCATTGTGATATACCAGTAAGCATACAAGACTAAGGAATATAATAGTTCTCCATCCAATAGGTCAATTGTAAACTTCATACTTTATTTTTCCAAAAAATGACTTGATGCTAAAGTTGTTATTTTATATACTACAGGCAAAACACTTTAACTTTACTCGTTTTTGAACACACTTTAACTTTTTCAGGCTTTTTAGTTAATTAAAAACACTAAGACTTTTGTGCAAAAAAAAGTATCTATTTATTAACTTCTTGTCAAAGTGTACTTATTTAGTTTTTTCCTAAAGACTAAATCATGTCCTGTGGTACTTGCTAGTTGTACCAATCCACTTTCTTGCATTCTGACCCATCCTAGCATATGTATAAATTCCAAATCAGATGGTATAATCTGATCTTAATATGCATAGGATGGATACCTGGACCGGGCTTTGGAGTGCTAGGTATGTGTTCTTCACACTTGAAGGTGGTAAAGGGTGTGACGCAGCCTAGGACATGGGGAAATGGCCCATTTGGGGGGGGGGGGGGTATGTGACCTATTAAACACTCAAAGAGATGAATTGTCACCTATTACACACTCAAAGAGATGAATTGTCACAAAGTAAGCACATGTATGTGGTTGACCATATACACCAAAGGGAATATAAACTTGGCAAGCTTTGGGCAGGACCATGCTGATGTGGGCGCTATAGGAGAAAAACCCGTTTTGGGGGCTTAGCACACCCTGACACCTTCCTAACCTCCTTACAGCCCTAAGCAATAGTTGTACCTTGTACCCATAGGTATATTGTTGAGCTCCATATAATCTTTCAAGGTAATAAGGTCTGTATTGATGGTGCATCACGGCCTTGATTACACGCACACTTGGCACTTAGGGAAATAGTGTGTTTTAATAGCAGTGGGTTTTGACCTGTGACACCCCAAATATATGTATGGTTACCTAAAACAATGATATAATCCAAAATCTTTATGAATTAGACTGATGCCTAGCTATTTTGCTTGGGACTCAGCATACCTGGTATGGGCGCGATAGCATCTCAAATATTTTTGCAACATGTGCATTTTTGACCATTTTATGTCTATTCTATTGTTCCCCGCCCCACCACACCACCAATCTGTCAAATGTTCCAAGTATTGTTGGTTTATCTTGACCATATGCATATATGGAAGGTATCTGGGTGTTGAAACCATGGTCCCGTCCCTTCTTTTGATGTTGTGGCAGCCTATTTCTGAATGGTACTTTTGGGCATGGAAATATGACGTGTTGGCTAAAATACAATGTTCGTGTTCTGGAGGCAAGAATAAGGTAAGTATGAGGGATCATGACCCTTGGTTAATCCCCTATGGGTATGAGATAAATGACTGGGTGGTATTTTGGTGCACCATGCTGGTTCTAGAACCTAAGGAGAAGTTATTCATCTTATCATTCAAAGTTGTTCAATATTTTGTTCAATACCAACCAGAATTACTTTAGTCAAGTGATGATGAACCACCAGGAATAGTAGGAGGGAAACACAATGTTCTAGTACACTATGTGGATGTTTGTGCACCCACCCATCTGGTGTTGTCCTTTGTAACCGTTTTTCAAATGAGATATTTTGTTGTTCATTATTTCTGATCCAAAATCATGTTGTTTGTGTGCCTGCATGCCATAACAGCGTAATGAATCTACTTCCACAACCATAGGGAGGTAAAAGTAGTAGGAGGCACACACACAATATTCTAGTACACTATGTGGATGTTAGTGTACCCAGCCCATCTGGTATTGTTGTCTGCAATCCTTTCAAATGAGATATTTTGTGTTCATTTCTGACCAAAAATCATGTTGTTTTTGCGTGCCTGCCACAAAAACGAAATGAATTTTACTCCTCAACCCATGGACAAAGAACTTATAGGAGTTCTAGTACACTTTGTGAATGTTTGTGCATCTGACCCATCTGGTGTTGTTGTCTGTAACCCTTTCAAATGAGATATTTTGTGGTTCATTTTGACCAAAAATCTTGTTATTTGTGTGCCTACCACATTAGCAAAACGATTTTTTCCTGCAACCCCATGAACAAAAAGCTTGTAGGAGGCAAAACCAAGTTCTAATACACTATGCGGATGCTAGTGCACTGGACCCAGAAGGTGTTGTCCGTTGCAGTACTTTCAAATGAGATATTTTGTGGTTCATTTCTGACCAAAAATCTAGTTATTTGTGTGCCTACCACATTAGCAAAACAAATTTTATTCCACAACCACATGAACAAAAATGTTGTAGGAGGCAAAAACAATGTTCTAATACACTATACGGATGCTAGTGCACCGGACCCAGAAGGTGTTGTCTGTTGCAACACTTTCAAATGAGATATTTTGTGGTTCATTTCTGACCAAAAATCTAGTTATTTGTGTGCCTACCACATTAGCAAAACGATTTTTTTCCTACAACCCCATGAACAAAAAGCTTGTAGGAGGCAAAAACAATGTTCTAGTACACTATGCGGATGCTAGTGCACTGGACCCAGAAGGTGTTGTCCGTTGCAACACTTTCAAATGAGATATTTTGTTGTGTGTACACATACATTTTTAAATCCCTAAAATGTGTGCTGTGTGTGAGCCTACATTGTGAGATACCAGTAGGCTTGCAAGACTAAGGAATATAACAGTTCTCCATCGAATAGGTCAATTGTATACTTCATAGTTAAATTTTCCAAAAAAATGACTCTTTAGGTGTATATACTTGATGCTAAAGTTGTTATTATATACTACACTAACAAATACTAGTAAAATTTGGGCATGATTTAGTTTTTATATTGAGAATTCCTTCGGGGCTATTTTGTCCCAAATACATTTTTGTGTAATTAAAAACACTAGTTCTCACGAAAACCCCCTAATTGAAGAAAAGTTAATGTGTGTTGCCTGAGACTAACAAATACTAGTAAAATTTGGGCATGATTTAGTTTTTATATTATTAGCATGATTTAGCAGTTTTTAGGGACTACAGAAATAGTAGAAGAGGAAGAAAACTATGGTTGTTCGGTTTATATCTTGACTTTTATCTTTATTATTTTATTCTCGTATCTCTTCTTCTTGCCCTCGACAATATTCGAATGGTAGTACCGCCATTAGATTTGTTGACGATCCAGATTCATGAACATGACTAGAATTCTTATTCTTCGAGAAAACATTACTATTTGTTGCTGCTGCTGCTGCTGCTGCTGCTGCAGTTGTTGCTGTCGCCATTAGAAATGGAGACAAGTGTTGGTGTTTCTGATTCCATAACAATGGAGTATGAGCAATAGTAGGCATCGCAGCAGTCATAAAAGAATGATGATTTGCGTGATTGCTAGCAAAACGAGATGCTGCTGATGATGATGGTTGAGGCCACATCATAGTACTTTTATTATTTCTTGATTGTGCAATAAACCGTTCACGTATAACGGCATCATCATTATTCCTGTTGTTGTTGTTGTTGTTGTTGTTGTTGGTCTTATCATTATTGTAATTGTCCAAGATCTGTCCCTCTAATTGATCAGAGAAATAATTATACTTATCATCATCATTGGTATTACTTTCAACACCATCAGTACCGACTGAATCATCACGACGTTCACCATCGAAATTGTCATCAACGCCAACATCATCCTTACCATCACGTAATTCTATATCAATATCATCACAACCACTCCCCCCACATCGTGATGGTCCTGTATCTTTTGTTAATGAAGAACAATCACTACTACTAACATTACTCAAGATATGATTCTTGTATAAATTATGTGAGAAACTTTGTAATATAGGTTCGGGCAAAATGGCATATTTGTTATTATTTCCATTATTGTTGTTGCCGCCACCGTTCATCATTGTTGTTGTACAAGCTAACGTATCATTACTTGCTATTGCTGGTACCACCATCGTTGTTGTGCCATTGCCATGCACGTCATTGTAAGTTTCAAGAAATCGACGCCGTATATGTTCATTTAAGTATTCATGTAGTAGACGTTGATTCTCGATGGCAGAGCTTTCAGTAGCTTCATTTCTTATTTCTTTGTTTATCTTTTTTCGATTTTCCTGATACAATTCTAGTTTTTGCTTTATTTGATCATACTGAAGTCTCCATGATCGACCTTTCATACGTTCTTCATATAGTAAAGAATCTTGACCTTTCATTGTACCTTCAACACATACCATAGTTTCTTTTAATGAATCATGTTCATATTCTTCAATTCGTAAATTTTCTGTTAAATGTTTGATTTGATGTTTCAATTCAGCAATAATTACATCCTTCGGTAATGTTGTTACTGCTGTTTCTACTGCCTGAGAAGAAGATGATGGTGCCATTACAGCGAGGACGAATATTCGTACGTATCGTATTGATTGTTTCGTCGATTCAACTAAAATAGGAAGAAGCATTTCAAGTATAACTGTATGAAATGATCCATATACAGATGTTACAATTTTTTCAACAAAATCACGAACCGATCCTGCATTTGCTTCAATAGATCGTTTCATACATTGAAGTACATTCCCAATTATTGAATCGGGAGCTGTATAGTCTTTCAATAAAGGAAGGATTGTTTCTTTCACAATTGTATCAGTCGTTACAATAGTACGATGGACTGGAAAACTTTTTCTAGGCGCAATTTTTTTTCGTAAACGTGAAGTGAAGATACAAATACCAAATATAAGTATTGACCAACAAGATCCAATAAGATCTACTTCATTGCAGAGAATTTTTGTTGATGTTTTAGTAAATGATAAGACTGAATTTAGTAGTAGTAACTGTTGTTGTTGATTACTATTATAACCTCCTCGTTTCATTTTCATTGACGGCAATGATGATGGATCAACAACATCTTTACGGAATTTATTTTTCCATTCAATTTCAGACTGTAATTTTTGAATTTCCTTTATGAGATCTTCTTTTTCATGAACTACAGACTTCAACGAATTGTGTTGTTGCTGTTGATGATACCCTCCACGACGTTGAATCATCGGCTGGTGGTAGGGCGGGTTGTTGATATTGACATGATCATTATTTTCCTTTGTTTGATCATTAGTAGTAGTACTATCGTTGCTATATTTTTTATTATTGTTCCAATGATGTATGATTTCCGGCCATAACATCCAACCAACTCCAATAATTGTAAAGATTTCTAACAATGGTTTAGTAAAAGTAGTAATCAGTTCTATCATCATCCTAATACTCCTGCAGCTAGATTTCTTGTTATGTTGTTGTTTCTGCGTGTGGTGTGTTTGTTGAAGCAACTGCTGTGCGAATATCATCTTGTCTTTCGATAACTTTAACTTTCGCTCTACTATCTGATTACTACCAATAGTATTCAATGACATCGTATCAAAATCTTGTTGTTCTTGTTCTTGTTCTTCCGACGACGACAACAATGGTTCAGTTTGATTTACTTGTTGCTCCACCAACAGTTCTTTCCATTCCACCTCCTGTTCCTGCTGTAGCTGCTGTGATTCATCCTCCTCCTCCTCCTCCTCCTCCTCCTCTTCCTCCTCTTGTTGTTGTTGCTGCTCCGATTGGATCCCAGAGCCAAGATTCGATGTGAAAAATGAATTAACGGTTTGAAAATCTTGTGTATTATCTATTTCTTCTTCTCCTTCAGTACTACTCTCCTCCTCATTATCGTCATCATCGACATCATCAACAATAGTATCAATACGATGATGGGTGGATGATGTTCCCTGTTGCTGTTGTCTTAAAAACCTTGATGTCCTTGTGGTAAAATCAGTCGGTGTATCGTTAAAATCAAAAGTAGTATCTTCAGCAACACTATATTCAGAACGCATACCAACACCACTACGCACCCGCATACTATCGTTATTATTATAGTAGCAGCTTTGTTCTACTACTAGACTGTCGTCTTTATCATAGTCACGGCGATCATCATCATCATTATTATCTTCGCTACTACTACCACTTCCACTACCGTTTGCGGCATTAATAGAAAGGAATTCATTATCATCATTAGCTTCTTGATAGTCGTCGTCATGATCATTATTATATCCGGCAGTTTCGTCATCGTCGTCTTCAGTAGTACCAGCAGTATTTGTATTTGTATTTGTATTTGTATTTGTATTTGTATTTGTATGAAAGAATGTTGTTGCTTTCGACATTTCTCCTTTTTCAAGTGTCTTGATTCTATCGAATTCTTCTGAATGCTCCATCATTGTTGTTTGTCTGTATCTTTGTTGAGTCCACTACTAGGAAGCTAGATATAGTGATTATTTGTGCTATTATTCACCTTGAGAAAACTTGTGTCTCTACTATTCTGCGTAAGAGCTTGACCTGCACTTGTAGGAAAAGATTCTAAATGGAGATGTACTGTATCGAAGTCTCTTTCTGTAGGTTGTTTCATTTTTATTCGTCCACACTGCAAAAACAACGAAGATAAGATCGAAGGAGAATTAACAAAAGGAGATACGGTATGATCAACGGTATGCACATAAAAAAAAAAAAAAATTGATTTTGGTGATTTAAAAATCTCGGTAATTATAAGATTTATTTCATCTATGTAATTAATCCCGCGAGACATAATATATATGCCTTTTAAATTTCAGTCACTTTTAGCGATGAAAAAATGATACACAATTAAGATCAAGCTAATCGCGGGCAATTGTACGTATCGCTAACACGTGTTAATGAGCATAAACATTGTTTTGGTAATTAGACTTACGAATAACCGTTAGATATCTTACTTATGATTCAAGCGATTGTCAAACACACAGTCACATTAAGCGAGTGCACCGTCACAAACCATCTCTCATTATTTCATTCTACAAAACTGATGGGCGACTTCTATGTCCGCCTGCCCACCACAACACCATCACGCGAACACTTACGGTTCTCCCTCCACTACATAAATTGACTTGACGCCAACCTCTGAATGAATCGCTAGATCGCTAACACAGAGAGACAAGCCTTTACGAATGAATTGGGTTGTCACATCTCTCTCAGTACATTCATCATACTTTTCTTGGATGCAATAGAAGAAGAAGAAGAAAAAGAAGTCACACGACGTTTCACTTCATATAACCAGAACACGATAAACGACGTAGTATCGCAGCAACCATAATAATAATAGCACAGAAGATATAAAAGAGAATCAATCAATCGCATCGCATCGCATACAACAATACAATACAATACAAGTCAAGTCAAGTCAAGTCAAGTCAAAGAAAAGAAGTCAAGATCATGATGGAATGTGAAGAGTCTGAAATGACTACTACTACTATACCACGGAAAGCAACGATGGCGACGAACAACATGCCGTTGTCATCAAAGGCAACAAAGAAGAAAAGTTCATCGTCGTCCTTTTTCTCAGATGATATGACAGAAGATAATGATGCCGGTCCAGATGATGAATTCATCATAACAACGACACATGAAACTCGTGGTGATGGCGAAAATGTCGATGCCGTCATACCCGTTGACGTAGGAGGAGATCCTATTGGTGAGAAACGAGGTGAGGAGGAAGATTATTATCAGGATGATAAACGTGATGCTACTGATTATGATAATGACGATGATAATGACGATGACGATGATGACGAAGATATGCCCAACTACAAGGATGTTCTTGAGGATGTTCAATCAATCATTTCAGGATCAGTCATGTCAGGATTGACAAAAGGAAATAGTGAAACTACGGTTAGTAATAACAATCCAAAACAAAATCAAAAGCAACAACAAAAACAAATGTTAATGCCACCATTATCACCCCCACAGTCGTCAATAATCCAATCTCATCAAGTAGTGAAAGCTACAGCTGCAGCTGGACGAGCAGCACCACCATTATCACCACAGTCATCAATGCAGTCTCATAAAGTGCAGGTGAAGTCTGTGCTATCATTACAGAGTACTAATGTAGCATTATTTGATGATGCACTTGAATCAGATGGATCAAATAGTGATTCATCATCGGTAAATAATATTGACGATACTACGGAGGATAATGGCAATGATACAAACGACGATGACCCAGATGCAAATGGTGATGTAAATGATGATGATGACGATGACGATGATAATATTAGTGTTGTTAGTACACGTAGTATAAGTGCTGTAGATGAATCATCCAAGAATGTTGATAAGGCGGAAGCATTAGCAAAAGAAATGCAGCGTATATTAGCAGAATTTCAAAGTACACCATCACCATCTATGGAAGAGAAATCAACAGCAGCATTATCATTATCAGCAGATAATAATAATGAAGCCAAACTTACTCTTGCTCTCGATAATAACGGTATTATAGATAATAGTGGCGAGGAAGAAGGTCAAGACGTTTCTACTACTCCAGCAAATGATACAGCTTTTTTTTATTCGAAAGAAAAGGTATTAGAATTAGCAGCGGCAGCAACAGTATCAGCAGCCAAAGATGAAACAACAGTCTCGTCGTCTCCATCGTCGTCGTCGTCAGACGTTAGTGGTACTTCTACTCCTACAGCAGCAACAGCTGTACCATTACATCGTCGTCGTCGTCGACCAACACCATTCGGACAGCGTTCTTCATCATCATCGTCGTCGTCGTCGTCGTCGTCGTCGGAACTGAAGACAATAACGGCATCCTCGGCTGCTGCAGCGAGTGATAGAAAAGCTTCAACCACAAGATATTCCTCCACAAAGAAGGCATCTAAAGCATCAATATTATTGGAATCAATTGTATTACCGATATCATTTTTAATCCTGGCAGTAGGTGGTGTAATTTGTCGTCATTCGTTTGGTGGTGATGCTCCTCATCAACAACAAGATTCGATGGCAACAACAACAGCATCATCATCAACAACAACAACAACATCGGTATCGTCATCATTATTATGGACGATATTGTCTATTGTCATAATAGTTGCACCGATGCTCGTACTTGAATATGTTGTTATGGGTTCATTCCTTTCTGGTACTGCATTACAAGAGTCTATTGATAATATGCCTGAATTGAAAAGATTACTGACTGAAATCCGTCGTAAACGCTTACGTGTAGGATGGTGGTATCCAAGTGAGGTTCGTACTCTCCGTAGAGACATTGATGAAGTAAACAAGGAGATTATTGAAGAACATAAACTACAGCAACAAAATGATGGTAGCATTGATGATGACGATGGCGATGATTCAGATGCACGATCATTACAACATCAAATGAGTCGTGAACAGCATAATAGAACACGACGTAAATTAGAAGATTTATTTGATGGTGAACGTGCTGGATGGGTTGTTGTGAAACAACAATTAGCAGCAGCTTTACTATCTGAAAAAGGGATCAATGGTAAGAATCAAAAGGAATTAATGGAGGAGAAAGAAGAAAAAAGTCTTCTAGAGAAACAATTCGAGCAACACGAATTAGATATGGATGTAGAACGTTCCCAATGGAATAGATCCCGGAAATCATTAGAACAAGCATTAAGTACAGCAGCTGCTGCTCTTGACGACGAAACAAAAACAAGCGAATTATATGCACAAATGGAACAGTCACGTGATGTTGAACGAAATCAATGGGAAACAGAACGTGTAAAGTTGAAGTCCGTAGTACAAAAAGCGAATGAAGAAGCAAAGGAAGAAAAGTCACAGCATGCAATACAGATTGAAGAACTTGAGTTGAAATGTGTTGAACAAGAATCGGATCGGGATGTTCTTAAAGAAGAATCGGCCAAAGCAAAGAATAACGCAACGAAAATGCAAGAAGAATTTGCATCTCGTATTGTTGAATTAGAAGTAGCATTGGCATCAGTCGACGCGGACGCGACTAAAGCACAAGAAGAATACAAATCTAGTATTAAAGAAATAACTATAGAACAAGAAGTCGAACGTGCAGGATTTGTGGCGGTGTTAGAAACAGCCAACGAGGAAGCCACGAAGACGAAAGAGAAATACGAATGTCAAATCCAAGAACTTCAAACAGAAGTAACGAACCTACAAGAAGCGTTCGAATCATTGAAGAGGAAATACAAGACAGAATTGACAGAAACTCAAAGGGAACGAGAAATGTTGAAGGAGGAATTAATCAAAACCCTTGCACTTCTCGAAATGGAACGCACGGAATGGGTAGAAACATACGAAAATCTTGAGGATGATTTGAAAATTGCAAGAGAAGAGACTGCTGTAGTACAATCCGAACTCAAAAATACTCAACGACGAATTGAAAACACTAAGAAAGTATTCCAAGGAGAACGATCATCGTGGTACGATGCACAGAATTCGTATGAGCAAGCGTTAGCATTATTAAAAGCTGACGGTGATAAAACAAGTAATATGGTTCGTGATCGTTTTGAACAAGCTAAACAAGCAATAAAGTCTGTCGAGAAAGAATCGAATCGCATCAAGAACATACTAGAGAAAGAATTGGAACGAAAGCAAAAGAAAATTGATTCTCTAGAAGAATCGATTTCACAATTTGAAAACATTATATCAGTTCAAACAACCGTCGAAGATATTAAAGAACACGCCGATCGTGTGACTTCGACTAAGACGACGGTACACGACGACTACGACGCCGACGAAGCCGCTTCGATAGAATCATCGACATGCGAAGCAATCCCCTTCCTTGGCGATGTTGCGGAAGAATATCAATCGCCGCGTCAGCAGCAACAACTACCATCCTCGTATCATCAACCAATCGAAACATCTCCATCGATTGACAGCAGCAGAAGTATCGGCGGAGGTATCGAATTCTCGGCATCGAATTTGACGGCAGGCACGAATATATCCAATTCGTCATCGTACTATTCGTGGGTACAGAAAGTACAAGAAACACACAACGCCGAGAAACGCGAACTATTATGTGGTATGCTGACACAACATTTACAATGTCAAAATTCGAACCGTCATGTCGGTCAATTATTAGGATCATCTCGTGCTGCACTAGAGGCCATTGATCAAGATAGTAACAGTGTATTTGGTGATTGTTTGATGCAATATACAGCTGTATCGGTTTCTGCGAAACGATACATGGACGTATTAGTATCTAGGACGGGTCGTGACGATATGTTAGAAATGCAAGACATATCAAGATCATTGATCTGCTCCAGTGATCTTGAATTCATTAGCAGCTGTGGAAGCGGAACCACTGACAATGAAGATTCTATCCGAAGCAATAGATCGGTTGCTCTTGCTGCGAATCCATGGTTAAGGAATGCACCGTTATGGGAACAAATATGGTCCTCGTTCTTGATGGCAAAGACGAGTCCGTTTCAATTATGCCAATCCGCTATAATGAGATTATGTGGTCGTGGTGCGAACGTCAACAGCTTAACTTCAGGTCCTACTGTTCCATCAACAATATCGTCGTCTTCGTGGGGACTGTCGTCCATGTTTTTCCGAGCAGTACCGGGTAACACGAAAGACACCAACACATCAGCCGAAAGTGAAAATGAAAGTGAAAGTGAAATCGAAAATGAAAATGAAAATGAAAATGAGAATTAATCTCAATAGGCTTTATTCCTATACTACTAGATGTATAAAAAGAATCCTTAAGTTTATAAATTAATTGTACTATTACATAAATTATTATTATAGTCAGAAATGTTTGCCTACCCCCTATTATTGTACCACAAACAAAATCTTCGTATCTCTAGCTAGGAAAACCACCTTTTAAGAGGATTGTCGAAGTCATACCATGTACATGATGTACTGTAATTTTTGTTAAATCCCTATACTAGTACTGCCATCAGAGTAGAAAGATCTTTTCTCCTGCACTAGTGTGTGGTATTTGTTAGTGTATGTCATAGTGTACATAGGTTTTTGCATGTGTTTCCCATCGTGTATCTATTACCACAGTGAAGTCTGTCTAGTAGCGTACACTCTATTACTAGGGTAAACCACAAAAAGGTAAGGCAGTTAAAATCAGACATAAACAACTCCTCATTTCAAACATAGAGTCAGAAACAATTCACAATTCAGGTCTAGTTCCCACACCCTCTTCACTCACAAATATTACATAATGATACTGTGTCATACTAAGATGGATGGTGTTGCAAAAAATATCCCTTCTTTTATCTTCCCAGTTTGGCTCTTCCTCCAATTCAGCCTCCTATAGATCTTATTCACAAATACATACTGCCATATTCTTTCAAAGAGAGGGGGATGGGGTGCCTCTAGGACACCTACAGTAGAAATGATTCAGCCAGAAAGTGAGTAGACTAATAAATGTAGAGACATTGTTGCTGTAGAAAAGATGCCACCCCCATTGTGATTTTGACTCTCTTCTTAACATAACTCTACTACTAGCGAAAGCACACCTGCACTGCGCACCCCCACATACCCCCCCCCCCCCCCCCCATACATACACCAAATAGATTTCCCTACCAAAAGTGATGTGCACATGCAGTGGTACACACACACACACACACACACACACAATAGCTATTCAAATACCAATGTCATGTCTTTTACAAGTAAGCTGTACAAAAGAACCCCTTTACATGCATGACACATGGTAGTCCTACTGTAGCCCTACAGTACACAACTATTAATTTTATCGAACAAGAAACAAAAAATGTGCGTGTACCATAAATCGGTCCAGTTCTGCTCTGCCAAATCTGTTCTTTCTTGTCTCTTATTTTAGAAGAAATTGACGCGATGAACAGCTTTTCTGTTTTTCCGCCAGGTAGCCCTATTATCTCTGTTTATCCCGTAAAAAGGTTTAAAGTTAAATAATACACAGTACAGTAGCCGACGTATCATCATCTGCTTATTATGAAGCACAATACTGTACAGCCTTTTGATAGATCATCACACATACACCCCTTCCTCCTTCTTCGTCTCAAGAGCAGCAAGGTTGTTCTGCTATTACGATTCATACGGGTTAATAACCGAAAGAAACTGTGGCAACAAACACCGACTGATGCATAGTAGTGAATGTTAAGCTTCGTCACCCTCTTCGAACTGGGACGAAGATACTCAAGAAGAAGAAGAAGAAGAAGAGGAGGAGATAGTGCTGCATATATCACTACCACACACCTTAATATTGATGATGCTATACCTCGAGCAGCAGCAGCAGCAGCAGCAGCAGGACGGCGACAAGAGATAGACCACCTATCACCACGACCACGATAACTACGACCATCTCCTCCATTATTTCCGACCAGCAGCATTCGAACAACTACTTAGACAAGAAGTTGTAGCAGCGTCTCCTCCTCCACCTCCACCTCCTCGTCCTATCTTACTGCTACTGCACCTGCACCAGTATAGTAATCCCTCGGTTACAACGTTATATGTTTCGTATCAATAGTAGCAGCAGTAGCCTAGTAGTCGTAGTACAACTATACAAGATACATTGACGACGAAGAACAACAAATAAGCTATTACATCTACAGCAGCATCATTATCATTGCCGTCATATTGATGGTTCAACAATTGAGAATCAATAATCGGAAGTCACACCAGCAGCAGCAGCAGCAGCAAACTCACTCGTCCACCATCTTCATTTAACTTGCTGTTCTTCCATTCTTTTCTTCCTCACCACCAAACCAAACCACATCATATCATATAATATCACATCGCATCGCATCCCCGTGATTAAGACCAAGACGAAGACTGCTACTGCTACAGCTACAAAAAAAAATTGTTCCACTATTGAAGGAGCTGTGATAAACAAGGATGAATACAGTTAAACAAAAATCGGAATCGAATGAAGCAATAAGAAGAAATCGATTGTGTAATGTATAATATATAGTATATATCTAATATATTACTACAATAAAATACTGTACACATATGCCTACATTGTTACCAACTCTACTATCTCTACTAACTATCTAACTAAATCATAGCATACCATTATTGAGAAATCCATGATACACGCATATGTATATATAGGATATAAATGTCAGGATCAAAACTTCGTTTGTCCTAGCCTATCTAGCATATCATATATTATAACGTATCATTTCTATTCGGTATTTTTTTACGAACGACTTTCATATCATCCAATGATTATACTAATAGCGATGGTTAGCTAGCTAGCTAGATAAGACAGATCAAGTAGAAAATTACACACAAACCAAAAAATAAATTTACAATTGACCTTAGTTTTTTTTTTCAGATAATTTTTTTACAAGTATGTGTTGAATATTTAGTTTGTTTTTATATACGGATTTCGTTCTCTTTCTTTCTTTCTTTCTTTCTTTCTTTCTCTCTCTCTCTCTCTCTCTCTCTTGTGTGTGTGTGTGTGTGTGTGTGTGTGTGTGAGAGAGTGTGTTTTTACCATCACAAATTTGGGTCAGCAGTTACTGACTGATGAAAATATTATTATTATTATTATTAAGGTGCAACAGGGAGAGGCATGTTTGCATTGATAGAGATACTTTGAACAATCAAGCCAAGCTTAAAATCACCAATGACACCTTCTTGTAAACGGCGGTCCTCGCTATCTTCTTCTTCTACTTGAGAAAGACTACGTTTACGACGCCCACAGTTATTACACCCAATCAAAATAGTTAGACCAGTTGTACCACAGATTGTTGCAATATCCACAGTTCCTTCAATCCCCTCAAAGCTTTAGTAAGGAAAATGGAATGGAGTAAAATAGAAATGGAAAACAACATTTTATATTAGTGAAATGGTATGATACAATGCATTTTTTCATCAGAATATTACACCTTGAACTGTACATACCTTCCTGTACCTCCAATAATTGTTGCAGGAAATGGTGGTGGAAGAGAAGGTTCACCAGGTATAATAACATTGTCGCCAAACGTTAACCCTACCTGCTGGCCAACATTGAAGACAAATGAAGTGCCAGCATAAAATGCAATACAATTAAAGCCACCACCACCTAAACAAATATTTAATTTGCACGAATGCGATGACACTGAAGGAAGAGTACTGGAAGAAGGACCACCAAAAGTTGAAGTTGCAACACATAGTCCATGGTAGAAGAATGCTGAATCACCAGGTGGGATTGGTTGTTTTGGTTGGCGGCCACCAGCAAATCTATACATACAAAAAAATTGTAATAAAAGCAAAGAAGAAAATGAGTAACAATGCAAAAAGAAGGCCGAGAAACTATTACAAAATGACTTACGGAACACCACCAAATGGATCTAAGGCGTTCTGTTTAGTACCAAAAAACTCAATGAGCTCATCCGTTATATCATCCGGCCCAACACCATTGAATCTATTAACAATTTCAATATCAGCAGGATCATATATTTTCCCTTCAAGTATAACAAACAAACAAACAAACAAAGTTAGTAATTAAATATTGACATTTGCTATAATTATATCGCAATTATTTATATTACGTACCGTTTAGAATAGTTGAGGATCCTTGAAGTTCAAAAGAAGAATCCTCATCCAGATCAGAAAAGCCTCCACCATTTGGTAAAAGGCTTACAAAGTTTCTGGGTTCAATAATAGCAATATAGTTACGACGATAGTTATAACCCTTTGATGAGGAGGATACCAGCATTCTCTCATTGTTGCTACCACCTACCATAGTAGCAGTAGTAGTAGCAGTATCATCACCCATGCCTCCTTTTTTACACAGAACAGAAGGAACATAACAATACGAGGTATGTGCCAAGATGATGAACTTTACGGCTGTTGAGAGTCTCATGATTGATGATGATTGGATTTTTGTTGTCTGGTTGCGTTTGTTGTGACGAGATATTGTGATACAGTACACATGTATTGCAATACGGATTAACTTTGAAAATAAAAGAACAATCATGTTAGGTCATGTCGATGTCGATGTCGATGTATGAGAAGTCATCTAAATAATTACTTGTTCTTTGCTTTTGCGAAGTAAAGATATTTTTTCAGTGTGATCGAAAACGAAAGAACAATCATGTCATGTCGATGTATGACAAGAAGTCATTTATTGACTTGAAAATGCAAAATGTCAAAGTTGAGCGCGCACGACATCCTAACTATTATTAATTTTTTCCTGTCTAACTTATTCAATCCAATACGCGGCGATGAATCAATCAATCTCATACTAGCTACCGTACTGTAGGCAAAGGTGTATGGTATGGATATAAAAATCGTACGTACTGTATGGTATGGTATGGTATGGTATGGTATCATGGTACTTCGAAGTATTGTATGATGTTGAAAAAAATAGAAATTAGAGAAATTCACTTCACTTCACTTCACTTCACTCACTCACTCCACTTACTTCACTGCGATCATGCATGCATGCAAGTCTACTATGCTATGCCAGCCATCATGTACCAATATAAAATAAACGGCATAGCATACTGTAGTAGCTCTCAAACCCACAAGCAAGTTACTAGCACATTAAATTAAATGACGTAGATAATATAATATAATGGTTTTATTTTGTAGGATTCGATTCATAACAGAATGTGGTATGAGTAAATATATAGGATCAATATGCTATGTTATGGTATGTGAACGAAAATGTGAACGAGAATGAGAACGAGAACGATGATAGGATAGAATAGGATAAGAATAGGATGGATTTGATTCAATCAATGAAGACACTGCCAAAAAAACTCAGTTTGGTTACGAAATAGGTTGCGTGGCATGGCGTAGCGTGGTAGGGATAGTGGGGATTACAGTTAATAACATTGAGGACGAATACAGTACAGTACAGATAATATGCGGTAATTGCCTATACTTCCTCCAGGTCAAACGCAAACTGCGTACAACGGGGCTATCGGTTGGACTAATCACGCCATAATAAAAGCGCGTCGAACCCACAGTACTTACTCTGCTATTACTGGTACTTTTTGTAATTTCATAGTATTTTACTTGTATTATACGTCGTCTTTATTTTGTTACGATTTTTCGTACACGTACGTGTACGTACAAAACCTTTTTCATTTAATTTAATTTAGTATATTTAATTTAGCATTTAATTATCTTAACTTTACTTTTAATTTCGTTCCATCATTTGCATAATTTCTACTTGATTTTTAATTTTACGACTCACATTTTCACCTTCTGGTTTATTTAATTTTAATATTTTAGAGTTGTTTCTACCACTTCTACTATCTACTCTTGTTTTAATTCTAATATGTTCTTGTGTCTTTGCATTACAACAACATTGTTGTATACATGGTGGTGCTATACCAACAATATCTACATCTTCTACATTTGATAAATCAATATTATCAATTTCATATGAATGTCCAAAACAACATTTGAATGATCCACATCGATTGTAATCAGGACGTTTAATTTCCAGGTAATTATTCCTTAATGTATATAATTCAGGATCATCTTTACATAGACCACAACATGTTGTACAACATTTATCATGACAACTCCAATACAACACTTCTTGACCTGTCCATAAAATTGTTTCACGATCTTTTTGTTCTTTCGCTTTTTTTAAATTTTCTAATACTTTTAATATACGATGTCTATCACCAATTGTTATAATACCCATATCTTTCAAGTCAGCATCAGTTAATCGATACGCGATACTACCATCAATTTTATGGGATTGAAATAATTCACCATAATTATTTGGTATATCCCCTTTCGATTGTAAATAGGATGCAACCTCTTGTGAGGACCATAATTCAAATTGTTTATCTATTAAATTAGATTCTGTCATAATGATTTGTTTTTTGTTGTCTGTGTTATTCTACTCTGTACACTGTAAGTTAATGAATTTCCGGATGTTCAGTTCTTTGTCTTCTATATATCACTCGTCACTTCACTCACTCAGCCACTTGTTCCTCACACTTTCACACTACTGATCCCCACACTCACGTCGTTATAGTTCGTTTCTAGCGTTGCCTGCTGCCTGCTTGGTGTGTGAGTGTGTGTGCTGCTTAACTTACCACTGTTTTATACAATCTTCTTCCGCTTCTTTCTTCATCGAGGAAGGATGTTAGATTAGAACAAGGAGGAACTTTGGGGGCGGTTAGTATTGTTGGTTCGGAAGGAAGAAATGTTACTTTCTGTTCTTGCTTTCCGTGCTTTTGTTTTTGTTGACCGTTGAGAAACAGAGCGAAAATGCGGAATTGACATAGTGCACGAAGTCTGTACTGTACACTGTAGTAACGCTAGGACGTAAACATTTTGAATCGACTCATTCGACTCATTCGACTGATTGGACGTATTCGACTAGCTCGACTCGCCACTAGGACAAGAATAGGACCATGGGCATCGCCCATCATCATCATCATCATCCGTCAGCATCAGTAAGCCAATTTTTAAACAAATCAAAAGTCCAAACGCAAACAGCGAAGAGGAAAGATGTACTAGTAACTGGTATCAGTTTCATCTGATATCCAGTGACACTGCAGTCTTGACACCGATTCGATTCGACTCTACAGTACACTGATGGTCGAAATTAGAGCATATAATTGTTACATGCAAATAAACGTTCCTTTGCTAAATTGTTTGTACTTTCGAAAAACTCACACACACTGCTGACGAGTCGAGTGCTACGTAACGAGATCCATACACATTTTTCAGAAAAAGAAACAACCTCTTCACTTGTTTCATATATTATATTCTACCAACATTCACATATAACAACAAACACAATAATCAAACAACAACAAAAATCAATCATCAATCAATCAATCAATCAATCATGAGACTCTCAACAGCTGTAAAGTTCATCATCTTGATGGTGCATGCTTCTTCTTATGTCCCTTTTGTTCTCTGTAAGAAAGATAGTATGCGCGATGCTACTACTACTACTACTACTACTGATACTACTACTACGGATACCACTACCGTATTAAATGGCAACAATAATGATGAGAGAATGATGTTCGAAGCTGATGATAATTCATCATCATCATCATCATCATCGAAGGAAGTTAACTATTCTTATCGTCGTAATTATGTTGCTATTCTTGAACCTGATAACTTTGTAACCGTTTTCCCAAATGGTGGAGGCATTGATGATATCATTGATGGTGTTATAATGAACTTCGGTAGTGGCAATAGTCCGTTACAGTTACAAGGATCCTCCACAATTCTGAATGGTAAGTAATTTAAGTAATAAACCATATAACATATAATATCTTTGTGCATACGATACGTGTCGTACATCATATCCTATAATCATAAATTACATTATTACTGTACTAACTTCATTTGTTTTTGCTATACTTGTAGGGAAAGTTTATGATCCTGCTGATATTGAAATTGTTAATAAACCTAATGGTTTTGAGGAGGATGATATATGTGGTGATATGAGAAATCGTCGTCTTGCTCTTGGTTTACCGTAAGTCATTGTGCATGCTTGTGTGTTGTTTTGTGGCATTAATATTTGTTACTCATCTTCTTCTTTACATTAACTGTTTTTTTGGTTTTAGATTTGCTGGTGGACGCCAACCAAAACAACCAATCCCACCCGGTGATTCAGCATTCTTTTATCATGGAATGTGTGTTGCAACTTCATCTCTTAGTGGAGATCTTGAACCCCCACGTCCATCCCGTGGACGTAAACTTAAGATCAGAGAACGTGAACTACAAAGCAAAGAAATTGGTTTATTTATCAATTCTTTGACAGTAACATCACATTCTTGCAAATTAAATATTTGTTTAGGTGGTGGTGGCTTTAATTGCATCTCTTTTTATTCTGGTACCTCATTTGTCTTTAATGTCGGAGAACAGATTGGTGTTGATGATGGTGGTGGTGCTTTTGATTCTATTGCTGAACCTTCACTCCCTCCACCCTTTCCATCCACAATTATTGGAGGTACAGGAAGGTATGTACATTTTATATGTAATAATATACGTTGTCGGAAAAAAGTAGCGATCCATTCAACTTATATTCAATCTTTTTATCCTCTGTTTTCTTCTTCTTACCCCCCCCCCCCCCCCCCACACACACACACACACACACACAAAGCTTCGAAGGGATCGAAGGAACTGTGGATATTGCAACTATATGCGGTACAACTGGTCCAATTATTGAAGTTGTGACTTGCCGTCAGTTACAAGCGGTGAGCTCATTGAAGTTTGGCTTGATCGTTCAAAGTATTTCTATCAATGCAAACATGCCTCTCCCTGTTGCACCTTAATAATAATAATAATAATAATATTTTCATCAGTCAGTAACTGTCGACCCAAAATACTCTCTCTCTCTTGCATATACATACACACACACACACGTTACTTAAAAAAAAAAAACTAAATATATATTAATACACATACATTATGATAAAACATTTATCTTTAAAAAAAATCCGATAGATTTATTTATATTTTTTTAGTAATCTGCTGTAATTTATCCAATATCTTTTGTTGCCCATACCATATCATACCATATCATACCATACCATACCTTACGGTACTACTGTACGTTATGATGAGCAGTAGATTTCCCATTTCCCTTGATTGAAGATATAATATAATGAATTATAAAGATTTTATTTTATTATATTATTTTATTCTCTTATTATTTTGCAATATAGAAACAATCTTGATCAATAAAGTTCCTATTAAAATCCAGTGATGATCTTCTATTAACAAATGTTGGTGGTAGAATCGATGATGATGCTACTATTGATGATGCTTTAGAAGACGGCAACGAAGAAGAAGAAGTCGTCGTTGTACTCATTGGTGTCCATCTTTGATTGTCATTGTCATTATCATTATTATCATTTCCATTTTCATTCACTATTATTCCTTCTTCAATATTATTCGTATTTTTATTATCATTGTCATGACGATTCTTCCTATCTCCTTCTCTTCCTCCTTTTTTATTATAGATTGATGATCGTGATAATAAATTGTTTTTACTTTTCTTCCTATTATTATTTTTATGAGTAATCATCGAATCTTTGCGATCAATAAAGTTATTATTGAAGTCAAGTGATGATCTTCTTCTGGCAAATGTTGGTGGTAGTTGTGATGATAATGCTGCTGCTATTGATGATGATGCTTGAGACGAAGAAGACGACGAAGACGAATTCGTCGTCGTTGGCGTCCATCTTTCATTATTATTATTATTATTTGCGTTACTACTTCCGTTTTCAATAGATATATTGCTATTACTACCATTAGTGTTGCCATGCTGTTGTTGTTGTGGTTGTTGTATAATATCTTTGTGATCCAAAAAGTTTTTATTAAAATCTAAGGATGACTTTCTACTGGCATATGTGGGTGGTTTTATTGGTGATGAGTTTGCTCTTGAAGGCGAAGAACAGGACGCAGTTGTTAATGTCGTCATGGACGTCCATCTTTTATTATTAATATTATTGCTTCCCTTTTCAATAATTTTATTGCCGTGATGATAATTCCTACCTTTTTTGATGATTGAACGTAGTAATGATAAAGGTTTTTTGCTTTTCGTTTTTTGATTATGTTCATTACAAGTATGTATATTAATACAATCTCCTTTGTCATTGACATTGACACTACCATTATTGTCGTTGCTATTATTGGCATCGTATTTGTCATCGACATTGTCATTTTCATCCGCATGTTCGATAAAGTTACTATTAAAATCCAATGATGATCGTCTATTAATAAATACTGGCGGTGCTATTGATGCATGTGATGATGTTGTTGGTTTCCATGCGGAACGTTGTAATGGATCATCTGTATGAGTATCTTCCATAAATCGGACGGAATTAGTGCTACGGATAGAACTACAACTACTAATTATATGAACAACAGCAGTTGTATTAGGCACATCAGTAGGAGTTGCTGCTTTATTCATCCTTTCTTTCTTCGTCGTCGTCTTTCTTCTGATCATGATGATACCGTATATATTGTGAGTACTTTCGTTCAGTGTACTGTATTCCAGTGTATTAAAGAAACCGTAACCGTAGCTACCGGTAGTATTATTAGAAGAAACAGTCAATTTGAAGAAACAGTCGGCTGCGTCATCTCATTTTTTTAATTACGATACGATGATATTTTAATCTCCCATATATATTATAATAATATTATAAGACGACTAAATAGTTTCATAAGTAGAGTACAACTACAGCAGTGAACAATAGGACCGACTGTACTGTAAATTAGTTATGGTAAAAGAAAGGTTCGGAGATGGTGTTTTTGAGGATGCAGTTTCATTCTGATGCCCCTTTTCGTCTCTAGTTCTCTTACCCTCAATGTATGTACCTCGTCGTTTATACCCACAGGCATCCTTATCAAAATATTAGTCATTTCTTTTAAGCGAACGAATCATCGAATCAAATCGAATTGAAGGAATCAATCGAATGACTCGAAATCGAATTGAATCGAATGAATCGAACAATAATCAATCCAGCAACAAAGATTTTATTTTTTGAATGACGCGACTGCCGAGATCTTTTTGAGACACCACTCCTTTTAAAAGCTCTTTAATAAAACAAAATTCCCATATCTTTTTGGAAGAAGTTATCCTCTGGTTGTTGTGTCAGCTCTCCAACGCTGTACATACAGCATTGAGTACAGTAATCGCGTGTCAGCTCTCCAATGCTGTTGTACAGCTGTACAGTAAACGCGGGGTTGGAGTGGAAGTGGGGTGGATTTTGCGTGCATAGATTTATATTTATTATTTATTTCAATAAAAATCTTCCTCTTCTCTTCGTCTCATCTCATCTCATCAATGACATTGTCTTCGACTTGACTTGACTTGAATTTGCTTATTAAATAAATCATAATAATATCATCATCATCAGCAAGCAAGCAATTAATAACCTCATCCAGACGACGACGACGACGACGACGATAACGACAGGAACAGCATTACTGCCATACATATAGGCCTACTAATAATGTTTCTATCATTAGTATCAGCTCGGCGACTATTGTTAGCGAAGGCGAATAAGCGCTCTATTACTGCTGCTACTACTATCGCTGTTATTACAACCCGTCGTAGTCTGAGTAGTAGTGCTGTCTTGGCTTCTACTACGCCATTCTTTTCCTCTCCTACTACTCAAAAACAAAAATTACAATCTCATCAACCATTTCACAATCAACAATATAAACGTTATTTACATTTAACACCACGTGAAATAGATCATTTACAATTACATCAAGTAGGTGTATTAGCCCAAAATCGTTTAGCAAGAGGATTAAAATTAAATATACCCGAATCGATAGCATTAATTACATGTCAAATGATGGAACGTATCCGTGATGGTAATTATTCAGTTGCAGAATTAATGACTATTGGTCAATCACTATTAGGATTAAATCAAGTATTACCTGGTGTTGCATCAGTTGTAACCAATGTACAAATCGAAGCAACATTTCCGGATGGTACTAAATTATTAACAATTCATTCACCTATATCAAAATTAAATGGTGATTTAAAATTAGCATTAGAAGGTAGTTTTTTACCTATACCAAATTTATCTATATTTGAAAATAATACTTCTGATAATGAATTAGATTTTGATGATGATCATACACCACCTGGATTAGTCACAACTGTTGATGATGATGATACGACTGATGGTGGTATAACACTGAATAAAGAACGGAATCATACCTTAATCGAATTAAGTGTTACCAATACAGGGGATCGACCAATCCAAGTTGGATCCCATTATGCTTTCCTTGAAACAAATAAAGCATTATTATTTGATCGAATACAAAGTATTGGAAAACGTTTAAATATACCATCAGGATCTAGTGTACGATTTGAACCAGGTGAAACCAAAACAATAACTCTTATAGATATTGGTGGTACACAAAAAGTTGTTAGTGGTAATTTATTACATAATGGTTCCTTAAATGAAAAGGATATAATGAAACGTGTTGTTGATAATGGTTTTAAACATTCAACTGCATTAGAAATTCCGAAAGGACAACCATGTGTTATAACACGAAGTAGTTATAATGATATCTATGGACCAACTATTGGTGATAAAATTAAATTAGGTGATACATCACTGGAAGTTCAAGTTGAAGCTGACCATACAAGTTATGGGGAAGAATGTAAATTTGGTGGTGGTAAAACATTACGGGAAGGTATGGGACAGGTATGTATATATTGTATTAAGCAAGCGAAAGATAGTATCGATGTTTGATTCGTTTTAGTTCGATTTGATTCGTAACGTCATGTCACATCACATCACGTCATGGAAGGCATACAAAATTCCACATGTTGAACGGTTGTTTGTCGCTGGTTGTTTGTCGCTATGTTATCGAATCGAATCGAATCGAATCGAAACCGCATAATATATTGTTCACGTTCTTATATCGCCGTTTCTATTCTTGTCGTACTAGTAGTGCTATAACATATATTTAATACTTACGTACTTACTTGTCGCCATTCATCCATCTATTTATCTATCTCACGTGTGTTCATTTCATTTTTTTCTTCATTTCATTTCATTTCGTTTTTCTTCTTCTTATTTCTTCCTGCACTGCACTGCACTGCACTGCAACCCGCGCACCCGTAATAACATCACATCACATCAAAAAATCAATCTAAGTCAACCAGTGTACAATCGGATAGAGCATTAGATGTTGTTATAACAAATGCATTAATTATTGATTCAATAACTGGTATAATTAAAGCTGATATTGGTATAAAAGGTAATAAAATTGTTGGTATTGGTAAAGCAGGTAATCCGGATATGATGGATGGTATAACACCAGAATGTATGATTGTTGGTGCCACAACTGATGTGATTGCTGGTGAAAAATTAATTGTTACAGCTGGTGGGATTGATACACATGTACACTATATCTGTCCACAACAATTTGATGATGCCATTGCATCTGGTTTAACAACAATGTTTGGTGGTGGTACTGGACCATCTGCTGGTACGTCTGCAACAACCTGTACACCAGCACCATCCCAGTTTGAAATGATGTTTAATGCTACAGATAATATACCCATGAATTTTGGTTTTAGTGGTAAAGGTAATGTGAGTGATAATACTGTATTAAAAGATTGTTTATTAGCAGGTGCATCAGGATTTAAATTACATGAAGATTGGGGAACAACACCATCGGCAATTGATTCCTGTTTATCTTTTGCAGACGAACATGATATTGCTGTTACTATTCATACTGATACATTAAATGAAAGTGGTTTTGTGGATGATTCTATTGCAGCAATGAAAGGACGTACAATACATACATACCATACAGAAGGTGCAGGTGGCGGACACGCTCCAGATATAATTAAAATTGTACAAGAACCATATGTATTACCATCATCCACAAATCCAACAAGACCATTTACAATCAATACAATGGATGAACATTTGGATATGTTAATGGTATGTCATCATTTAGATCCATCAATACAAGAAGATGTTGCATTTGCTGAATCACGTATTCGTGCTGAAACGATTGCAGCAGAAGATATCCTACATGACCTAGGTGCAATATCTATTATATCAAGTGATTCACAAGCAATGGGTAGAGTGGGTGAAGTTATAACAAGAACATGGCAAACTGCAGATAAAATGAAATATCAACGTGGACCGTTAACAGAAGATTCTGGTAATAATAATGATAATACAAGAGTGAAACGTTACCTTGCAAAATATACTATTAATCCAGCAATTACACATGGTATGTCCCATTTAATTGGTAGTATTGAAGTTAATAAATATGCTGATTTAGTATTATGGAAACCATGTTACTTTGGTACGAAACCGGAAATGATTATTAAAGGTGGTGCTATATCCTATAGTCAAATGGGTGATCCAAATGCATCAATACCAACACCACAACCAGTCAAGATGCGTCCGATGTTTGGTGCGTTAGCTAATCAAGGTAAGCATAGTATTGCATTTGTATCCAAGGCAGCAGCTGAGAATAATATTGGTGCCAAATATGGTTTAACTAAAAAAGTGGAAGCCGTACATAATTGTCGTACTGTTACTAAATATGATATGATATTAAACGATTTATGTCCAGTAATGCATGTCAATCCTGATACATTTGAAGTATATGCGGACGGTGAATTGTTAACATGTGAACCATTAGAAAAGGTACCATTAGCTAGAAAATATTTTTTATTTTAGCGAAGTGTAAAAAATGTAAAAAAATTAAAACGTTTAATAGGAAAAAAAAGAAAAAAAAGTAGCAAGCAACAACAACAACAGCATGAGAAAGTATGATATAATGCACTACAGTAGGACCTATAATAGTATTGTACTACTTTTTTTATTGCTTCTTTGCTTTGTTTAAAAATTAAATTTTGTTAATCGGCTGCTTGTACTACAAGGTACGGTAGTACAGTACTGTAGTACGCATTGATCAATCTCATACTAGTACGTACGTACGTACGGTATATACGTACCCCTCGAATAAGGAATTAATTTACCCGAGTTCTTTTTTCGTTGATACTGTACTAAGAATTGAAAGATCCGTTCTTCGAACAACGTAACATGCCACTGCATAAAAAAATATTAGGACTACTGTACACTACGGTAGAATTTATTAATATTGATACAGCGAGGATGGAAGGCAAGTGGGAGTCGTCAGTGTTCTTCTTGTTTTACAATGAATGAAAAACTAATTTTCGTCGTTCGATACCCAAATATCCGTCGAAAAAGAATTAAAAAACAAATAATAATAATACAACAGACAATATTATAACAGCTACTAACTATGTGTGTGTAACTCGGCTGACCGACTCACTCTTTATATTTGGATCACACACTACACCACACTGCTATGCCCGTTGCTGTTTATTATCTGACCAAAAAAACACATCGCTCTGCATGAGCTTGTTACACTGAAGCTTGTTATTATATTAGTCCAATAATAATTAAGCAACGGATATTAGTATTATTATTATTGTCGGTCTACGGTATTATTTCAAAATTCATCAACAGAAATTAATAAACAAAACAAACGAATGAATGAACGAACAAAATTATTATGATGAATACAAGAATTCCCTGACGATGTATTACGGTACATTTCATCAATTGGAAGAAGAAAAAAAGATCTAAACTAAACTAAACTAAACTAAACAGAACAGAACAGAACAGAACAGAACTAAACAGAATAGGACGTTTTCGATTGTTTGCAAAACACATAAAGGGAGCAATTTTTTAAGACACACGTACAACAATATAAAAAGGAATAAACAACAACAACAACAAGACGAAGTAAAAGTAAGAGATTTATAATATGAAGAAATCATCATCATTCAATAATTGCGGCAATCATACTACCTTCTGTAGTGGTTATTATGCTGTTGTTATTATTTTCCTTTTCTTTGTTGGAATAAGTCCGTTTAGTAGTAGTAGTAGTAGTAGTATTACTTTTGTGAATGGACAGAGTAGTCTACCAGAAGTAAAGGATGATCGAAGAATGAATATTCACTCCTATGTGCAGTCCCGGCAAGGTAAGTAATTAAAGTAGAGTAGAGTTGAATTGAATTGAATTGAGTTGAGTTGAGTTGAGTTGATTCATCTCAACATAACACATACTGTACTGTACTATACTGGACATAATACCGCACATAATACTGCATACAGTGAACTAACATCAACGTACTTTTTACAATATTTGTTACTATTACTATTTATAATATTGTTGTTGTTGTTGTTGTTGCTGTTTGTTACTACTGTTGTTGTTGTTGGTGTTGTTGATTACAACAATATATGAACGAACGAACAAACAAACACATGCACAGCATTCCTTATATTTGAAACACCATTTTTAGAAATATTTAATAAATTTGAACAACAAGGATATAAAGATTCTATACAACAAATGGTAACAACGTTGTATTGGTTAGGACCACCAACATATAAAGTAGACGATGATGGGAACGTTGATACGATTGTATCACGTGTTATTGAATATGTATACAATCCCGATGTTGCTGATCCGAATAATAATGACTTATTACCGAACAATCTTCAGGGTGTGACAGAAAAATTGAATTCCGCAGGATTTGCTGGATCATGGAATAATGTTTTAGAATTTTATGAATCTATCATCATTGATCTAGATCCCTATGATACCTATGATAAATCACAATATCGTTGGTCGGAGGCTGGTTATCCAACCGCATCCATTATTGAATTTGAACCAGCGGACTTTATTGGTGCAGTCAAGGCACGTTGGGTCTTTTATATTAATAATACTACTAATACTGATACAACTAATACTGCATTACAACAACTTCAGAATGATCTTGGTGGACAAATACCAACACCAGCATTATTTGATATATTATACAATGATATTACTAGTAGTCCAAATCCAAATCAATATCCGAGTAATCATAATAATAATAATAATAATAATGGTAACAAATACGTGAAGAAAGAAAAGAGTCAGAAAGAAAAGAGTTCTAAAAGTTCTAAAAAAACTAAGAATCGTTTTTGGGAGTAGGATACTGTTCAAACAATTGATGCTACAGAAAATGGTGTTTTTGTTTGTTTGTGTCTAGTGAAAAAACAACAAGTAACATTTAAATAATTAGAAGAGATACCTTACATATACCTATTTTATATGCAAAGTGGTGTTTTTGTTTGTGTAAAATAATAAGTAAAAGTATAGGTATAAGAAGAGATACCGTAGTAATTACTACAGTATGCTGTTTGAATGGGATCGTGTCTGAAAGTGTTATATTTAAATGAGTGACACGGCACGATAGTATTATGCTAAAAGAATACATGTAAAGATAAAACCTGTAAATACAGTGATACAATAAGTATAAAGTAAAAGTTAAATACTGCAGTTATGAAAAAATACTATCACACTACCTTGGAAAAAAATTTGATACGATGAGAGACTTTTTTTTCATTATTGTCCACTTCTACTAGTAGGTGTACGTACTGTCTTACTTTGAAATACTACTAGAGACTTCTTGTAGGGTTTTGAAACGATATTTTTAATTCTTCTGAATATTAGTTTAGTCAACTTTACGACTCACTCATTGATCGTGCGAAATATTTTCGCATGAAAAATATGCGCGATAGAGCTTTCAGCATCCGCCGTGCAGAATTTGAATAAAACGAAATAAATCAGATTTCAATGATTTTTTCATTCGAGCACCAAGAAGAAAATAAAGAATCGAAATAAACTCGCCTCATATAAAAGAAAATTGTGACAAACAAATAAAATAATACAATAACATTTGAAGAAAAAACAACGGCTAGATAAAACAGAATAGAAAAATGTCTACAAGAACAATGCAAAGAAGAATGTCTGCAAGAACAATGCAACGAGAAATTGAAGCCTCGATAGGTGGACGAGTACTAGAAATGGGAACCAAGTTGTCATTAAAGAAAAGCAAATTAATCAAAAAGAAAGTGTATCTACCAAAAAGTAAAATCTACATGAACTATTTAGAGCGAGAACCAATACATGATACTAGCTACGATAACTATTTTGATACGACGAATCGACCAACAATACTATTTTGTCATGGTTTAGGTCAGGGTTCTGTGGAACTCGCATTATTTATAGCGTCTTTAAAAATTCCACCTCATATTCGTATTTTATGTCCAGATCAAATAGGACACGGTGAAGATTTAGAGCGTGCCCTAAATGATCCGCAACACTTTCAGCAGCCTACAAATGAATCAATGATGGAATCTACATCAGAATTTCTTGATGTTGTAAAAGTTGGTAACAATTGCAATGCATTTGGCCATAGTATGGGCGGCGGAATTGTTTACTTCCTCCGCCAGAAGCGAAAAGATATTATTAAGCGGACTGTCTTAGTTTCTCCTGCCATTGTCAGCTGCCTTGATGATGATCTAATACGCGGTATCATGCAAGGCACGAATAAACTCATTGCATTCGAAAGTCGAGAAGATGTCAAATTAGCAATTAGAGATATGTCAACTGGTCGGAATCGCTGCAAGGAAAGAAAGAAGAAAGACCCTGTCCCGAATTTTTTACTTGAATCTGTGTATAGAAAAGCTATATCTGAAGCTCCAGAAGGGCACCGTAAGGAGTTAATGCATAGTCTCCTCACAAGTTTTGGAGTAAGTCAAAGTGGAAGTATGAATCATATTGATAACTTTTTTGGAACGGAAAGTGACATCGATCAAGAAAGTACACGTCTCGTAATATGGCCAGAGAAAGATGTGATCTGTAGCTATGAAAAGGGGGAGTATTTTTTCAAGGATTCGATTATTATAAAAGATAATACCGACGTAAGAGATAAAAAATCTTTCCATAAAGACATTGCAACGGAGTTTGTGACTATCCCTGATTGTGGTCACGCAATTCATTCTGATGGAAGATTCTTATTCAATATTATCCGACCAAGAGTGCGTGAATATCTTCTCGAATTTTCGTCATCTAATAATGACTTCTAAAAATAAGAAGCAACAAGTAAACCGTCATATTCAACTGAGGTAAAATTTACAACTTAAATTATTATTACTATCCCCTCTGTTTATGAAGCATTTTCGGCCAACATTTAAAGAAAGTATGATAGAAATTTAATAGGTAGAATCCTAGTTCTACTTCAACTAAATGACCAAGTAGGACTATATAGTGTAAAAGCGATATTCATGTAATACAGTACTGTACTGAATTTTATCTTGAATAGATTGATTGCACGCTTGTTGAGGATTTTTTGTGTGTGTACGTACATGTATGTTTTGGTAGTACAACAAAAATAGATCCTTCTATTATTACTGTACATGATGAATGAATGATTGATTCATTCCTTTCTGTTCGTATTGTGGTCGTGATCTGGAAGGATGGAAGAAATGAATGAATGAATCAATCATCGAATGAATGAATGACGCAATGCAGGTTTGATAAAACAGCCCAAGATTATTTTTGGTAGGACGGACTATTAATAGAATTGTTACCGTACATACTAAAGTGATAATTTCTTGTCAGGGTATGCAATGCAATGCAATGCGATACTACTATACGCTACAATGTAATTATTCTCAATACTAACTATACTGTTTTACAGTATTCAAATACGCTATTTTATATGATTTTAAATGGTAGGTTATTACATTATATTACACTATATATACATTGTTATTGTTATATCAGGATACTGGCCACTAGCAACTGGTTACTGGCGACTGGCGACTGGCGACTGGTAACTGGTAATTGGCTATGCTTGTGCTTGAGTTGTTGTAGTAGAGTAGGCAGAAGCTTTGGGCGATATTATTCTTGGTCGTGTTGTGTTGCTCATAATATTTGTTATTATTCCTTACGTTGTTCCTGCTGTTTACATTGTTGTTGTTTGTTGTTATTTACATTGCTGTTATTTGTTGTTATTTTCATTGTGGTTCTTCTTCTTCGATCAGGATAAGTTGGAGGACCGCTGTTACTGCTACTGCTATTGCTACAACTACGACTACCAGCATCCCATCGTGACAATGAAAGTAGAGTAGTATTATCCTCATCACTTTTGTCTTCATCAGCGAATGATAATGTTGTTATTGTTTGAATAGATTTTTTGTCTTCTTCAACCGTAATGGTACTATTATTACCATCATCGATATCATCATTATTAATTGTGTAGAGGTATTGTGATTCAGTGATAGTGTAAAGTGATAATGATAATGGATGTATCATAATCATGGTGACGAAGAATATAATGTAATATGGTATGGATGAATAATATAATTTTATGTTCCTACTGATTATTATCTTATGTTCCTGGAAGTATTTCCTTAACTAGCTACTGTATATTGTCCCCAACCAATAATAATGTAATGCATAATGGGTCTTCTGATCATTGAGACATCAAAGCAAAGGAATCATCTTCCCCTTTTCTTCTTCCAAAGATATAGTCATTAACCACAAATAATAACCAATTAATATTTATTTTACCTGCATTCCTCATATCTTCAGGCATAACACTTACGACTTGTAGTGAGCTTACGCGCACCTCATTAAATATTATTATGACTGTATTGGTGTATAATATATTTAAGCGTTTTTTTTAGCGCGTATATGACTGTATCTTTTGTATCCATCAAGTAAGTGTACAATGAAAAAAAAAATCTTCTTTTTAATCGAGGATGATATCAGAAAAAATGCTTGATTCATTTTTTTGGCTTAATAGTGTAGTTACGGAAAATTATGATACCAAACATTTTTCTTATCTTGTTTTTAATGTAAGTAAAAATTAATTTAATAATTATAAGAATCAGTGACTGACATAAACAACACACAATTTTAAAAAATTATGGCATAAAAATATTTTAGACAGACATAATGTGCTCGAAGCAACTGTTGAAAAATCGCCCATTTTATTCGAGAGTTTTCTTTTCCATGCAAATGTTTTGAACATTTATCTTCGGTACTGGCCTTGTGTAGCTTAAGCTATAGACTTAACAAGGCTATACAGTAGAAAAACAAATGTTAACACATACAAATAAATATCATAAACCATCATAAATATCGAAGAGGGTTACAGAAAAAGGTAAAGTAGCTTAGTTGTTATTAGTAATAAACGGTATTGGGGTCTTTTTGCGAAAAAAACGGAAACTTATTGGCGAAAAAACGGGAAACTGCCTATATCTGAATAAGTATAAGTATAAAGCATCACAAGCCACACAACTAACTAACTAACTAACTAACTAACTAACTAACTAATTAACTAACTAACTGATCACGCGACGACATAAGCTTTAGCCTAAAAGGCTCATTTGATTATCTCACACAAATACATAAATCTAAAGAGGTAACAATATATAAGCAAAGAGACGATATAAGTATCGAGGATCAAAAAGGAAGGAAGAAAGAAAGAAAGGAAGGAAGGAAGGAAGGAACAACTCTACTATTCCATTTTATTGTTCTATTAATTAATAGAACACCTCCCCTTCCCAATATATCGCCACTTGATTTGATTTGATTTGATTTGACTTGACTCACGGCAGAGAAAGAAAGAAACAAGCACAAACAAACAAATAAGCAACCAAGCAAACCGATAAGAAACAGCAGTACCTGCTATACTGCCTGCTGCTGCTGCCTGCTGCTGCTGCAACAATAATAATGGCGCTACGAGATTATATGCAAGATTTGATGCGTACACAAAATGCATCAGAAATTAGTTTAATCAATGATAATTCATCATCGTCTACCATACGACCAGAAATCTTTAGTAGGAGTAATCATAGCAACCAAACCTATACTACCAGTAATTTAAGTTTTGGGGATGATACTGACGACTTATTTGACGGTCATGATTCATTTTCGTCACTACAATTGTCATCTCACACTACTGTCAATAAAGGAGCAAAAAGAGATGACAACAATCCAGATACTGATGAGGATGCTATATACAATGATAGTACGGGTAGTGAAGATTCATTCTCATTTAATCTCCCACCAGAAGATACTAGCAGTGATGAAAAACTCATTGAAGGTATAAGAATTCGTCGTGGTAGTGGACGACGTTCTTCTGTACGACAAATGATGAATTTACCTAGTGATGATGGTACGAATGATGATGAATTAGGATTAGCATTAAAAAGTTTTCATGATCGACATCGTCGTTTACGCGAAAGTTTACATGATAATTCATCATTTCATTCACCAACTAATAAACTATCACCGACAACAACAACATCACAATCAACACCACTAGGTGGTGGTGAAAGTAAGCTAAGTTCACGATTAGCACAACTGTCAACTAATGATGCATCACTACCACCGGGATTATAATTGAGTAATGGGAGTAGTATACGTGGTAAGTAGGTTTTTAATTAACGAAAAGATTACAAGAAGCATCACTTGAGAGTTTAGGAAGAAAGACTTGGAGAGAACAAACTAACACACATACAAAACACATGGACAATACATATGCATCATAATTCATGCATGATGGCATAACATACCGTACACGTCGTTTTACCCCCATTTTTTGCCTCCCTACCTCCTCCTTTATTTTTTTCCTTTTCCTTTTCCTAGTACGATTGGATTGATGTTTTAAGCACCCCACCCCACATCCCCATTATTTGTTCAGTGTAAAGAAGAAACCCCCCATTTTATCCGAAGAAAAGCAAAATATATGTAACAAGGAAACAAGAACAAAACACAAAATAATAATATATTGTCTATTAAGAAGGACAATTTAACACAGGAACAACAACGACAACGCGCGGAAGGAATAAATGACTTGACTTGTTCAGGGGTCTCGTCAGGTCGGATTAATTGAGAGAGAATGAACAAAGAAAGGCGTGAAGGAAGAAGGAGAAGAAAGAAAAGATATAACCATCACAATAATCGGATGGACGAAGGACGAATGAACGATTGGATAGATGGATGGATGACAGGGAAAATAGAGTGGTGGAACATCCACCCGATAACAAAAAAAATCGATGGGATTATCTTCCGTGTAAAAATACAAAAATAAAATAGGATCTTAATCTAAGGATAGTACAGTACAGTATACGATTTTAGATATTTTTACTTTTTTATCAATTATTACTATTCTAGCTAGAAGTAGGTAGGTAACTTAGGTATGCATACAGAATGTTCCATCGTTGGGGTACAAGTATGCACCATTGCATCGGAATGGTGATTAATAGGTCCTGTCTTTTTTGAGAATTACTAATCCCACGATCGTGCGACATATAGTGCTTTCTTATCGAAATAGGAAAGTGGTAGGGACGGTGGGGGTGCTAGTGACGTGTTGGTATCGTCATTATTTTTCGATGATAATTCTTCCACAGCAGCAGCAGCAACAGCAACAGCAACAGCAACAGCATTACTACTATTATTACCACCGCCATCTAAATTGAAACAATCTGATTTTGCAATTGATGCACCTAATATTCTAAGTTCCTTTTTCCATTCATCATCTTCATCATCAAGGATTAGCGATTCTAAACTAACAATTGCTTGTAATACTGATCCCATAATTTGTGGAGTATCTGCAATAGATTCATGGCGTGAATTAATTAAATGCATTCCCATATAAGATTTTGTTGTTGCTGCTGCTATTCCTGTTCCTACTGTTGATGACGCGGACGATACTGATTCTGATTCACGCAAGGTATTGTAACACTTAATAATAATCTTGTATAATTCCATACTTGCGTGACGATCAGAGTCACGTAAATCCCAACCACATATAAGAAGACCCATTAGCATGGTTTTAAATGTTTCTAAAGTCAAAGTATTGTGCTTTCTATTCTTTTTCTCTTGTTTGCGAATAGTATTCTTGGAATTCGACGAGGATGCGTCAGCACGAGCACGAGACTTGATTTTGTCTGTAATGGTAGTATCACTTTTATCATTATTATCCTCCTCGTCATCCATATCAGCAATAGCATAATTCCATGTTTGTAATACCATATCAGAACGTTTCGCCTTACCGGCTGCACGTAATACAGCTCTCCATGTTCGATCATTGGGTTGTAACGTACCATGATCTTGCTGTTGTTGCGGTCGATAATGTTGCTGTTGCTGTTGTTTCCCGTCCATTATTTCTTTCAAAATTTCCATTGCACGATTGATATCACCAGATTTCGCACATGATCTTAATAACATATTATATGATCGTATATCAACTCCGCATCCGCTGGCCTTCATTTCACGGAATACCATTGATACTTGATACAATTCATTGCTTGCATTATTACTGATCTCTTGTCCTCGTGTTGATTGAGGTTGAGGTTGTGATGAGGATGGTAATGATGATGGCAGTTTTTGTCTCTTTGACGTAGATATCAAGGTCGACATTAGTTCACTATAAATTTGAAAAGCGTTGGTATTTTCCTCTTCGGACGTCAAGGAGAAAGCACTATCCCCATCGTTGCTGTTATTGCTTTCGAGGAGTGATGGCCAAGGACGACGATTGGCATTTCCAGCGTTTTCCCCCAAAACACCATTATCATTATCATCATCATCATCATCATCATCATCATTCTCATTACGACGTTGTTGTTTTGGTAATCCACCAGTTAATTGACTTGCATAGGTCATAAAACTTGTATACATATATTTCGTAGGAATAATATTATGTTGTTTCATATATCGTAATACATCCAATGATTCTGATACTCGTCCTTGTTTTAATGTAGAATCTAATAATGCTCCGCATGTAACAACATTCGGTTCTACATTAAATCTTGGCATTGATACAAAAAACAATTTAATTGCTGTATCAATTCTACCTGTTTTACCACATGCATTAATTGCTGCTGTCCATGCACCAACTGTTTGATCTGATATTGATGGTGATGTTGATATTGACGACGACGACGTCTCATTTTCCTGCTCTTCTTTTTTACGTCTTTCTTCCTGTTGCTTCATTCTTCGAATCATATGTTCATCACGTAACATTAATCGTAATGCATTTAATGCTAAATCAGATCGTCGACATCTACCACAAACATCAATTATTGCACTGTATGTTAAAGGATTGGGTGCAATATGATGTTTCATTTTCATTTCATCTAACAATGAAAATGCTAATGATGGATCATGTGTTCCGTAGTTACTGGAAGTTTGTTTTCTTGCAACTGTTCCAATTAAACTTGTATAAGTTCTTGCATCTGGACGTAATCGTAATGACGTAGTTCGACCATTTTTGTATGTGATATTAGTCCTACCTTGTTTCTTACTTTCACTTTCCAAGATACTTTTCCAATACAAAGCCTTATCCAATTCACCAGTTTTTTGACATGCATCTAATAATGTATTGTACGTAACAAGATTCGGTTTCAAATATGGTACATCAATCCCACCACCGAATACAACATCGCGATTTCGTACTCCAGTAATTGTCGATGTCGATGCTGATGTCGTTGCTGATGTCGATAATGATGCCGACGTCGATAATGATAATGATGATACTACTGGTTTTGTTTGCATTTGTTTTATTAAATCTTCTGCAGCATCAATATCACCAAGTTTTGCATATGTATTCATAAGTATATTTGCAGCTTTTACATCTGGTACAATCAAATGTTTTAAATCGGATGCCTTAATAATTGTATTATTATTATCAGATGATTGAGATTGAGACTGAGATGAAAAGAAATCAATATCATTTTTCATAATTTTATACATCCGTAATGCAACTTGTGGTTTCCCTAATGATATTGCACGTGACATAATTGTAGAATATGTTACTAAAGTTGGTGTTGGTACAACAGTAACAGTATTAACCTTTCTATTACTATTACGACCCGAAACAGAAACACTATTGTCACCAGCATTAATTAATTGTATTTGTGCAGTCACTATTTGTGTAGCTTTTCTCATCTTAAAATATAATCGTAATGCTCTTAAAATGTCACCGCAGTCACTATCACCAAATGTTGCTAATGCAGAATTACATTCACGAACATCTGGAAATTTTATTACGGGCAGCGTACTAGTATTACTAGTACTAGTACTAGCTTGTTGTTCCTGTTGTTCCTGTTGTTGTTGAAGTTGTTGTCTCTGTTTCAAATCCTCTAATGCAAATTGTTTCATTGTTTCAATTGTTATTATTATAGGCGTATTCTGCTGCTTATGCTGCTGTTGCTGTCGCTGTGTACTACTAGTACTAGATTGTTGTTGTTGTTGTTGTTGATGTTGTTCTTGCAATCTTTGTTGTAAATCTTCTAGAGCAAATTGTGTCCTTGTTTCAATTCGTATAGCACGTTGTAATTTGCTTTCAGAAGTAGTAGTAGTATAACTACTACTACTAGCGGCTGCGGCAGCTAATGTTTTATTGAGATCTTTTCTATTATTGATACGACCACGTCCACGACCACGACCGCCACCACGACCATCCCGTCCATTGTTTGAACTGCTACTACCTGTACCTCTACCGGTATACTTATCACTCCTTCTTCTACTATATTTCATCTTTTTCTTCTTATTCTCACTGGAATTGTTTTTATCAGTAGTCGCCTCCGCCTGCTCCGCCTCCGCCACAGTAGATTTTTGCAAAAATGATTCTGATTCGAATGATGATGATGAAGTAAATAAGGAGGTTGTACTAGTAGTAAGTTGACCATTCCTTTCTTCATGTATTTTTGTTTGTTGTTGTTGACGGCAATTATTCCTATTTACATTCCTATTATTATTGTTCACCACTAAAGAAAGGGAATGTACTTGTCGAAATGATAATAATGATACTTGTAATGATACTATTACTACCAGGATGAAACACATAACGGAAGAAGGTCGCCCTTTTCGTTTTCGTTTCTGAGGTTGTTGAGACTGACAGCTATCAACATCGTCATCGTCGTCGTCTTCATCGTCGTCATCATCATCGTCAACCCCCCTGCTTCTTATTCTTGTCAAGCAATAAGAAAAGTGTGATTTATTATAATTCATTCGATTTGTGTTCCAATTATTTTCATCGCCACTATCTTCCGCCCCTATAATACTAATATTGCTTGCAACGACATTTTGTCGTTGTCGTTTTCGATTTATAACCTGGTGCTGTTGCTGGTGCTGGTGCTGGTGCTGGTGCTGGTGCTGGTGCTGGTGCTGTATCAACTCTCGAGTGTTATTATTCATGCTTATGCTATTTTCTCCGATAAAGGAAGCGCGAATGGAACAATGCCTTTCTTTCCAAAAAGAAACGACCAACCGTTATTAGTAGTAGTACAGGATTAGCTATCTATTCTATCCTTTTCTCTTCAAGCTTAATTACTGTATATCCTCAACCACTGGCGCAAAACAAGTGCAGTGTTTCTATTTCTATTTTTCTATCTTTCAATTTCTTTACCACCTTCTTGTCAACCACTTGTCAGCAAGGATCATGTTTGTTGTGCTTTTTCTTTTATTTCCAGATTTCTCGAGTTCAATTTTATATTGTTTGGCTGTGATGTTTAATCATGCGTGACTGAATGCATTGATCGTTCAATCGAGAGTGAGTCGAGTCGACTAAGATACCCCTTTTGTTCTTGAACTCGTAGAGTACTACAAGTAGTATGAGGAGTACTGATAAAATAAATATTAAATTGGTTATTATTTGTGGTTATTATAACTATATTATCTTTGGAAAAAGTGCTTTGATGTCTCAATGATTTCAGAAAATCCATCATGCATTACATTATTATTGGTTGGGGACGGACCGGACATGGTAAACTTTATTAATAGTAATAGTTCTATTTTCATCAATTACTAATTAATTAATTGTCACACTCTACCCATGATATGTGCATTATTATACCATCAATACAACCAACAACAAGCACTACTTGTTATTGTTGGAATGCACCTTTCATTGAAGAATTGTAGGTGATGAATTGGATCAGATGGGAGGGTCAACAGTAAATACAAATTAGTAGTATTAGTGTAGTTTCTTGTGTAGTGATGACAATGATATGCCTTCTTTGTGAAGCAGAGCATCATACATGGGTAACAAGCAAAAGCAATAGATGTGATGTACTTTTCTATTAAGGACAAAAAGTGTGGGTTGTAATGGAGAAATCTTTAAGTACTTAAACGCTCTCTTAGTAAATACAGGAAAAATATTTGTTTTTTGAAAAAACGCGTCTAATACGCCCCTTGATAATGAGTCCTCTCTTCATATAACAATAACAGTAAAAATTATCGAATTAGTTGATATAACAATAATAGTGATATCTGTACAAGCACTTTATTTATTAGTGTATAATTTGATTTTTAATCTTCCTCTCTTACGCACCTCTTGTGGCAATTCAAAATCTGCCTGCCACCCATATAAATCCTCATAGCATTGTCCCAAGATGACCAAATTCAACAGATTTTTTTCCCCTTGTTAAGACAATGTTTCGTCTCATAAGGTTCTATTAAAAAGAGCAATATCCATGGAGGTTCGATTCAATACAGTCCAATTGTTATGTGTTAATAAGGAATTTTCCATTCAATTCTTATTAATTTTCAAAGGAATTTTCCCTGTAGCGAGGTATCACGTGTATCCCAAAAAAGTCCACGTTGAGCCGGAACGCACCTAAAGTTCCAAATGGGGGCAAACTAACAGTAACAATTGATGGAGATCCCCATGATCTAAATATAACACAGTTAGTAATAAAAGGACTCAGATCTCTCTCTCTCTCTCTCTCTCTCTCCACTGGAGTTAGTTGAGGAATATAGACTTGTTATTACTATCATGCTGCTACTGGAACACATTATCCCTCCTTGTCCTTCTTTTAACCTGAAGGGTATCAATTTATATAGCAGATTTTTCCTGTATTAAGGAGTAGATGTAACACCAACCAACAAGTGGATGGAATAGTAGTATGTTCTCCTGTTACACTACTCTACATACATGCATGTACTGTACATTAAATCAGCATCTCTAGAGTGGGTCCTAGTGATTTGTCTGATATTTGCTATCAGGAATATTATATAGCTATTAGCCAGTTTTTCTTCCTGTTACATGCTCATGATAAACACCCACAATACTGTTTTGTATATGTGGCCCTCACGCGTTGACATGCACATGCACACATACACATAAACGAACATGCACATACACATAAAGACCTCTATACAACAGTCAACTCCCATCATATTTTTGTATCCATTCACATGCACAAAAGAAGAAGGAGAATCAACCAACCACACAAGAAGTGTATGCATCCCCTAGACTGGGATGGGACCATGTCTAAAGAAAGTGCAATCAATAACAAACAAGAAAAAGCACAAACATGATAAAGAGTTCCAAACATTGATGATTTAGCTAGCTATACACAACGGTAACTACTAGCAATAGAAAAGCAGTTTGTTAGTTTGGTAACAGTAGTCAATGGAAATGCTACTCATACCAAGTGAATGGATTTACACTCCTAATATGAATAAGAGTCTGTGAATATGCTGTATAAATATATCTAGAATTCTAGTTAGTTGCTGGTTCAAAGATAAATACTGCCTAGTAAAATATGAATAATAAAACTTTCAGTTCTTATTATCTCTTGAGTGGATAATAAATATCCTTTTAATTTATACTGTGTATGCAATATATTTATTTATTTGATGTTAATTTATTATACTGAAGGTATGTGCTTTTTACTACGACACGAATTTTTGTTTTTGTTTTTTACTTCTTTTTTTGCACACACGGACAACTTCATGGGGGACAACACGACACGATAATAGTACCTTTTTGTATAAATGAAAGAAAATTTAGGATTTAGGATGTGTGGTATGTGTATACATGTGTTTCGTGTAATGATGGTGAATGATGATTGATTGATGATTATTTGTTTCTTTCTCTTCTTCTTTTATTGTTTTGTTTGATAATAATATAATATAATATAATATGTTGTGCACATAAATTTTTTTACACAGGATCCGCAGGTGGTGTACCCGTAGGTGCACCCGTAGTACCCACAGGTGCACCCGTAGGTGCTGTCGTAGGTGCACCCGTAGTACCCACAGGTGCACCCGTAGGTGCACCCGTAGGTGCTGTCGTAGTACCCGTAGGTGCACCCGTAGGTGCACCCGTAGGTGCACCCGTAGGTGCACCCGTAGATGCACCCGTAGGTGCATCCGTAGATGCACCCGTAGATGAACCCGTAGATGCACTAGCCACAGGTGTATCCGAAGGTATATCCGATTGCGTAGCCGCAGGTGTATCCGAAGGTGTAGCCGAAGGTATACCCACAGGTGCATCCGTGGGTGTAGCCGAAGGGAAGGACGAAATAACCGCCGAAGGTGTAGCCGAAATAACTGCCGAAGGTGTATCCGAAGGCGTAGCCGAAATAACTGTAGGTGTATCCGAAGGTGTATCCGAAGGTGTATCAGATGGTGTACCAGTTGGTGTACCAGTTGGTGTACCAGTTGGTGTAGATGATGGTGTACCAGTTGGTGCAGTCGTAGGTGATGATGATATGGATTCTTTAAATACACATGTCCCTGATATATCTGAACATTTTAATTCAGAAGCAATACGTGTATCATGATCCACAAAATTAGGACAACATGGCAAAGCATCTGAACAATCTTCATTGAAACTCTGACATTGATCTGTTGGTTTTGATGTTCCAGTTGGACTAGTTGATGGACTTGCAGTTGGGCTAGTTGTTGGACTACTTGATGCAGTTGGACTTGATGTTGGACTTGCACTTGGACTACTTGTTGGATTTGTTGAAGTAGATGGACTAGATGATGGACTACTTGTTGGACTACTTGTTGGATTTGTTGAAATAGTTGGACGGATTGTTGGTGAAATAGATGGACGGATTGTTGGACTGTTTGATATTGTTGGTGCTGGTGTTGGATTACGTGGACTTAGTACCAATGGAAAACCAACAGCAAGAGCTAATCTACCATCAACAATAGCCAAAAATAATTGATCTGTTAATTCATCAATTGAATCACCTCCTGGTAATGCAATAAGTACTATATGACACTCAAATACATCATCAGATTCAGAATTACCTTCTAAAAAAATACATGAAACTTCTACATCACTAGGTAATGATTCAACTTTAATAACACCATTTAATACATCGCTGTTAACAGTACGATCATTTAAACCAGCTGGTGGTAAAACTTCAATGATAACTTTATTATTTGGTGGTGGTGTTGGTGCTGGTGCTTGTGTTGGTGATGGTGCTTTTGATGGTGGATCGGTATCATCATCATCATCATCACCATCATCATCATCATCACCATCGTCGTCGTCATCGTCATCATCATCATCATCATCGTCGTCGTCGTCATCGTCATCATCGTCATCATCATCATCATCATCATCGTCATCACCCTTTTTTGTTGGTGATTTGTTTGTTGGTGATTTTGTTGGTGAATCAGTATCATCCACAAATAATTCTGTTGCATTTGCTGATAAGCATACGCCTTCATCATTGAAACATATATCAATATTATTTGGTGGTCGACATCCTTCAATGATATTTAACTGAACAATTCTCGAGAATTTAATTTCTTCGGTATCAGTTGTATTTAAGGATCGTTGGGATAATAATTCTTGGAAAATATCAGTATATTCATTGGATACATTTCTAGGATTTGGACCAATACAATCACATTCATCAGTAATATCACCTCTATTTGGTCGACGTGTTATATTACCCATTAATGGTCCCTTTGAATTAAACATAAGTGGTGCAGCATATGGTATACCTGCATATTGTGCAGCATTTGTACGTAATTGTGTTCCCATTAAAAATTGTGGTGCAGGAGGATCTTCACCAGTTATAGCAAGTTCAGTTGTATTTACAACTTGACATGATGCTGATGCTAATAAAAATGTTAGTCCAACAGAACGAAATGCATTTGATTGTTCACATTGTGCATTTGAATTATATGCTAATTGAAACCCATTTTCTAAACTTTTAGCAATCTCATCATTCCCAAAATCAATGAGATCGGTGGGTGATGATGGATATGATATAGCTGTAAATGTTGTTTCAACGAATGGTTGTGTACCAAATGGAACACAACTTACAGCAGCAATTGATGCCGAGTCAGGTGTATCATCGTTATCATCGTCGTCATCGTCATCGTCGTCATCATCGTCATCATCATCGTCATCGCCATTGGCGTCATCATCATCGTCATCCTTGTCATCCTTGTCAACGCCATCGTCATCATCGTCATCCTTGTCATCCTTGTCAACGTCATCATCATCATCATCATCACCATCATCATCGTCATCATCGTCATCATCGTCATCATCATCGTCATCATCATCGTCATCATCATCGTCATCATCATCGTCACCGTCACGAGTATCAGGTGAATCAGCAGGAAAATTGGATGGATCGAATTTTACTTGTAAACCTCTACTAGTATTACGATTATCAGTAGTAGAAGAACGTAAGAATCTACTACTACCACTAACACTACCGGCTGTTGTTTGTTCTTGCTCAACACCTGAAACGACGACGACATTATCCGAAGTTGTTGTAGCAGCCAGGAACAGGGTAGCAGCAGCAGCAGCCGTTGCTGTGTAACCAAAAAAGAGTTTCATAATTCTTCTTTCGAATGAATGAATGAATGAGCGGAAAGGGATAAAGAGTTTACGGTTCGGTTTTTGGTGTAATATAGACTGTAAAAACTGACCGTACGTGGGGTTGAAGAGGTGTATATAAAAAGAGGGTATGTAAGGAGAGGTACTGAGCAATTACTGTTCGAATCAGAAATCAAATTTATAGACAATCCGGAAGTAAAATGAATGCCGTGTATGTGTATGTTTAATTAATTCTGAGATTGCGGCGATGAATGTTCACTTTACTTACTGCAGTACTGTACGAAGAATGCTGCTGCTATTCCTCTTGATTCTGTATAATACGGTATTTTCGTTGTCGCTGAATTCTTATGTTACGTACATTCGGCAACTTCGTGATGCAGCGATTAATTAGGTGATCGGAATGAAGAAAAATGATACACAATTTTGTTGTTTAACTTCACATACCCGGCGCCGCCAAATTCGGAACATTTTATGAACGTTTTTGGCAGTCAATTGAGGGAATCTTTAATTTATGCGAACCACGATATAATTTTTCTTTGATTTTGTTCCGAATCTTATCTAAGTATCTTTGTCGACCGTTATTTTTAAGATAAATTTGGATACTAAGCAGCATGTCCTAGCTAAATAAAAATTAAAGGTATTATACCGTATTCACCGTTGTATCCATTATACGTTATTGACAGAGCGCGAAATCGATCTTACTCGATATGTTTACACGAGTGAGTCATTTAAGGAATAGTCGGAGATGACGATTAAAATGAGAGGCATCATGCCTCATTTTAGTCGTGGTACATAGCACGCAACTACATATTCCTTATTAACTATAGATACATGTGTGTGCTTGGCTTCCCCCTCACAGTAAGTACAACACTTTTGACCGAATACGGCATGTCGAATATGTCCACTTATTGAAATAGATCGCACGAAGTGTAAGTACTGATGTTTATAAAGTGCTGTACAGTACTTGTTTATAACAGAACTCACTTGAATAATAGCGTTAGGGTTATTCTCTTTACACTATCACAGTCTGTCTTGGTGGCACATCTACAAGACTTGCTTTTATACTACAACATATTATTAATCAACTGTAAACTAAATCATCCTTTTCAAAGTAGTAAACTACAGTAATCTCTTTTCCTACTATACTATTTCTTTAGCACCCTACGTACTTGGTACAGTATGATTGAACAGTATTTAGGCAGATAATAATAATAATTGGTGTAAGTTCTGATGAATGAAACTAGAATTGAATGGATCAGTCAATCATTTGATATGATAATATGCCTGTTTCCCCTGCACCAGGCCAGCTCACACCAACCCTGCCAGTTGCCAAGTTGTTCTACAGTAGAGATACTAATAGCTACTACCACTGTACTAGTAGTGCACACAGACACACACACACACACACACACACAAATATACTACAGTCATCATTGTCATTGATAACAGCAACAACAACAAAACCAGTGTTATATCCAAAAGAACAAAAGGAAGAAGAGGATGAAACTACCAGTAAAAACAATGAGAAAGAGAACGAAAAGTATATTAATGAAGTATTAGATGTAAAGGTGGAACAAATTACTATCAATAAGAATAGTAATAGTGGCGATGGCGATGACGACGATGACGATACTAATAATTTAGATATACAAGATTCGGATTTAATAATCAAGAAGAATTTAAATCGAATACATATGAAAAAGAAATTACTATTCCGTCTATTACAGGGAACTAACCAAGAATTAGAATACTTTCAAATGCATGCTGCAGTTGGATTTGAAAGTAGTCTAGTAGAACCAAATAATGATAATTATGGCCGTACCGTAATATCCTATCAAGAGGAAGAAGAACGTATGTTAAATAATAAAAGTAGCAGCAACAACAACAACAACAACAACAACGGAAGTTCTTATAGTACTATCTCTTCTCCGCCGTCGTATTCTATCAATACTGTAAGAAAATTGTATTAATGATTATATTATTTATGAGTATATTATAATATATATTCTCATGCTTATTATTTCGATATCTATTCTTAAAAGAGATCGCTATTATCTACTACGATCAGAATTTATCCGTGTTGCGTTTTTTGTTGCTGCTGTTGTTATTGTTTTCACAGCATTGATGATGAGGATGAGGTAGAAGATGATATAAACAAGATGCGAGGATTGACGATATGCTATTAAATGCCAGCCAGCCGTTCTTAATATTGCGGCCGCATCTACTACGTCTGCGTCTGGATCTGTATTCGCATCAGTAGTAGTAGTAGTCATCGTATATTTACCTTCCGAAATATTATTTAGAAACATTGATCGTTGTTTCTCTTTTTGAAGAACCTTATAAGACGTTCGAAATATTTTCCGGATCGTATCTTCATCACCGCCAATGAAATTCCCATGATGGATTATTATTATCCCGTTATTTTTATTGTTGTTGCCTAGTATGTTATTTTCATCATTATTATTAGTAGAAAAATGAAAGTTACTGGCTCTACTGCTATATCTGTTCTTATTTTCGAAGCTCGTCATTTATTTTTATGTTCTGTTTACTACTATTTATTTGTATTTCGTACTGTACAATATTATTTTTATGACAGCAAAGAATTAAAATTTGACGCTAAGTTACCGTATTGCGAAGTGAAGTCTCATCAAATAATAATAATGCATTCGCGCTCATTCACCCGCGTTCATAACAAATGTCGCGCCACGATTTAAAAATTACGACTTACATTGTACTACAAGTAGTAGTAGGGACGAGCAATTTAGCCTTCAAAGCAATGCATTCGCTCTTTCACGATCCGCGTTTCATAAAGAATCTCGCGCCACGACTTAAAAGATACGACTTACAGTGTACTAGAAGCAATTTAGCCTGATTTGAAACGACTTTTTGAATTAATTTTCTTCACAAGAACATCCCTATTACAACATCGACTTTAGTGTAAAGTGTAATAAGCGATAGCGTATTAACATTGACTAACTAAATAACTAACTAACCAACCAACTAACTAACTGACTGACTATTATCAATCAACCGTTACAACGAGCACAATGAAAGTGACAATAAGCACAATGAAAATAATCTATATTATTTTTTACGTTTTCGCAGTTTTATTTTGTATTGGATCATGTATCTTTGTATACTACAATCGAAAGAAAGTGATTGTTTCGTTAGGTCAACCAGGTATGTGTTTTTCTTACTTCTTTGATGGGATCAATAATAATACATGATGTAACCCTTATACTAATGCATACATTATATCATATGTACTGAGTGTGCTGTACTAACACAACATACACAAATTTACAATTCTCTCTTCAAACAAATAAAAATAAACAGTATATCTTTATCAGTTATGCATTGCGGGTATTTTATTGGTATCGCCTTTGATTTATAATGCATTTTTAATAACGTGTGACAATTTTTCAACCAGAACAAATGTGTATTCTAATATGAATGGAACATTTAGTAACTATATCGATGGTGAAGGTGTGTTTCTCAATACAACAAATGATGACGAAGGGACATCATCTGTAGTACTCTACACCAGCAACAATAATGAAACATTTATTTATGATAATACTGATATCATTTCATCAAGACAACAGATGGCGTACGAGATAGGATGCAATTCTGTTACAATGGTGGCATGGATTGGAATTGTACTTACCAACACTGTATTGTTTGCGAAAACGTATCGTGTTTACAAGGTAACATTATTTAGACGAAATCAAACAGTAAAACCAAGGAATGTGCTTGGTCCATACATAATATCAGTTGTTTTTAGCTCCACGGTACTCATTGCATTAACTGTCACATCACCAATACAGTATAGCACTATAATCAATCTTAATAATCCTATGGATAGTCATTCTGATTGTACTGGTGGGAAGAACTTAAATATTGCTATGTTCACTATTGATATCATAATTGGCTTGGGTATATTGGTTCTGGCGTGGAAGGTGCGGAATACAAATGAAGAAATAAGTGAAAGTCGGAAGATATTCATCCTAATCATCTTGGGTGTGGTATTAGATATTGCAATTCTTGTATTAGATTATGCCTTAATACCGGAAATAGAAGATAAACAAATAAATCTTTTCTTGATAATTAGTATTATTACTACTATAGTGGTATTGAAATCACTTCTACCTATTTGGTTTTTAATTTGTCCACGAATGTATTATGTCTGGTATGAATATAAACATGGACACCTTCCTGAGTCCGTTATTGTACCAGGAATCGGTTGTGTTCATGTTGCTGGTCCCTGAGGAGAACCGGTCCACGCTTGATTCGCATATAATGATATTCTTGTTCTTAACAAATACGAAGTGCATGCTTCGATCACGATGAGTGGTTGCTATACGTAAGGTACTTAAAGTAATTACTCTGCTCGGTAACAATGTCGAATAGAAAAACAACCTAGCTATGCACTATGCACTATTCAATAGAGAGAGAGAGAGAGAGAATGTCTTCATTATAGCATAGTACAATTTTAGTGATAATCAAATTATAATACTACTAACGTCACACAAAAACAAACTCAAATCTTACTTAAAGTTCACCTGCATAATATTCAATACCATCAGACTGTCTTAATAATTAGACTTAAATTATTCCGACCGACATTTTATCTTTATAATATATATATTACACTTCCACTTTTACTGATTATTTTTACTAATTTTATGATTGTGCAATACCAACAGCAAATGCCATAGTGATGCTTAATAAGAATGGTGCTAACATATATTGGTATGCAATAACACGTGCAACACCTTCTTTGACATTGCTACCAGATAATTCTACCATAACCATAACATTATTAGCAGTAGGTGTAATAAAAACAATCATAACAACCAAATAAAATGAAGATGCAATATCAGGATGAATATTCCAAAAATATTTCTTTAAAAACATTGTTGTTGTGAATCCCACAAGTGGCATAATAATCATTTTACTACATATAATGGCAACAACAACACGTGTATCTAATAATCGTGACTGATCTTCAACTAATTGACTTGCTGATAAATTACATCCTCTATAGTGTATTATTATTATTATAATTAGTAGGGAGAAATAGGGTTAGCGTATATCTTTTCCGAACGAAACGAAATAAACGACACGACGACGACGACAACAACAACAACGAAACGATGACGCAATTCACTGTTAATTGTATTACTGCATACATACTTACAAAACAATCATAATAATTGGTATTGATGCTTGTCCAACTTGAAGCAAGGCATCATACATCCATTCTAATGGTGCATCATCAGCACGATTTTCCATATCAATAAATAAACCTCTAATATTTGGAAATGCTGTTATACCTAATCCCAACAATACACCAACACATGGTGGTTGAAATACTCTTTCCATAATTTTGAAAAACATATTCCAAAAATGTGTTGTTTCATATGCTGATATATTACTTGGTGGTCCATTTAAGTCGTCTTCCTTGTTTGCAACCATTGCATCACCACTCTGGAATTCGTAGGAAGGGAACTCTAATGATGGTAGAATAGAATTATGCCTTGGTATAAAATTGACAAATGGATCAACTGGTGTATATCCAGTTTGATGAGGTGCAATTGAATTATGCCCTTCTTGTTCTAATGTCATTTCATATGCCGGGACGTGTACAATTGATCGTCTTGTACGTAGTCCAAAACCTTCACGACGATCACCCATACCTTGTGAATTGTCCATACCCATCACATCAGTGTATTGTCCATAGCCACCTGTTGAACTACTACGATCACGTCCACCTTGTGGAGTAGTAAGACTTCCCTGACTATTATCTACAGCACCACTTTGATGAACATTGACCTTAAGTGTATCAAGTGAGACAGATTTACGATGGTGATCATATTCATCAGCAGATGTTGATGAACGAATAATAAATCCTGGTGGATTCGGTAAAATATTAACAACATGCCTGAAGACACGTGGTGATGTAATACTACTACTACTACTACTACTACGACGTGCTTCTTGATCATGTACACGTGCAGTTTCAAAGTCATGTTCTCTTAATAATTCAATATTTTCATGATCATAATCTGGTGTTGCTGGTGAACGTCCACCACCAGTAGATGATGAACTGGTTGTACTACCACCACCAGATCCACTTCCTGCACCAGAACCTTCCTCAGCGATTGTACTAGAACCGTGTCCACTACTACTTGTGTTTAATGTTCCATACGATGATTTCGAAGTTTTACCATTTGTTAATTCTTCTTCATCATACTCATCAGGTGCTAATAACCAACCCCCTATACCCCATTGTAATACAGGATACAACAACAGATATATACTAAGGAAGAGTGTTGGATCAACTTTACCTAAAATTGATGATCTTGGAAAATTGGAATGTACAACAGTTAACATTGTTATAGGGAGTGCTGTTGAATTTCCAAACATTATAGCTGCATACATTGCTTTAATTTGCTTTTTGGGTGGTTTAATTATTTTGGAACAACCAAATGCGCATATTGCACCTACTGATACGACATATGCTGGCCAGATCAGTAGGACCCATATCTGATTTAATGATTTCACAATATCCGGACATGACTGTGATGAATTATTTTGATCACAATACATTGTTTTCACACAAAGGTAGGTTGGTATCAATGCTTGTTGACATATTAATGCTAATGTTTTTTTACCTTCACCAACAATAAAACCACGTCTATGTAAATATATACCAACTAATGCTAACATGCATGCTGCACCAACACTTCTTAGACTAGCAATAAATGTTTCTGTTATTGATGAATTTGGATCCATTAATTGTGATAGTAATATACTTAATGAAGAAGAAGAAGAAGAAGTTGTCATTTTTGGGAGTAATCTATTTATTTTGCGTTGCGTTGCGTTAAAGATTTGTGTTTGAAAAATGAGAAACTTAACTTATAAACGTACCGTAGATAAAGTCAATGATCAAGTCAATACTACGGTACTGCACTGTACGGATCAGATCAGATCAAATCAAGCGTTATCTACAGTACAAGCGATAGTAGGGAAGTAGGTAGGAAGGAAGGTATGCGTGTAGTGTAGTACAGTGCAGTGGGATGAAATAATGTGTCGTCGTTGTTGTTGTTATTGTTGTTGTTGTTAATCGTTTGCTTCCATCAAACTATGACTAGAATGAATGAATGAATGAATCTGATTATTCCTCTAACAGTAATATAAGATACGGTATAATGTAGATTAAATGATGTAAGCCTGCGACGTAAAGAAGAACCTATATGTACGACGTACAGTACTGTAAGCAAAGCTCGATCAGTACAGTAAAAGTGTTGTTTGAGTGTCCGAAACGAACAAGACAAACAACTCATCAAAATATGTACAGTAATAATGCATTGCAAACAAAAAAAAAGCAAGCTTCGCCACTGCTACAATTCACAATTCACGAGTAGATTAAAAAAATGAGGAATATTGCGTTCCGATTGCCTTGATTTATTCTTTTTTTTCTATTTTTGGATCTTTTTCATTCAATTTTAACCAATCAGAATGAATACGTACTACTGATACATGCCGCGTCGTGTCAAGCCTGAAGTACTAGTACTGTATATAAAAAAGGGCAGGTTTTGCTACGCGATTTGTCTGACTTTACGCGTGATCATAGAAAATTAGTTCAAGATTGCACGTGCTTGTTGTTTACGAAATGTTACCAAAATTAGTAGAGATTTACTCTTCGTTTGTCTCTTTCTATTCCTGGAGGTTATTATATGGCTCTACTGTACTGTACTGTAATTTTTTTTTTCCTTTACGAGTACTACTGTACGTGTTGATCTTCCTACTACTAATGATGGTTGTGCTAGTAGGATCGGCTATATACAAGTAGTGGTGGTGGTGACATATTTTCGTTTTCAATGGTATTATCAACAAAAATGAAAGGTATTATTAGTAAACCATTTTATTACGTAGGTGTTGAAGTGATGCTGTGTTGCTGGACTTATTGTTTGATTAGTTTAATAGTACTAACTAGTACCAGTACCACTACCTACTGTAGTATAATCCTAGTAAAATTACTACTTCATGTACTACCAATCCTCAGTATGGTCCTCCACTGTATCGTACCATTTGCATGGTGTACCACCACCCCCTTCATTATCATGTCGGATGACACAGGTTGGGTCCCTAGAAATCATATTAGCAAATCGACCAAATCCTCCTACTCCCAATGCCATACATTTTGCTTCTGCCATTATCAGTAAATCTACAAATGTAGGATAAAAATCCGCAATATTCCCTGAGGTCCATTGATCTTTTTTATCCAAATGTAATGCTTCTTGATGATCCTCAGTAAATGTGACGATTGGATGACGATCACGACGATCAGGACGATGGTCAGCAGTGATGTTTGGGTTATTATGATCGCCTTGGCGGGGTGGAATCCTATTATTATAGTTCCGTGCAGTTTGTACAGCAATTTGTGAATCACTGGCAAAGAAGATTGGTGATCCTGGTTGTAGTTTCGAGGCACAATTTAAGGAATTAATTGTTTTTGCTATTAATTGTACTTCCTCTTTGGATTCTTTTTGATGTTCAATAGCATAAAATGCACGATAGTGACTAGTGGCAAATTCATTTGGTCTTAATTTTGTGGATCTCATTTTTTCTTTTACTAATATTGCAATGGATGGAGATGGTGTAAATAATGTATACCATAAATCATGAAATATGTTTTCATATAAATCCCATCCAGCAGCATCATTATTTTGATAATATTCTTCATTGAATTGTTTTTTATTATTTATACTACTTGTGTTACTATTGATATTTATATTTGTACTATTAACATTCATAGTACAATGAATATCCATTTCACAATCGAATTTATAATAATTGGAACTACCACCATAATAATCTTGTATTAAACCTTCAATCACAATGACATCAGTATATTTTTTTAGACCCATTAGTATACGTTTGGTTCGGGGTATATAATAAGCATGGGGATGATGTTGAAAATTAGTAAATTTCGAATAAAACCAGGTCGGTACTGACCAATTTATTTCATGTGGTACCAGAAAATTTTCTAATTTAGTCGGTCGTTCCCATCGTATTAAAAATATTCGTTTTGGTGTACTGGAAGCCGCGGCGGCGATAAAAAATGGTAGACCTTTTAATCGATCCGCCACACCACCACATTTTTCTTCAACATTCGAACATCTTAGTATTAAAAATCGATAATTCTGATAATTGGAGTCATTTACTGTGATCATTTGTTGATTATGCCAATCAAAGTAATCTTTTATTTATTCGAAATTTATAGTCAACAAACAAACAAAGAGTAGGATGTTTTGACATTATACAGTACAGTACACACACACAAGAAAAAAGACGGTCGTCAGTAAGTAATATAAGAAAGAAAGTAAATGGTATCACTCTCGATCGATTAACTGTACTCTTTGTGTGCATGTGAATACATAGTAATGCATTATTGCGGAGACGATAATTAATACGAATGTATTGTACTGTACTAGTACGTACCTTTCATCCATTGTGGTAATGTGGTAGACTTTGAATACATTGTTGTTGTTTTTGTTGCTGTTGCTGTTGCTGTTGCTGCTGCTGCTGCTTCAAATGATAGTTGCTGGGTATGAGTATTGATAACAACAGGACGATTATCCGACAACGACGACAGTAATGATTTATCAGTACTACCCCTCGTCCCCGTAGTCGTCGTCGTCGTCATCATGGCTGATGAAGACGGCATCGTACTTTTATTTGCATTCTGTTTATGAACATGATATAATCGTATATTCAAGCATGCAGAGAAACAAACAAGACCAATAAATAACATAGAAAGAACATTGCTTTTTATCGTCTGACTAAAATTAGTATTATATACAAATACGAATCTCATTCTTTTTATTCTATTCTGTGAATAACTGACTGACGACTTGTAGGAGTAGTGATAGTATTTTTACAAAGTCCGATTATCATGATATTATGTAAATGTGTATTTTCTAAAAGAATCAATCAATCTATGTGTCGTCGTTCAGTCCGTACTACTGTACGGTAGTATTGTGTTTTTTGGTTTAAAGTGTGATGCATTGAATGAATGACAAGTGGAGGTACGTACGTCCTCCGTTCCAATTAGGTCGGATTAATATCGGCGTTAGGACGTTTCGTACAGAAATAATTGTTAAATGTAAAATTGAAATATCGACACACGACAACAAAGAGCGAAAGTTAAATGTAAAAAACAAAAATAGGAATAAATCGACACACAAACAACACAAGAAAGTTAGCGCACCTCAAAGAAAGGGAAGGCGCACTGTAATGTGAAGACTAGTTTAAAAAAATAGCCGCACATAGTATCATACGCAGTAGCATTGTACAATTTTTTGTACAGTATTCATCATACTGTACCGTAACAACATTTCTTTTTATGTTTCTATTTTGATTGGTTCGCTTCTGGTATACTGTACGTTCAACGCTTCTTTCATTCTTACTATCTTTTTGGTTCAAGGCAAGCTGCCAAGCAGTAAAATAATAGTATTAGAATAGGTTGTAATCGATTAAAAAAAAAGAAACATGAGAGGACTACAACAGAAGAAATCTATAGGCGGCAATAAGAACAAGAAGAAGAATATGAAGAAGAATGATAGAAACAAATGTTCCTTTAGCTGCTTTAGTCAGCAAAACTTTTTGATGCTCGTCGCTATTTTATCGTTATCATTAAATGCAGTGTTATATCATGTCCACATACCATCCTCCTCCTCCGACAACGACAAGAAGAGTGTGACAGAATTTACCATACCAAAATCAAAATTGATGAGAACGACAAACACAAACACAAACACGAACATCACAACGACGTCGTCGTCGTTATTATTGTCAACGTCAGAGCCGTTAGCAAAATCATCCTTATCCTCGTCGTCGTCGTCGTCGTCGAATCTTATTACTGCTCTAGTAGTTGCGACGACGACGACGACGGCACCAATAATGGATACAATAACAACAAAAATGAATAATAACAATAATTGTAACATCACCAGCAGCAGCAGCAGCAGTAGCAGTAGCAATAATAATGGAATGTCTTCTTATCACTTTGAAACAACCACAAAATATCGACAATCCAAAACTTTACCACAGTGGATGAAAGGTACGTTACGTTACGTCGTTCGTGATTATTTTATTCATCAGACGTTGTCCTGATGAGTGAGTGAGTCCTGAGTGATAATGATTTACAAGAAAGAAAGAAAGAAAGAAGTGATTACGAAAATGCTATTTTACTGACCCAAGGCATTTTTTTCTTTTTTCAAACTATTTATTTTTCACTTATATATATATATATAGATTACTTTGATTGGCATAGAGAACAAACTATAGCATTGAATGACTGTAATTATCGTGATTATAGATTTATGATATTACGATGTTCCAGTGTCGAAAGAAAATGTGGTGGTGTGGCCGATCGATTAAAAAGTTTACCATTTTTTATAGCAGCAGCAGCATCGTCCCAACGAATATTTTTCATACGTTGGGAACGACCATCGAAATTAGAAGAATTTCTAATACCCAATGAAATTAATTGGTCGATGCCAGATTGGATGTATGACAAATTTCATTCCTTTCAGGATACTAATCCAGATTCCTATTATTTGCCATCTGCAAAGAAAATAGCCTATGGTGTGAAGAAGTATACGGATATAATTATTTTAGAAGGTTTAATACAGGATTACTATGGTGGTAGTGCAAATTATTACCATTGGGATTGTGAAATGGATATCAATAAACAATTCAATGAAACATATTATAAAAAATACAATGATATGGCAGGTTGGCACTCGTATGACATTATTTTCCATGATGTATTTTTTACATTGTTTACACCATCACCACCCATTGCTAAGCTAGTGAATGAAAAAATGAAATCAGCTAATTTGATTCCTAATCAATTTGCCACTAGTCATTATAGAGCATTTTATGGAATTGAAAACAAAAAACATTCAAGAAAAGAATCTGAATTAATGACCAAGACTACTAATGCACTCAACTGCGCTTCAAAGATGCAACCAGGAGATCCTATTTTCTTTGCAAGTGATTCACAAATTGCAGTTGTTGCTGCTCGTAAAATAGCAGAAGACAATGACAATCGTAAAATTGTAACATTTGATGAGGAACAGGAGGCCTTGCATCTTGATAAAAAAGAACAATGGACATCAGGGAACATTGCGGATTTTTTTCCTACCTTTGTGGATATGCTTATAATGGCAGAAGCAAAATGTATGGCAATTGGTGTAGGAGGCTTTGGTCGATTTGCGAATATGATTTCTAGGGACCCAACATGTGTAATCCGACATGATAGTGAAAGGAAAACACAGATTCAACAATGTAAATGGTACGATACACCGTGACGACAATACTGAGGATTAAGAGTAATAAGACTAGTAGTACTATAATATAATTTAGTAGAAAATCAAACAATACTTTCAGCAACGCAGCAGCATCAATTACCTACGTTGAAAATCAACTACTGACATTGCCACAACCAACATTAGCACGTAAGATCGTAAAGAATAGAATAACAATAGCAATTGCAGTAGTAGTTCTACAAACAACACCGTCAGTACCGATTTGGGCCATTTGCCAATTAGGGTAGTTTCGACCGCAACGAAAACTATGTACGAAAGTGATTTCTCCTTTGATTAGTTTTCTGTGATTGTTTCTGTTGTAATCATAGACTAAGGAAATAGTCCTTTACTAACAACAGCCTACTAAAATATAGAAAATATAGGATATCATTTGTATTTATAAGTCGATTTAATTATGGCTAAAATTTACTACTATCATTTATTTAGGCTGATGATCTCACGATTCATCTTTTTGTTGGAATGCGTAGCACCAAGGTTGCATTCGATTTTACACAATGGTGACCATCTTCCTGAATCTCCACGGTGTGATGGACAAGCCGCTCCTGTATGATTCTTAATCTTTGCCTTACTGCGACTGAATTCAAACAAGATTTCAGTAGGTCCCTTTCCTTTACTATGATTTCCTTTCCAGTCAAGCAAGTAAATTATGCTTCATCGTCAACGTCATATCGTCGTCATTGCCGCATCGCGTCCAAGAGATCACTTTATAGTCTACAGGACATATATCATCATTTTTTCATATTCATAGTGACAATTGACAATGAACGAAGGAAAGGAAAACTCTATTATGGTAGTGCAACGATAGACTACGGGATATAAAGTCAATAAGTTGCACTTCCCAATTTCTAGTAATACAAAACGTATGAATTTCCATTTTTTTTCAGTAAAATGTACATACCCCTGGTAACTTCTGCCCATCTCTTTCCAATTACAAATCTCCCTTTCACCTCTACCAATTGCATGTAGTCACGGTTGTGGTCGTAACTAGAAAGGCAAAGAGATGGGTGTTAGAAGTACGGGTGTTACTGTTGCTATCTATTGTGCGGTATCTCGTATTTGTCGCTCACAAGAGGAACAAAAAGATGACGACGATGATGCAGACTTATTGAAGAAGCATCAGTAATAATTATGATGTACTTTGTCGCCATCTCGAATCCTTTCTTTGAATGCGAACTGTATATACGTATCAATTGTCAAGACAAACAATTGAAGCTACACTGAAGACAATAAAATTGAACAGTAATTGCAACTTGAGACAAATAAGCATCATTATAAATTATATGATTTATATATATAGTCCGTATGTATTTCTTTAAAAAGGGTAGTCTAATTTATTTATTGACTTCCATTACGATCTATTAGGCGTGTTTATAACGGCGGTGGCATTATTACGATCTTGATACCTATGGCTGAGTGATGACCGCCATTTGAAGGGTGACCGCTGTCTGCGAGAAGACACGACCATTCAAGGATGAACCAGTAATGAATGTAACACCAGTCTTGGCCAAGATAATACCCTCCAAATGCGAACCTGCGCCAACATTAACTGTTCCGGCGACTGACCAGAAGATGTTCTCTGCCTTTGCACCACCAGCAAGAATAACGTTGGTAGCCGCAGCTTGAATAACATTCTTTGATGTCTGGATGATGAAGACATCCGTTGCACTACCACTGAAGGTGAGGTCACCACCAGAGATGGAAACATCTACGTCGAAAGTGTAGACACCGGACTCTAATGTTTGACCTCCAAGATTGGAGTCAGCGACGCTAGCAGAGGTGTCACGTGAGGCGGCATCATCGTACGCGGTCTCCATTTGGCTGATAACGGTGATCAAATCAGAGCCACCGGTGTAGTCCGGCGCATAGACATTTCCTGTGACCTGGGTAGACGTCGAAAACATATTCGAACTGTCAATGATCAAGGTAAAGCCAGTAATGGCGGTCGAAGCGATGGGTGAGGCGGCGATGTTGCCCGTAATAAGCGATTGTGGAACGGTGGAGATACCAGTCTTTGCGAGGACGACAAAGCCGCCAGCATCACTTCCAAGGTCGACAGTGTCTGTGCCATAGGCAGCATTGACCATGGCGGCAGCAGAGAGAAAAAATAGATTCAACTTCATATTAGATTTGGATTGAGGGAATTGGTTACTGTGTTTTACTTTGTGAGGTATGTATTTTTGTGAGGTTTGTGTAAGTTAAATTCTGTTCCTGTTTGTTTTAAAATTAGACAAAAGTTGATCGAGAAACGATGTAATTAGCTTGAGTAGTAGTAAGTACTTCATAAAATGCTCGGGCCAATTAGTCCAAACCGATTTAATTAGCTTGAGCACTAGTCGGAGTACATAAGTACTTCAATATAGCTCTGGTTGAATTAGCTTGAGAAGTATTAAGTACTTCAAGTATAGCTCAGGCCAATGAGTATTTAACTAGCTTGAGTACTATTCGTAGTATACGTACTTCAATATATCGGGCCGATGGAATCAATCGAAACCGCTTTAATTAGCTTGAGTAGGATTAAATAATAATTCATAATATATCTTATATATATATAGCTCGGGCAACTTGAGAAGTATTGAATAAATACTCCATATATAGCTCGGGCTATTGAGTATCTATCGCTTTTGGATTGAAGCTGATCTTACTATGACACGGAGGTGAGGACATCTACATATAATATTATATTGTATAAGTAGTGACAAATCTCGCGTTAGTCAAAAACGGTTTTTGATTTTTATGATACTTTCGTGATACGACGCGACTAAAATAGGGGACGCAGCGCGACAAGACCGACGAGTCACTCACTCTACTGCAGCCCCATAATATTAAATTCGTGAGACGACGGCGACGACGACGATGAAATTAACATTCCATACAGTACAGGAAACTACCTTTTTTTATTCACATAACTAAGTACAGTACTTGTAGGTGTTCCATTTTTGAAATGACTGCATGGAAATATAGGATTGTGAAATTGGAATAGAGGATGATTCAGTATGCCCTATAATTATGCGCAAAAGCTATTTTATCTATGAAATACAGTATGCTATCTCTCTCTAGTGTTCATTTTAATATTTGATTGTGATTAGGGATTCGAATTCAAATTCGAACGTCCGATTCCTATCTTTCCAATCCTATCCCGAGAAGCCAATAACAATGATATGCCAATGAGTGCGTATACAAACAGGAGCTTCATCGGAGCAACGTAGTCACCTATGTTGTATTGTTTGGACGAAAAAATGTACAATGAGAAATAAAGCCTGTTAGAAGATTTTCAAAATAAAAGTGAAGACAGAGAAAGATGCGTTATAAAAGTTCCAAGCACCAATAATAATATATATCGTCATCGTTATGGTTTACACTAACGTAACGTACCGGAAATATCCCGTAGCCACCCAAAAACAATATCGGTGAGATTTAATGTGTTGCCTAATACCTCTACAACAGCAAATGCCATACCCACTTGTACCGGTGTTACCGTGTGGGGGATAATTGCAATCATGATTGGTACAATAATTCCATGAGCAATCGATATTCCTATTAATGGTGTTACGTTCCCACCGGGTAAATACAATGTGATGAGTTCCGGTGGAATAAATGTTAACAAACCGATACTGATCGCACCCAAGATCCCACCTCCGATTACAAATGGAACAATCCCACCCGGTGAACGATACGCGAGCTAAAAATACATGATATAAAGTTATTATTTAATGAAAGAATAAAGAAGAAAAAATAAGATGACGGGTCGGATCACAATCCAATCCAATTCAATGCAAGTCAATGCGATACGATATGATCGGAATATTCATATCAATGATACGCAAGCGTGAAGTCTTAATTGCAACAACAACAATAACAACAAATGAAATTTGTATTGATATAATAATATAATAATAGTATAACTCACAAATCCAACAAGAGGAGAAAACAACGCAAATAGTTCATTCAAACTTGATTTTCTACCAGCCATAACAGCAGATGCGCCATATTGCTCCTACATCACGTGTAGTATTGGTATCGATTGTATAAATGGATGATTCGATTTCGATTCGATTCCGATTCAGTCGTTGTGAAAAATTGACGACAAAAAAAAAAAAAGGAGAGGTGACAAATAAATAGTATATATTATATAAGCGAGAGAATATTGAAAAGAGAAAAATCTCATCCAATACACGCACACAACCAACCCGATTGTCGTAAGGAACTTACAATAAGGAACGAATTGGAATACCGACTAAATACCTTAAACGTAACAAGGAATATAGCACGTGCAATCGCAACAATCCAAAACGTGATTGGTAAATGAAATAACGTTGTTATGCTTGTTACACCCGATTGAGCACAACCCGTAGCAGCAATACCACCACAACAACTACTCATACTATTACTGCTGGCGGTGTTCCTGTTGACTGCGTCGCCTCCTCCTCCATCCAATCCGGTTGTATTTTGTTGATAGTTATTGTTGTTGTGATATTGTTGTTGCTGTTCTTTTGTATCCTCCTTCTTCTTCTCTCCCACCTGCTGAAGGTTTCGATCTTGGGAAGAACGCTGCTGGTTTTGTTTCTGTTTCTGTTGCTGTTGCTGTTGTTTTTGAAAACTACCACAACGAATCGAATACCAAATACTAGCAATTGTAGATACAAGTTGAACACTAATACATGCTACGATACCAATTGTGATGCTATAATCGTCGTTCTCGTTATTTCGGTGTTGATGGGAATTTTCAATGAGCCATGGGATACTATTTTTACTGGCCATCATGGATAAATTATTCATCGCAATTAGAAAACCCTGAGCGGTCGCCCCGTCTTCCAACATAAATTCGAGACCAATAAAGGCTCTGGCTGCCACCATGATACATCCTTCCCCGAGACCGAAGATCGCGGCACCCATTAATCCTACCGGAATACTATGGACGTATTCCAATCCAATCCCGTACACGATGATACCGCATAAGGTCACAACGGAAAACAAACACAAGGCTTTGGATTGTCCCGATGATTGTGCACCTTCTACTGTTCCTGTTCGTACTTTTGTTCCATACGCAAGGGTCCGTAAACTCGTCACAAAATCGTTCCGTCGTTGTCCTCCTTGTTGTTCGTCATTAGTAGCAGTAACATCGCAATAAATTTCGTCATCGTCCGTCCTGATGTATACTTCGCCATCAACTCTATCGCCTGCAACACTGGCGCTTGAACGTCCTCCTCTTCCTCCTTTGTAATCCAATAAGATCCCACCAATTAAGGGTACCACCGGCATACTAATCAAGGTTAAGATCAATCCGTAGGTGGTAGCCGATAGTTGTAATTTAGGATCCTGCATTAAATATTCTTGAAAGGAAGATTGCGCCGATTTGAAATATTTAATACCCGGTGTCGTACACACGATTAAAAATAAATTAAAGTATCGACGAGCTGTTTGTGTCGTGTTCCTTGTGTTATCGTCATCATCATCTACTGCTTCTTCATTTGAGGACTGCTGTTGCTGCAACCCGTGGTTATTATTGACAGCATCATAGACATCATTGTTCAAAAGTCGTGTAGTTTCTTCGTCGTTTTTGTTGCTGCTGCTGTTATTGTTAGCGGTCATCGTCGTCGGTATCTGCATTCGTCTTACTTCACATTTATCATAGATTGTTAGTTCACCTTCAGATGCTGGTATAATACCTACTTTCGTTCTGCATGTGTGTTCCAAGTCATCAGTTTTTCCAATTCTCTTCCTTCCTTTCTACAGTAGGCTCTCTCGGTTCTCGGATGATGAAGATTCATCTTCATTCATCATTCGATGGATGGATTTTTCTAACTTCATAAAAATATAAAAAGTGAGCGAAACGCGTGTTCCGCGCCCTCTCTACTCTAGTACAGCAGTAGTCGGTATTTGTGGTTCAACTGCAAAAGTACTCTCTGATTTTTACTAGCTAAGTACATCGGTACTTTCTATGGTCCTATCCTATTCTGTAGCATTTATAGTTTTTGTTTTTTGGTTCATTTATTTTATTTTATTTAATTAAGGTGATTGAAAAGTTTGAACACGATTAAAAAGTAGGAATTAAAGTGTCAAGAACATAATAAAGAACAATAGCCATCAAGAAGGGGCGATTCAAAATCACGAAGTCAAAATACCGTATTTTGTTGAGAGTCGAAATCAGAACAAAGAGAACGGGGAAAATTTAAAAAAATGACAACCACTAGTTAGAATGATAATGATTTTGAAAAGTAAGTGATCAGAGCAACCAAGCAACGATGATTGTATTTCTTACAGATATTTGTTACAGTCGTCTTCTCAGTGTCCGTTGAAGTGGTGTCAATAATCCACGATTCGTGAAGTCGCATCGTCCCGCTATCCAACCAATAAGTATTGCACCTCCATGCCGCTGGGTGGACCACCATCTCCATCATCATTCCCCTCACAATATTTTGATATCATTGATCAATTTTAAGTTCATTGTATCTCTATCTATCGATTGATTGATCCTCCATCATCGCCGTCGTCTTCATCCATCGTCATCATCCATCGTCATCATCCATCGTCGTCGTTACAATCATCTTGTATAGAATAGAAAGAGATAGAAAAGAATTACAGCTCGCGGTGTGAATAGATACCGCTCTCTGAATTATCATCGATTCTAGTCATCATCCATCGTCCATCGCAATCGTCGTTGTTACAATCAGAAGGAAATGGAAAAGAATTACAGCTCGCGGTGAAGAGATACCGCTCTCTGAAGTATCTTCGATTTTAAAGAGAGTAAATTGAAAATTATGAGACGATGATGTGTGAGGGTTCGTACACATCACAAGCCTACGATTTATGTTGGTTTTTGTCTTAAAGAATATAATATGCCTTTTTACTTTTTACGATTGAATTCCTATGATGACACGTGATGTCAAAATGTAGGAATTGAAAGTCCCCAATGGAACAGAGAAGCCCAAACCAGCAATCAAAATGTAGGAATTATAAGTGTGATTATAAAATCCCCAAAGGAAAACTCGTTTTGTTTCTACCTTAAGTAAAAGAGTACTTTTGCAGTTGAACCACAAATACCGACTACTATAGGACTTCTTCACTTGCTCCTCACTGCGTTCGTCGCAAGTGAAGAAGTACTATACGTACCTGTATTAGCATGAAAAATGTTTTGTCGAAAATGGTTACAAGTGGAACCAAAGTTTTCAGTCGGACGGACGTCTGACAAACAGCCGCCGACTACCGACAAAAATGAAGCTCTTTTAAAAAAGACATGAAACGGCATACTAGTAGAGAAGAAGAAGTAAGGCTAGGTTATCCATTTTACTGCTTGGAAATATAGGAGTATTTGTGAAATATACAGAGGAGTCAGTCAGTATGTCCTATAATTATGTGCTTAAGCTACGCGTACGTCTTTATTTTTTTATCTATGAAATATATTTTATGCTAAGTATCTCTCTCGAGTGTTTATTAATTTTTGATTGTGATAAGGGATTTGAATCGAATTCGAATTCGAATTCTTGCCTGCTTTTCTTTAAAAGAATGAAAAGAACAAAATAATAATAATAATAATGCCAGTATCGATATTTTTAATTAGATGTATTGCTTCTTACTGTACTTGCTTGCTTGCCATGCCATGCCATGCCATGCCATGCCATGCCCTCTTTAATGGTGAGTTAGTTTGTTTTGTTTTGTTTTATTCTATTTTTGTTGGTTTTACTTAATGTGCATTACATAGCAACTAATAAACTCATTAGTAATGGTTTAGCTAAATAAGCATGGTGCTGCTGCTGCTGCTGCTGCTGCTGGTTCGTTGATAATGGTGTGGTTGGTGGTGTAGCAACACAATGGTTGATGTTGTTATTACTGCGTACACTGCTGCTACCACTAGTACCACTTCTAACGCTAGCATTACTAATACTTGCACTACATGTACCAGCAATCGAATTCTGACAATCCTGCTGCGCTTGTTCAAGTTTTGATTCACGTTCTGTTGCTTGTGCAATAGCAACTAATAATCCATTGTGGTGTGCCATTTTACTTCGATTTGGAAATTCGGTTGCTAATCTCTCCAGGGCACGTACAGCAGAATCGCGTACTTCTTCTAACGCTTGTCTTGTTGCGCTATTTTCATTATTGCTATTGGTAATAGCAGAAGGAGGAGGAGGAGACGTATTCATATCAATCTCGTCATCTGTTATAGATGCACCTTTTACTAATGCATCTAATACAGTTGCTGTGCACATTGTTGAACGATTCTTTGATTCATTTGTTAGATGCATCAATGCACGTGTGGCATTGTCACGATCCTTAATTACATCAGTAACAGTGTCGTTATTGTTATTGTTGCCATTGCCATTATTATTATAAACTTTATTAGTAAGGTTGCTGTTAGTGTTGTTCAAATTCATACACATATCTGCTAAGGTATCTAATATACCTGGATGATGTGCCATAATAAATCGATTTTCTGGATCACGTGCCTTAACACGTAATACAGCAGAAACACTATTTGATACCGGACTTAATGATGCAACAACTAACGCATCCAATAATGTCGAATATAAACTACTTGTACAGCCAGTAGTACCAACATTAGCGGTAGTATTGTCGTTACCTTGTTGTTGTTGTTGCTGTTGCTGTTGCTGTGACGACGATGACGAATATGTTGATGATGAACCATCACGATGATGATGATTGGGGACGGCGGTAGTAGTATCTTGGTTATTATCCTGCTGTTGTTGAACGTCATTATCGTTATCAGTATAATCCATTCTTATTGTAAGTGATGCAGCAAGTTTGGTCAATGCCATTGCAGATCGTATTTGTACTTCCGGCGATGGATCTTTAGTACTGACAATTGCTAAAGTTTGTAATAACTTAGAATGTCTACCCATAATTTCAGCAGTTTCATCACATGCTAGATTAGTTAATGCACCAGCAGCACGACGGCGTGATTTATTATCGTTACTACCAACAACAACTAATGATGACGGATCATTGTTTGTTGAACTTGAACTTCCACTTCTATTCAATACTTTTAATAATGCTTCTAAAACAATCCCATTTTTAAATAACACAAGACGGATACGATTTTCTTTTGTAAAAGCTAAATTCTGAAGTGCAGTTATAGCAGATTCACGTATTGGTGTACCAACAACACCATTAACAGCTGTACTACTTGAATTCGTCGTCGTCGAATTAGTAGTAGTACTTTTGGGTCCTCCTCCACGTTCAACTAATACCATCATTACTAATGTTGCTAATAATCGTTCATTCTTTGTCATTATTATTTGATTTTGTGGTGATGATGCTAAATCCATTAATGCAACACTTGCATATTCACGTGAACGTTCATTTGGATCTATATGTGCTATACGAAGTAACGCATGTAGTAATCCGTTGTCACCTCCTGCTCCCTTGCCATCAACATGAACCAATAACAATGGTTTATTTTCTTCTTCGTTTACTAAATTAGCAATAATCCGTACTCTTGTTACACGTGCTTCTTCTCCATTCAACGTAATAGTATTGACATTGTTATTGCTATTCGATTTATTCAAATTATTACCAACACGACATAATGCATCCAACAATGATGGTTGTCTTGCTAAATGTTGTCGTAATTCTGGAACCCGTGATAGATACAGTAATACTTTGGTTGTATTTAGTAATGATACATCTGAATTATGACGTTTCATACAGTGAGTACCATAATGGACTCCTTCTGCACGATCTAATAATCGTAACAAACATGGCAATAGTCCAGATGGACGACCACCAATATTGGAAGATTCATATTTAGTCGTTCCACCACATTTATCATATGCGGTATGTACATATGTACCCTGTCCACGAAAGACCATTTCTAATGCTGTTGCAATCATCCGTAATGCATCATCTGTATGATTAACATCTTCATTCGTAAGAGCACTAACATGCGTATTATGACAATCATTAATATCATTATGACTATTTTCCAATTCGTCATCTGCATCATCAATACATTCCTGATCGTCAGCAATATTAAGTACAACAGCTAATACTCTACATAACGATGTTGCTGCACCTTGTTGAAGTTCTAAATTATGTCTTGAATCATCAAGATGATCAAATTCGGCACATGCATTGGTGAGTGCAATAACTCGTTTGTTACCAGGATATGATCCATCCGCTGATTTCTTAAGTTCTGTATAAGAACATGGAAAAGAAAGAAAGAAAGAAAGAAAGAAAGAGAACATAGGCGTTAGGTGATGATGAGCAACAGCAACAACAGCAACAACAGCAACAACAGCAACAAATTGATAGGCGACAAAAGCATCTATTGCAATGAACGCTTTGATAGCGATTGCGAGTGGGAATGCATGACAATGGTGTAGCGATTGCGATTGCGACAGTATATAGATGGCAGGAAATCGCGGATGGTGGGTGGGTGGAAGGAAGGATTTTGTTTTCCCTTGTTGACGCGATGAATACATACGGTAGGGAATGAGGAAGGGTGACACTTCACACTGTACACTACCGTCGCTACCGTCACTGGCGCCAGTACCACCAGTACCACCACCAAAAACGCAAACGCAAACGAGAGAAAGCAGTACATTGTACTTATAGCAGCGATGATTAATGTCGACAGGCAAAATAAGGAGAGGAACCCACCACCACCATCACACACAGACACCATCATCGTCACCGCCGTAAAAGCTCGACAAAAAACAAAGCAGAAACGAATGAAAGCGACAACACACACACACATGCACACACATTCATTTCATTCACACCAATTGCTTCTGTATTTCTGTTAGCTAGTTTGTTTTGTTTACTGTTTAAATTAAAAAGTAACGTACCTTCAATAACTTTTTTAGTTGATTTGATAAAATGTTTATTTGTTGATACAACAGCAGGGATATTTTTCCTATTACTACTATTACTGGTAGGAGTGGATGCTATTGTATTACTTGAGTATCGTTGTTGATGTTGATGTTGTGATTGTTGTTTGAATGGAGTTGGATGGATCATCAAATCATTCCTACTACCATTTGTATTATGATTCTGATTCTGTTGTTGTTGATGTTGATGACTACTTCTACTACGAGTTGATGTTGTTTCAGCAAATGGATCACGATGTTCTTCATGAATAAGATCAAATGTACCATTACCGCCATTACCACCATTTGGAGTAGTAGAACGACGACTGCCACCACTACTACGTGCTGATGCTGATCGTGGTGGTTGATGTTGTTGACGTGAAGTAGATCGTCCACGTCCACGTCCACCATGTGCATGTGGATCACTTGCAGTAGATCGTTGAGAACGTTGTGAATTATTATCATGTCCACCACCACCACCACCACCGCTAGTATGACTACCATTCGAATATGCTGCTGTACTAACAGTAGGTCCCGAATGGACACTCCCATTATCACTCCCATTAGCACGATTTTGATTGTTGGCAGTAGTAGTAGTACCACCAGATGATGATCGACTATGATGACTATGAATACTTCGATTATTACTGTGATTATGTGGTAGAGCAGAAAAAGAATCTCGTAACTGCTGTTGTTGTTGATGATATTGTTGTTGACGCATTTGCATTTCTTTTTGTTGTTGCTGTTGCAATTGCTGTTGCTGGTGCTGATACGTCTTGTTGTGAGTACTGTGAGTAGTATGAAATTGACCCATATGTTGTAAAGGAGGTGGATAGTTATTACTACTACTTGTATTATTTTTTGATTTGTTCCTAGTAGCAGATCGTGATCGTGATGATGATGACGTTCTTTGTTGTTCCGATGGTGGAACCGATCCAGATCGTCTATTACTTGATGATCGTTGCTGTTGTTGTTGAGAAGAAGAAGGACGAGACTGCTGTTGCTGAGGTGTCGTCATCATCTTTACTGCTGGACTATGATGATAATTTTGTTGATGTAGTGAGAGTTGATGTGGTTGTAGTAGCATCTGACGACTCTGACTACTAGTATTATGGTTCATTGAACTACTTCGTCCATCTTGTACTCTACTTCTTCGAGAGGACGAAGTAGGAGTAGGAGTATTGGATGATGATTGTGACGCAGCTGATGAACCGTTCATCATTGAAAGTCTTCTTCTATTATTATCCATCATTATTATTTTGATCTTACCGTGCGGGGGGTCGGGTCTAGGCAGGAACGGACGGAAGGAAAGTGTTTTTGCACTCAAAAAGACTTGGGATTGTTTTGCTTTTATTTTGCTTTTGTTCTGTCCCTGTCGAAAGATAAAAAGGTTGACGGATCGAGTCAGTCAGTCAAAGGAACCGGATCGTTTTTATGTTTTAATATTTTAATTACTTTTACCCAGGCAGGACCGTGAGTGAATGCGAATGCGAATTCGTTCGTTTTGTTTGTTTGTGGCTGAGTTGGATAATCGGCTTTCTCTTTTTGTTGACTGAAAGAAAAAGTTTTGTGGCTGAACGAAGAATCAATTGAATCATCGAATCTTTGTGTTGAATTACAATGTAAAACGTGTAACGTCGTTTGTTTGTTCTTTGTTTGTTCCAGCTGCTGTTGTTGCTGTTGATGGTCTCTCTTCAGCCTGATGGGGTGATTGCTTTTCCAGGTTCGGATTTGAAAATTATTTATTTACAGTACAGAGAATATCTGTTGTGATTTTAACATGCGTTCGATGTTCTCTCAAAGGCAAATCCTAATAATATTAATTAGCATTTTCAATATATATCATGTGTCAGTTACAGTTCACATTTTGGCGAAACCACACAAGAGTGCATTAAATCGACGCTGTCAAAAAAAAGAATGAATCTCATTTTCTTTTACCGGTACTACTACGTAGTATTGCTCTCCATGAACCAATAGAAATCATTCAAGGTTTTTACTTACAGCACGTGGCACAATCTCATTTTTTCTAATTTCTATTCTATCTAAAAACTAATCGAATCAAACATCTCGTTTAACTGATCCTTAACGGTTTACTAACTATCACGGACTAGAAAAAAATAGTAGCGAAGAATGAAAACTCTAATAGAACAATTTATTTAAGATTTACAAAAAAATCAGTATCGACGCGTATTCTTCATACAACCCACGACACAGTAAAATAAATAACCGCTCCTTTCATAATAATAATATTATTATTCAAAAAAATGACAATGGATATTCTACATAAAGTGAAAATTCTTGAAGTTAGCACCGTCGTCCTCATTATTGATATTTTTATTAATTATTTAGACAAAAAAATCAACAAACACTAGTACAGTACCACTTTGGTGCGTTGAACTAACTAGTCATTAATATAAAAACTAAATCATGTCAGCATTTTAGTAGTATTTGTTAGTGTAGTATATAATACCAACTTTAGCATCAAGCATATACACCTAAAAAGTCATTTTTTTGGAAAAATAAACCATGAAGTTTACAATTAATTGACCTATTGGATGGAGAACTGTTATATTCCTTAGTCTTGTAAGCCTACTGGTATCTCATAATGTAGGCTCACACACTAACTGCACACATCAAATAACCCCAAAAATTGGCCTATTTTCATTGTTTTGTGGACATACATACAGTACACTCAAAAAGGTGAGTCATCCCAAAGTATATGGATGAGGTGCACCATATATACCAAAGGGAACTTACTCCTGGTGCTTTGTGTTGATGATCCAGCTTAGGTGCGCACAAAAGTGGAAAACCCTGTTTTGGGGGCCTAAATGGCCCATTTTGTGGTTAATGCAGCCCTATACCTTCATAATCTCCATAGAAACATAAGTATTATGAGGACCTTGTAGGTATAGATATGATGGATACTAGTGCTCCTGACCCATCTGGTGTTGTCCTCTGAAACCCTTTCAAATGAGATATTTTGTTGTTCATTTTGATCAAAAATCATGTTGTTTGTGTTCCTTCCACAGCAGCAAAATGGATATCATTCCGCAACCACAGCGACAGAATAGGTGTGGGAGGCAAACACAATGTTCTTATACTCTATGTAAATGCTAGTGCACCTGAACCATCTGGTGTTGTCCTCTGCAACCCTTTCAAATGAGATATTTTGTTGTTCATTTCTATCAAAAATCATGCTGTTTAGTTTGTTGGGTGCCTTCCACAACAGCTAAATGAATATCATTCCGCAACCACAGGAACAGGAACGGTGTGGGAGGCAAACACAATGTTCTTATACTCTATGTGAATGCTAGTGCACCGGCCCATCGGGTGTTGTCCTCTGAAACCAATTTAAATGAGATATTTTGTATTCATTACTTCTGGTAAAAAGTATGGTCCAAAATACATACATTTCATTGTTTAAACATACCACCAGGTAAAGTAGATCACAGAGTTGATTTGCTGTCCTCTCTAGGACATATTACTTGTGAATGGGAAGCATCATCATCACAACCCACCATTCTTTTGGATGGAATTGCAGTTTACCCCTGTTTTCCAAAATTACTCACAATAAAATCCAATCAAGGACCATACTTCAAATAGTCACTGTTGGTTGGAAAATGATCCCACACCAATTCTGACAGGAACATCCACACAATTACTCATAAAATAAACTAACCCACCTAAAGCCCCCAATAGCAGGGCCTCTGGTTCACATGGTACACCTTGTGCAAAATAATTTTTAGTGGATTTTAGCTAATATATAGGGTAAAATTTGGTTTTGGGCCCTTGGCAAGGAAAGAAAACCCCTGTCCACCAATGTCGCCCTGCAGACATATAAAGAATAAACTCATAATGGGTTCCATAATGACCGCAATAAATTAACTAGTAACATGGTGCAGCAGCATGCTGCATTTTTAACAACTTGTTGGTAGAGTTAGTGTGATAGGGTATGATAGAGAGAGAGAGAGAGAGAGAGAGAGGATGTGTATGTTTGTCTGCACATGGCAGTAATAAGTTGTTTAGCCTATGCCTAGTGTGGTACATCAAACACCAACCATCTTTCACTTGTCGTCATCTTCACATACACACACCAATGTCCTCTCCTTCCTGCCTGCCGTGTGTTCCATCAACAGTAAACAATCCATCATAGCCACCAGATATACAATATTATAGTGAATATGTGTGCTGGTGGTACACCCCCTATGTTTATGGCAATAGATACAGTTGGAGGTGAACAACAACAAATATACCGCTGCTATATTATCAAAGAGTTCAAACAAGCAAGCAAATGAAATTCATATCCTGCTATGTATCAGATGGATTATAATGGTCCCACCAACAGTATCAGAACTACAAGTACAGTGTAGGTAAATAATGATGTGCGCATTACCTGTGTCATGTAGAGTAAAATACCACTGCAAGCACAGTGTAGGTAAATGATGTATGCATTACCTGTGTCATGTAAAGTATGATACTACTACAATGATTATAATGAATCCAGTTGTTGTTGCTGGTAGACATCAGGAATATTTCTGCACCACCATGGATGTATCAAAACCAATGAATAGATGGTACTAAATGTACCATAATAATAGTAATGTATTTATCACATACATCTAGGTGCCAAGCAAGAAGGATCACGTTCTCCTAATAATAGTAAATGTATGATGATACATCATTATTCCATGATTGATGTGTATAATCAATTGTTCATATAATACAGTTTCACACAGCTACACTATATGTGCTCATTCCTAGTGTTAAATCTAGTATGTTAATGGTTGTGGACTGCTGAGTGTTGTGTCAGGCTAACTATGTTATTATTTACGTCGCTCACATTGTTACTAGTAATATCTTGACTGGTGATTGTGCAACCCATTCAACAAATACTATGATACATACCACAGGAAGATGGAATCTACCAAGTTAAGGTAAATTATATCCTGACTGAAAAAAGAATTTGTACAGTGAATGGTAATTTGTCTGTGCAACATGCTTGGCATGGTTGTTTGTTGCTTGTTGTTGTGATGATGTTGCAGCTAGCATTTACTTCATATCATTAGGTAGTAGTAGTACAGTGCAGTGGTGTACTAAAATGTTAAAAGGACTTAATCAATAGACGTTTATAGTATTCTTTATTTCCAACACTCACACCATCACACCAACATCAGCATCCATCACACTAACATCAGCATCCATCTATCCATCCATCTATCCATCCATCCATCCATCCATCCATCCATCCATCCATTCACATCCATTCATTCATTCACTCATTTATCCATCCATCCATATCTCATGTGTATTCTTCATGGTATTGTCCTGTGGTTGGTATGAAGAAATTTATATGAGGGGTGGTTAGAATATGTAAATTTCAAGATGTAGGAGGAGGAATAAAAGATGATGCAGACCTTAAATGCCCTCTCCCAAGATAATAATAATGGAGGATGGCATCGCATGTTACCACCTGTACGTTTGCACACTGAGTGAGATAAGGTAATCCCCAACCACCTCCACAAATAAACTGCTATCTTTCTGCACATCTAGATCTGTAAGCAATTATGTTTCCTGTCTATCTTCTTGTAGAGACCAATATTTTAGACTTTGCTATGCATGTGTAGTGTGAAGGTAGACAAAAAATAAAAATTATCAAAAAAAAGACAAAAAGGAAAAAAGAGAACAACACCCAGGATTCCAACGTGGTCCCCCACCGTAGTACTAACTGGGCCCGAATATGCTTAACTTCGCTGAGCAGACGGGAAGCGGTGCTGTCATGTTGGTATGGTCGTTTAGTTCAAATTTTGTTTATATAAAATAAAGTCGTGATTTTTTAATTTTATTAACGTTACTGGTAAATATACGGTGGAAATCTGAAAATATGGTTCGAGTCAAGCAACGTTCATGCCCTCTACCTAGCAGTGCTACAGTAGTTAGTATATTTTAGCATCAGTGAACAAAGATATACAATATCTTCTGCAAATTCTTTTTTAGATATGATTGTTTGTGATCATCATTGCATGGATGATGGGTGGGTATATGTATGCTGTTACTCACATACATTGTTCATCTTACATCTATCTAGAACAATAAGCACTTGTAGTAAGAATTTGAAAGAAAGAAAGTTCTAACAAGCGAGATAATAGAAGTGTAGAGGAAATGAATTGCATATGCATTTTTGTCTAGCCAAAATTTCATTGATAGATGAACTGACACAGTAGTCTATAATTTATTGTTCTTCCAGCCAAGTAAACGAATAAATATTGTCTCAATCTACTGTATCTGATTACTACAATACAGGATGTAATTACTTGAGCGATTGGATTCGGATTGCAGAAAAGGAGAAAACGACGAGGAAGTTACTAGTTAATTGCATGACCTCGACAGTGGTCCTACATTGTATTTCGTATGATATTATCATTACTAGTAGCTGTTGTTGATTAATTGTATCTTTTTAGTATTAGTAGTAGTATTGGAAAAGACCGACGCATCGTCGTTGGAAATACAGAGCGGTTGTTGAATGAATCAATTGACTCACTACTACTGCAGAATGAGTTTGTGATGATCGGCTTGTTGTTGTTGCTGTTGTTGCTGTTCTTGCTGCTGTGCGACGTCTTTCCTCGAGTAAGTAAAGTACGTAGCTAGGTAGGTAGGCACCACTGGTTCATTAATAGACGACGACGACAACTGACGACTGTCTAGCTATCATAATGGCATTACGATAGTGACAACCACGACACGATTACAATGGTCATGAATGACTAGTGCCTGCCTGATTTTCCTGCCCTCCCTTCCTTACATCCTTTTACTTTTTCACTCCTTCAAAAAGTTCTCTTCAACAAAGTAAAATGGATTGTAATGATGGTTCAAATAATTCAATACGAATTGTTGATTTATTATATCCATATTCCTTTAATAAATTTTGTGTATGTATCATTGCATTATTAATCACATCCTTTGTACGTTCTGGTTTTGCTTTTGCTCTAATATCAACATATAATGAATCTAAATCTAAATCATTATTTTCACAATTATCATCAGCAGCTCCATCAGACGATGACGTTGACGATGCCACCGAAGATGATGACATATCATGAGTCGGTATGATTAATACTTTTAATACATCATCAGGGACTTTCCATATCTTTGTTAATCGACTATGAAGTGTATCAGCACTAACCGTAAGTGCTTTTCGAGAAAAGATCTTTAATAAAGGCATTATTTATTATCTTGGTTTCTAGATTTTGGTTCCTTCCCTTCCTTGGATCCCGTATGCTTTTGCAGATATATACAGTAGCGTGTGATGGTGACTCACTCTATAGTGTAACTGCGAATGAATCTAGAAACAATCGAAAATGCTGCTGGGTCAGTTACCACGAGCAGTGATGCTCAACGAATACGTGAAGGCCCTTGATTACGCACTACAGCCTGCTAAGTTGTTGCGTAGATGCTTAGTTGGGATCTTTGTGAAATTTTCTAAAAGCATTCTCCGATTTTTTTTAAGAAAAGAGAGATGTACAGTATGTAATTTTTTTTGTAACTCTTTGACCGCTCGGCGCGCGAAAGAAAGAGACATTTACCTATATAAAAACTAATAACAAATTAAGCGAGCAGCGCATGAGCGGTTTTGTAATCGCAGAATTTACGGAACTATAATGCCTCGTTTTTTAACTGATGATTCGCCGAAAAATCTTGCAAAGAAAGCTTCACATAATCCATCGCTCATCAGAGTTTACAGTATTTGACTATCGCTCATCGCCACTCTAACCTATTAGTATGCGATCCACATACACTCACTTAGGCGTTGCGGCACTTCTCTGTGCATAATTTCGTCGCTTTTGTCTTTGATTAAGAAAGAAAGGTGCTCCGTAATCATTAGTCCTCTCTTAAGAAATCACACACATTACAACAATAAATACAATTATACATGCCATTGTGACAAAGCACGAAACTTAGATTATACATAATAGACTAAGTCACATACAACAACGGGAAAGATAATTCCTGTAGGAATATTATACTGAAGAAAGGAAAGAGATTGATTGACTTCACGAGTAGGAATATTAATAATAACAAACACAATGAAGTTTACTCCAGGTTGTGCTTTCACTTTCGTCATCTCATGCCTTTTGGCACAGAACGGTCTCGGTGTTTATGGAAGAGTTTCCGTCAGCAGCAGCAGCAGCAGTAAAGGTAAAGAAGTTAAGGATGAAAATCGGAAGTTAGAGGGCGAGTACGATGATCCATATGCGCCAGAACCGTACCATGATCCATATGCGCCGGATTATAATCCATATCCTGCACATAATCCATATCCTGCAAGGCCAAAGGGAACATCACCACCTACTCCTCGACCAACACCGAGGCCAACTCCTAATCCAACGAATAGACCAACGCCGAATCCAACCCCTAAACCATCACCGATGCCATCGTTTAGGCCAACACCGAATCCAACCCCGCTACCAACTAAGGCACCAACTTTTGCACCAACTAAGGCACCAACTGTTCCACCAACAAAGGTTCCAACTCCACGTCCAACAGTAGCAACAAGTTCGCCTTCAAACAGTCCTACTACGAGTCCACCATCTCCTGCACCATCACCGGTGCCATCACCAAATCCAAGTCCAAGTCCATCAAGTAGTCCAACTATTAGTGCACAACCAACTCCGATTGCACCATCGAATACACCAACTGAAAATCCTACTAAATCGGAAGAACCATCTGAAAATCCTACACAGAGTGAGGAACCATCTAATAATCCTACACAGAGTGAGGAACCATCTAATAATCCAACACAAAGTGAAGAACCATCCGAAAATCCAACACAAAGTGAAGAACCATCTGAATTTCCAACACAAAGTGAAGAGCCATCTTTCAGTCCTACGGGAGATCTTACAATCGGTAAGTTTAAAAAAGTAAACAAACAAAACAAACAGATTTGTAGAACCAGCAATTTCAATACAAATCGATCGATAGATCGTTCGTTCGTTTGTTCGTACATAATATACCTACCCCCCCCCCCCCCCCCCCCCTATCCAATGTTTGTTCTAACTTCTTCTCTTATATGCGCTAATTATCTCTTTCCATTTCAACTACAACAAACAAACAAACAAACAAACAATAGCCGAGATTATTTGTCTATCACAAAATACTGATAGGTTTGGTATATTCTGTTTCCTTATTCGAAGTACCGGTCTAGATATTCTATTGAATGAAGGTCGACCACTCGGTAATCGTTACTCTCTGGGTCGTAACTTCGATATTTTGGATGGTTTTAATAGACGCCGTGAGTTATCAGAATCGGACGAAAAGGATTCTGCTACCGATGCCACAACCGTGGATGGCGAAGAAGAACAGGAACAAGAAGAGCGAGTCCTACAAAATGGAAATTTCGACTTCAAAAGAGAGTTCGACAGCGATTATACCGTATTCGCGCCAACAAATGCAGCATTTAGAAAAATCGGTTTTGAAGTTATCGAATTCCTTCTATTGGATATTGATATTCAATTTAACTATGTACGCGAAATTGTTGAATTCCATATCTTGCCTGGTCGAGCTATTGCTTTTGTTAACTTAAGGTGTGGACGTAACTATCTTATGGCGAACGGAATTAATTCCCGTACGGAATGTAAGAATAATGGTGGTAGTTTGAGAAAGTTTCAAGTTGGGAATGGTAACAGAGACGATGGCAATGATTGCCGTTTCAATGTTCCTAGTCGCATTGATGCAATTGGCAATAACATTGGTACTATTTCTATTCCTGGCAATAACGATGGTCTTACTGGCAACCGTCGTTGCTTCGAAACATTCCCAGAAATTATTGCACCAAGAAATTTTCTAGCTTCTAATGGAATTCTTCATGCACTTGATGATGTAATGATCCCATTCACACCGGTCTTTCCAACACCTCCTGCTCCTGGTCCGATCGATATAAACACACCGAGTCCAACACCGTCTTCTAATGCTAGATGCTGTCCTGGACAAAACCCCGGCGATGCCCAATGTATAAGGACAATCGCATTCATTTACACTCAACAAAGATGTGATGTTGACTCATTTAGTGCTGCCGTAAATAGTCGTATGCCAGGTTATTGCAGGGACTTGATTAATGATAATGAGAATCAACCGTCACGAATGAGGTTTGAACTCTACGAGTGTGGAACGAGATTGGCTGATGACGCAAATCGCCTTTATGGGGCCGGGAACATTGAAGTGGATCAACAATTTAGCTTTACCCAGTCCAATTTAATAGGTTCTGTCAGCCCTTGCCTTCCTGAATGTCTCCAGGTCCGAATTATTAGCGCTCTCTTGGGTGCCTCTACTGCCCCTACACAAATCTTTAACATAAATACAGATTGTAACGATAATAATGCATGTGGATTTCCAGAACCATTGGGAAGAAGATCCTGTCCAAGACAATGTCCAAGATCATTTGGAACTTGTGGAGAACAGGGAGAAAATAAATGTCCAGACGGATACGATTCAGACTTTTGTCGTATATTTGGTCCTTCGGGTGGAATTAATGGTATTGGTGTACCGGGCTTCAATACCGGTTCGTTACAACTCGAAAGTTTCCAATGTCCGGGAGGAGTACAGGGATATCCGGGAGGATCCCTCGCGAGATGTGGAGAACTGGAAGGAACAGGAACATGTCCAACTTTTTGTGCCAGAGGTGGAAGAGGATTTTGTGGTTATTAATTTGATTTTGTTTTGACTACCGTCCGTGTGTGTGTGTGTACGCACAAATGGCCGGAGGAAAAAAAAAAGTGATAATGATAATAATAATAAACAAGAAACAAGAACAACAGCAACAACAACCAAAATCAATTATGTCTATATCGTCGTACATCCATCGAAATTAGTGCTGAGTGAAATGGAATGAATTGGATTTGAATCCTGGTTTGTTTTTGTGTAAGAAAAGTTTTTAAAATAGTAATAATAATAATAGTAGTAATAATAATGTATGATGTACGACGACGACACGAGGGATCAGCGGTCGGTCCAATCGTCCATTATACGTATCCAACGTATTCGTATCGTGACTATCCATCCGTACGGCATGATGAAATGTTACGAAACGAAACAAAATTGAACAAACAAACGAGAGAGAGAGAGAGAGAGAATGTTTGCAATTAATAAAATGAAAGTCTATGTGTCAAAATAAATCTATATAAATAATATATATTAAAAAAGTGATGAATAAGTAAAAAGTGTATTAATATAATATAAAGAGCCTACATACAAATAAATAAATAATCTATCTAATAAAATATTTAAAGAAAAGAAAAATTATATAAGAACCTCAAAACAACAACAAATACTACTGTATCATATACTACTACTACTATACTACTATACAAACTAGGTGCTATACTATACTATGCTATTACTATACTATTACCATACACAATAGGAATAATAGCGGATAGATACGATAGGTAGGTAGGTAGGTACAGTAGTTTGAAATTCAAATATCTTCATGCAAGATCTACGGTACTGTGACTAGTTTTTTTACTACCGGTACGTCCGGGGTGTGCGTGCGTCACAAGAAACAAACAACTGCTCTAATACACAGTAAACGTGTATACTACTGTACTAGAGTACTTCTATATCATAATGTCCAATTCTAACATTACTTTCTTTACCTTTCTTCCTATTATTATTTCGACAAGAAAACTAGTAATGCAACACAATCATATTTGTATAGGCCGGATTTTTCGATATTAATACCAACCAAACAGTAATAAGTTGTTCGACAATGTGGCCGAGTGGTTAAGGCGAGAGATTGCTAATCTCTTGCACTTTGTGCGCGTAGGTTCGAATCCTATCATTGTCGTTTTTTATCTTTTGTTTTGATTGTGCCTCACTTTTGCTGTGCGTTATTTTTTTGATATACTATATTATTTGATTTGATTTTGCTTGCTTCACATAAATAATAACGAAGAGAGAAATAAATGACGCACAAAAAAAATCTTCTGACATAAATCAAAGCAGCACGCAAACGTAATGTGAAACGTGAAATGCCACACAGCAGTACATAGACACACACACAGAGAGAGAGAGAGAGAGAGAGAGAGTGAGCGAGAGAGCACTACGGTACACTCGGACAAAGATATACAGTAGCATAGAAAGATAAAAAAGAGATAAGAAGAAAGAGAAAGAGAGAGCGAGAGAATCTTAAAAAAAGAGAAAATAGAGAGAGAATCGAATCCAAGAATAGTGATGATGAGCAGGAACAACTTTTTATCTTTGGCAACACTACGACGCCGTGCTACTAGTAGTGGTAGCAGTCACTACTATTCACGCCCATTGTCATCGTTGTTGACGTCGTCGACCACGATGATGACGTCGGCAATGCTGATGCCTTCATCAACTACTACTGCAACGTCGTCGTCGTCGTCGTCGTCGTCGTCGCAACAAAGACGAAGTCAACATAATAGACAAAGTCAAAGAGGTGTACGATCCCATTATTCCTATTCAGATGGTCCTGGACGATTTTCATCACAAACAAAAGATGCACGACATATAAAACGTTTACAAACACAACCATGGTTAGAACGTGGTTTTACTGTTGGTATTGGTGGACCAGTTGGATCAGGTAAAACTGCATTAGTATTAGCACTCATTAAAAGATTAGCTAGTAAGGCTAATAAGGCTAATTCCGATATAGAATTGAAGTATCCAAGAATTGGGGTTGTTACAAATGATATATTTACACAAGAAGATGCACAATTTTTACACAAGAATCAAGACGCATTAGATGCTAAATATATCAAGGCAGTTGAAACTGGTGGTTGTCCACATGCAGCAATACGTGAAGATGTATCTGCAAATTTAACAGCATGTGAAGATTTAACAAAACTTGTATTATTAGATGGCAATAATTCCAATCCTAATTTACCACCATTAATATTATGTGAATCAGGTGGTGATAATTTAGCGGCAGCATTTTCAAATGAATTAGCTGATTTAACATTATATGTAATTGATGTTGCTGGTGGTGATAAAGTACCACGGAAAGGTGGACCGGGTATAACACAAAGTGATTTATTAATTATCAATAAAATTGATTTAGCAGATGCTGTTGGTGCATCCCTTGAGGTGATGGAACGTGATGCTAATTTAATGAGACAAAGTAGTGGTACTGGTGGTAATGGTAATAGTAATGGCAATGGTAGTAATTCAAGTGGTGGTAGTCATGATCATAGTCATAGCCACCATAGTAGCGATGATGATGACGAACATGAAGAACAAGAAGTGACGGTTGGACCAACAGTTTTTGCATCTGTAAAAAATGGTACATCATTAGATGAAATTGAAAATTTTGTTCTAGATGAATATCATAAGGCAATTAAGATAAGATAAAAGTACAGTGATCATCCATCGTGCATTCGCAACGCACTTTTCTGTGTCTCTTCTTCTACTATCGTTTTTATCACTGCTGCTATTTGATTTGATTTGATTTGATTTTATCCATCTCATTTCAATTTCAGAAGAGGCAGGTACGTACGGTAGGGCGAAGTGATGACGAGGTACGTGTACGTATAGGTAGGCAAGTGGCACGATCTACAGTATTAAAATAGTGGATTAATTATTCGAATAAAAATAATTTGATTAATAGCGATAATAATAATGATAAAATAGTAGTAAAAATAATGATAAAGTATAGATTTCTTTACCAGCTATTATATGCCTAATTGCGATTATAATGCTTACTGTACAGTATTCATTTCTTTATGCTATAAGCTGGTAATAGTAGCAACAGCTCAATAATGATAAGTGGATGATTGTTTGATTTGTTGATAGGTTAGATGATATGGGTTAGATAGTTCAACACTTAAGTTAAATCTCTTTGGGTTGGCTGTTACGTTGTTGTGGGATTTATCTTTATCTTTGTTTTTTTAAAATTCTAAAATTACCAAAATAAATAGCTCCTCCTAGAGTAGAGGCTAGGTTAGAAGTTTATTTACAGGTATGTAGGTATGTAGGTGCAAGTACTCATGATTGATACTAGGGAAATAATATACTGTGGTAGATAAAGTCCCCAATTCAACACCACCTTTGATTGAAGTATCAATAGCTATCAGCAGTTGCTGGATTGTCAACTTAAACAGCAACCCGTCTCTGTTGCTTTTGTTGGCTTTGAATTGCTTTCTGTCAAATGACTACAACTACCACTAGTAATGGGATGTAGGCCTCTACTTAGCTACTACTGTAGTAATCCTATTCCATCCACAGGCCTTGAAACCATTCCTTTTCTAATAAGCAGTTCCATACTGAATTACCCCTGCGCGTGTTCCTGATTTTGTGATTTTGACAAGGGCTTATGGGGGAGGATGGATAAATGGGGGAGGAGCAACTTGCTGTTTGGAAAAAGCCAAAAGATTCCCCAAGCGACTTTTGCTTGCGATCTTTAATTCAGTGGTAAGAGTTACTGTACTATCGAGCTGTGCGTACTCGCATACTTGCGTACAAGGTATAGTAAAATTAAAAGATCCGTCGACGCGATCAAGATTTTCCTTTTTTACTATCGGTATTATGTGCACAAAAAAAAAAGGGATGCCTATACTAGTACTAGTATGATGATTGTTGTGATCGAGTATTGAACGCCAAAAACAAAATTAAATAATAGACGTAATAGTAACGTTACCGAAGTACGTTGTATCGACAGTTTATTTATCACAATTCGATGATCTTCTCTTTTTTTCTTTGACGTTGGCTGATTATAGCACTATGATAATATTAGTATTGATTTTTTTTTGACGTTGATTGATTATAGCACCATAATATATTAGTAGTGACAGGACCGAAGATTGCATCACTACTGGAGCCTTTAGTCATATCAGTGAAGTCGCGTTCTTATATATTACACAGCACAGCACAGCACAGCAGAAGAAGATGAATGTAGTGGGTGATGATAATGATGATGATCGCGAAACACACGATCAGTCACAAGACCAAATCCTATCTGAATCCGAAGCTGAAGACTCATCCGGATATGATCCTGATTTAGTTGATGATATTTTATCAAGACATTTACTTAATTTAAGTTTTCAGCAAAGAACTGAAATACGAGAAGAAATGCATGGTGTAAAATGCCTTGCGCCAGAAGAAACACCTTTTCTTCTAGAAGAATCGTTACGATTATTACAAATTGAACTTGATATTAATTATGCAGAACTTCTATCAAACGGCGGCAACAGTGTCGGTGGCGGCGACGGTAGTGGTGGGAATGGTGCTGCATATATGCAGAGTCGTCAAATACCACTATACAAAAATTCCTATATCAATTCGAATGAATTTAAATTACGATTCTTACGATGTGAATTATTTATGGATGTAAAAAAAACTGCATCACGGATAATCACATTTTTAGATTTTCTTGTAGAATTATTTGGTTTATATGCACTGGAAAGAGAAATCCGTATAACAGATTTTTCTAGATCAGAATTAGCAATAATCCGTAAGGGATATTGTCAATTCCTTCCATATAGAGATAATAGTGGACGACGCATCCTAATTGCTTTTCCAAACAATGGATTGGAAAATACATGTCTTCTCTACAGAAATAAATTAATACTCTATTTGTTGTGGGTGGCTGGTAAAAATTGTATTGATACACAAAGAAAAGGTATTGTTCTTTTGGGTTGGTTTGAATCATCCTATAGAATAAGTATCAAAACAAATGTACTTAAGAATAATCGTAATTTTCATAGTCAATCACTCAGAGTAGTATCGCTACATTTCTGTACACCTGATACACCATTTTATAGACTCAGAAGAGCAACAATAATAATGAGATCCGGGCCAATGCGTTCAAGACTACAAATGCATCTTGGTAAGTTTCGTTGATTTTCTGTCTATTTTTCATCTCTTTGCAACTGCTGGCTCTACTAGCTCTACTCTAGCTATAGTACTGCAGGGTCTGCATCTGTAACTGCGTCTGAGTCTGAGTCTGAGTCTGAGTTTGAGTTTGAGTTTGAGTCTCCATCTGCATAATCTGCGTTAAGTTTTATACCTTCTCGTTCGCTACTATTAACTAACTAACTAACTAACTAACTAACCATACTGCTTGCAAAACTGCTGTGTTATTCCTTTCTGTTTTTTAATCTTTCTTTATTTCATTTATCTGCTAAAAATAGGTGAACCTATCGAGCTACAATACGCATTAAGATACTTCGGTATTAAAGCTGGTGATAATTTACCAATTACACCTAGTGGGGTCATTAAAACAAACTATATAAGACAATGGATACGACTACGTAAATTAATTGAATCCGAATCAAATGATAATAATAATAATATTTCTGATATAGTTGAATGTCCATATTTAAATGACGTACTACTTCGACAGGGCGGTACATTAAAAAACAAACATATGGGGAATATGATGTTTTCCAATTTAATTAAGATTAACTTACAAAAAGAATGTTATAATCATCAGACGAATGGTGAACTAACGTTACAATATGATATTGATGATCGTACAAATATTAAAACACGTAAAATTACAAATAAAATTATTGATGCAATAATTACTGGCGATGGTGGTGGAAGGTTTTTATCGTATAGTAATGAATATAAGGGTTGGTATCATATGACAGATCGAGAACAGATATATTCAAAAGTTGAATATATATGTCGTGGATCACGATTTGAAATGAAGAAGAAAAAAATGATGAATAGTACAGCGAAATTATCTGCATCATTTTCGTCACCTTCAAATAAAAATAACAATAACACTTCTTCATCATCCACAGTACAACAAAAGCGTACAACAAAAGCGTACAACAACAAGTGCCGGTACAAGTACAACAACAAATAATATGCAAACTGTCAACAGCAGTACGTCTATGTTCCAATTTCAACAATATGATAGAAGCGAGGGGGGTTCTAGTATTTGTAGCAGCAAAAGGACAAAAACTGATTTTAGTAGTATTAACAATAAGAACTGCAGTGATAATGATAATGATAATGTCAGGTTATGGTCGAAGAACTTCAACGAAGTGTCATAGTCTCACAAGCCTCCAGGTATCTCACACTGTTAGGCTCATTTCACACACAGCATATACCAACACATACCCTAAATTGGCCCATTTGGGATGTTTTGTGGACCTACTGTACACTCTAATAAAGGATGAATGATCCCTATATAAGTGCAAGATATACTCATGGTAGTGCTTTGTGTTGATGAATCCAGCTCATTTCAATATTAATAATTTTGTTGTGATTAAACGGCACAGCTGGTAACAGTAAAATTAAGCTGAAATATTTATTTATTTACATTAGTATTCTGACTTTTTCTTTTAAAATCTTTATTTTCAGCTTAATTCATTAAAACTTCCAATTGCTGGCCCAGTGCGACTAGCGTCTCATTCACCAATGTTTGATTGAGGAATGTATCTCAATACCATATCGTTAGGCGATGGTGCAGTTAAATTCACTCAATATTCGATTCGATTCGGTCATTTAGAATATATCGTATTATTACGACGACTTGTATGTATCGGACTTTAGATGTACTCAGTCCAACAATCTTTGGTACTGTAAATACGGTTTTTAGATCATGACATTTTTGTCGCGCACAACGACCCAACGGAAAAAAATCTCGCATATCATTACAGAATCATCTTCAATATTCTCTACAGTACAGTACGCATGAAACGAAATACTGCAGAAGCAAAGATTCTAGGAATTAACATCATACTAGTAGAAGATAACTTTACGATTGTTATCGTATTCTATTTAATCTTCAATCTCGATTATAGTATTATCAGCTCTCTCTTGCATTATTGATTGATTGATTGATCATTGATTCAATTAAAAGATATAGCAAAGGAGATATAAAAAGCAAAACATATACTGTATTTAATCAAGCGAGAACAAGAGCATTATTGGACTGGATTGGACTCGACTCCAGCTGCCCCTCCTATATTACCTCTTGACTTGATTCAGAAACATCCAGCGAAAGTTGCATGATATCCCGTGCGGTGAGGTGCGAAGATACAAATCACTAATACTGCACAGCGTAGTGGGACATAGTATTATGAAACGACGGACCACAGATCAGGATGGCGACGACGACGACGACGTCGATGATCATAATACTGTAAAACAACAACAACAACATCAGCAACTAGTAATAGACGACATTGATGACATTATTGATGACAATAACAATGATACTACTACTACTACTAGTGATGATTATAATAATACAAATAATATGTTTTCCAAGGCATTACTTAATTTAACTTTTACTGATCGGAATCAAATTGAAGAAGAAATACATGGTGTATCATGTATGTCGATTGATGAAACAACACCACCTAAATTAATAGAAGAATCATTGGTTCAATTTGATTTAGAATTGGATTTGATACCAATTGAAAACAAGATTGCCTATAACAAAGTAGTGTCAATAATGCAATCATCCTATTTACTTAGTACAGAAACAAAATTACGATTTTTACGTAGTGAATTATTTGATTCACAAAAAAGTGCAGTACGGTATACAAAATATATAAATGTACTACTGGATATATATGGTGACTATGCATTACAAAGACCAATACGATTACAAGATTTGGAACGTAGGGGGAGTGAAGAATTATCTTTTTTAAAATCAGGACAATATCAATTATTGCCTTATAGAGATCGTGGTGGGCGTAGAATACTTGCTATTGTATCCAATAGCAAAAATTATGTACCAAGAAGAGTTTTAGTAAGTTACAAAAGTCTTTGATTACTGTGTATTATTATTTTAAATATATATATATATTTATATATATATACGGTATTATAACAATTATGGAATTCATATTATATGGATAAAACTTTTTCCTGCTGCCGCGCCGCGGGCACACACCCCAAAGCAAATTTGGAATTAAAGAAGCGAAAAATATATAGTATCTACGAAGTCGAATTTGCGTCCTTTTTATTATAATCCGTGCCTGATATACGACTACGTATCGTTTTCAACTTTTTCGACTGTCGAAAAAATAAGACACCGAATTAAGATCTCAGGGGGGGAAGCAAAAGTTTACTACGTGTAAAAGTTTCGCAAAGTGTCAGTCGTGCACGCAGCAGGAAAAAGTTAATTTATAATATTATTATGGATGAACCGGCACGCTTACGGCACGACGTACATTTAATTGATTTTTATACTCAAGTCTTACCTTTTTTTATTATCTCTCTCCTTTTTCATATTCTCTCCCAAAACAAAAATACGAAATTTATTTCTAATAATATTAATTCAGTTGAAGGTATTTCTATATTTAACTTTTGTTTGTGTTGGTGGTTGTAAAAATGATACAGAAACACAACGTAAAGGTATTGTTGTTGTTGTTTATTTTCCATTATGTCTATATCCATATAATGCAAATGCAAATACAAATACAAATACAAATACAAATGAAAACGAACTTGAGAATAATGGTAAAAAAGATACTGTCAATATAGCTCAATGGACAAAAGAACGTATGGAAGCAATTAGTCTTGTTTGTAAAGTTACACCATCCAGAGTTGCTGCTATACACATATGTCTACCCAATTCAAATAAATTTAAGGCACTTGCATCCTTTTATGGTGTTGCATTAAAGGCATCGAATGCACGAACTAAACTACATCTAGGTAATCCTATTGAAATACGATACAAGTTACAACAATATGGTACGTAGCTAGGTCGTGCTAGATAAAATAAACGAATTGAATCTCGAGCAACAACAGCAACATACCGTAGGACAGATGTCATGAAGAGGGAGAGTAAAAGAGAGCAATGTATTATACTGTGACTAGAGATGAACCGTAGTACGAACAAGCAGAATCAGAGGCAGAGGCGAGAGATTCTTCTATGTTCTCTTTAAAAATATCACGGAACTTGTGGTTTTGTACTTATTTTCAACTTCTTCCTCTTCGTTTTTCCATTTGCTTTAATTCTTTTTGAATCTACACCTTATAAATTATAGGCATACCCATTGATCTAATCCCATCAACTGATACAGGGAATATTAAATTAGGTAATTTCAAACAATGGATGAAATTGCGTAAAAATTTAGAATATCAGGAGCAAATACAAGCACGCACGGTTAACAATGACAATAACATATCAATACCACCAGCTAGTGATGATAGTAATGTGGGTAAATATGATTCTGAGGTAGTTTCAACAACAAATTATATTGTTGAATGCCCACTATCGAATGACGTTATTTTTCGGCGAGGTAAAACAATGAATTATCATTTAGGGAATGCAAAATTTCAAGATTTAATTGAATCACATATATATGAACATTCGATTGATTCGGATACATCGCTATTAAGACGTACAGAAATTGAAGTTGATGTTTTCATTGAAGTAGTGCGTGGTGGTGGTAGTAGTGATAGTGGACGGTTCCTTACATGGAATATGGAAAAGAAATGGTGGATAGTTATGCAATCAGACGATGAGATACAAAAGAAGATTTATAACGCATTCCGAGATTTTCGATTGAAGATGTTGAAAGTACAACAGCCACAACAGAAAGTGCAAACAATAACAAAGTTAAATTCATTCTTTGAACAACAGCAAGATGGACAAAAAAAGAAACGGCATAACAGCAACAATAACGATAAGGACGGTAGTGATTGTTCCCGTAGTGATTGTGGTGACGAAAACAACGGATGTAACGCTTGTGGGTATTTTTTTTCTACTGATGATGGTTCCTATACATATCTCGATGATGGATCATCATCATGATAGTAAATACTATCCACTTATGGTACAAGTATACTGACTTTAGCAAGTACAGAGGAATGAAAATAAATAAATATTATGTTTCGTATCGTAAACCATTTCCTCAAACTAATTATCCTAACTAATTAAAAGCCAGTAGCTCTACAGTAGTAGCTATTGTAGTATTAGTAGTAAATTCTCAAATGATTCCATTAATCCAGTTACAAGTAGTAGTAAATTCGCAAATTAAATGTTCCCAAAGAACTCGGCGCGCACAGCTCGGATCGAGACTATGATGAATATAACAAGGAGAAAGTTTTGGTGAAACGCTTCGGGTCTACTAGTAGGAGCAGCACTTGGAACAAGTTCTCTGGATGAAAAACTTGGTGCAGCATGCCACTTCGGCGATAATAAATTTGGTTCCAATAAACTGGGCTAGCCTACAGTTGTATGGTACTCGGCGACTCACCCACTCACTCACTCGGTAAAATCACTCGGTAAACTCACTCGGTAAAATCACTCTGAACTAGGAGCACCACTTACTGTGGTCGGAACAGATAGAACCTTGGGGACATGTCACCACTCACTCGGTGAAAGAACTATGAACAACCCACCCACCTGGAAAGAGAGCTTTGGGATCCGAGCTGCATGTGCAAATTACATTACTTGGCGGTCTCATCCCACTCGGAGTTAGCATGAACTCGGATTATATAGTATAGCACCACACTCGGAAATAGAAACTCAGATATGAAAAACTTGGAATTGGAAACTGCTTGCTTGGTTCCAATAACGGAGGATAGTAACTCGATTGTATAGTACCCACTCGGAGATCGGATCATGCAGACGAAGCAATATAAAAGCTCGAGGACCAGGAACAGAGAACTCGACGAAAGACTGGAACTGGTACAGAATTCGGAAGAGAATCTTGGTGAAAGACTGAGTCTGAATAAGCTGGTCCCGTACAGTGGTATACTTGTACGTAAGGATGGCAGTACTTACCGTAGGTCCTATTATGCCTGTCATTTTCGTACATACGTATTGTTTATATTGAATCGAATGAGTCGATTAAGATACGAAATGAATGAAAACGTTAAATTTAAAATGACGAGAATACGTAAGATACCGCACGATCGAATTGAATGATTCTTTATTTATTTATTTACACACTTGGCGCACCTTTGTGACACATCATACTATATATACGTTGAAATTAAAAAATTCTATTCGTGAATTTACGTGTACGCGTTCTCTACTGTATCCAGCAATTGCATTCCTTTTTTAAATTGCGGGATGGCATGAGTTAATACTGTAGAAGTAAACAATTATCAATTAAAAGGAAGCCAAGATCACTCACGTTTCAGCATAGCATATACTAGTATAACGCTAATTCACACAGAGAAGACAACAAAGCAAAAGAAAAAACAAAATTAAATAGAGAAAGAGAGAGAGAGAGATAATACCACACACAGTAAGCATGAACGCGGCATCGTTATTATTGTCGTCATCATCAGCAGCATCATCGAGATCACCATCAACATCAAACCGTAATAGCAATAGCAATAGCAATAGTAGCAGCATGCGTAGCAATAAGCGTAATAATAAGAAAGGCGGATCATCTGCTGTATCAAATAGTAGTAAAAGAAAAAGAAGTAGTATATTAAATTTACGTACAATATTAGCTATATTAGCAATCATTGCTGTTGGATCAACACTGTATTATGATTCGAATGTTTCATCCAGTTATCAAAGAGCTATGGATACTTATTCAGCATCGATAGACGACCGCGGTAATATTAGTGGCGAAGAATCACAATCACAACAGCCAGAATTAACGTCACAACAGAAAACAGCAATTCAAAAATATGAACAGCAACAACAAGATTCAAGTAATAGTCAAAAATGGACAATAGAGGAACGTAATTCAATGAGACAATATTTTCGGAATGATATACAGGAATCAACCTCTGCTTCAAAAATAAATAAAACAACTATCTTATTTTGGGATCGTGATTTTGAAAATATATATCAATTTCTAAAGAAGCGTTCAGACAAACAAGGTAAATATAAATTTTATAATATGTTTCCAACAGATGAAAAAACAAATAGACAAGATGTTATCACAGATTCAAAAAATTTATCGGAAGCATGGGGTAGTATGAATAACGACAACAATGATGATGCTAGTAGTGCTTCTCAACAACGTCAACAACGTCCACGTATAATACATACAATGAATTTATGTCATGCATATAAACAATCCAAAGTATACGCTAAACACAATACACCACATGTATTATTAACACATATGAATGAAAATTGGGGTGCATTATCCACCGAAATTATAAATCGAACAGGGAATTGGGGGAACTTATTAGAAAATTGGGACAATGATGACTGTCATTGGTCATTAAACTTAAAAGATTATATAAATTCTCCAACTACATTAGCAATATTTACAACTCAACATCAATCATTATATAATCATCCAAAAATATATTCGATACCAATTGGTATCGCATCTGATAAAAGTCGTGTCCAACGATTATTACATCATAAAAAAATACTATCAGAAAAATTTGAACTTGAACAAAAAAATACAACTAATTCGACAATGAGGTCATTAGAATCTCATGATTCACGTCGGCAAAGACGACGACGGAGGTTGCAGCAGTATAATGAACGACGTGAACTCACTGGTGGTAGTGTTATTACCAATAAGAAAAAGAAAAAGAAGACAAAAGAGAAGACGAAAGGCAACAACGACAAAGATCAAAATGATCCAAGTCAAAGTAAAGAAACTCCAGTAGTAGAACGAGAACAACAACAACAACAAGTACAAGTACCACGTGCTTTAGATAGACTTGATATATTACGACAAACTCAAACTCAAACTCAAAATCAAAATCAACAGAATGTACAAGACAGATCCCAATTATTAATGATAAATTCAAATCCAACACCAACAAGAAAACCACAAATGGATGCTGTAATACAAAATTTTGCAAGACACGAAGGATATAAAAAACTGAGGAATAATTATGGACAATATGAAGGGGATAGTGAAATTGAATATTTAAAAGAAATATCGAATAGTAAATTTATATTATGCCCATCTGGATTAGGCTGGGATACATACCGAATATGGGAAGCCTTGAATTTAGGTACAATACCAGTCATTGAAAGATATAGATATAAATATGAATTGATCACATATCCAATGAAATTGAATAAATTACCATTATTACAACCTTTGACAACAAATTCAGAAAACAAAAAGGAAAACGAAGAAAGCAAGAAAAAAATGTTTCAACATATCAAAGAATATAATGCAACATATGAAATAATTGACTATGAAGATGGATGGCATAATTCATTCAAGGGATTGCCCATTGTATGGATTGATGGTCAATTTAGTGATTATTACGATTATGACAATAATAATGATAATGATGGTAATAACAATAAAAGTGCTACAACTAATAGATATTTAACACCCCAATTATTAGAGAATGAATATGATAAATTTTCAGTCTTAGCAATAAAGAATCAATTTCAATATAAAAAATTAACATCTACATATTGGATTAATTTAATTGAATCATTTTTACTACTGGACGATGACGAAGACGAAGACAAATGGTCATTAAAGAATTATAGAAGCTACAGCGATGATGACAATGAACAAGAACAAGAACAAGAACAAGAACAAGATGAATCCAACAGTAATAATAATGATAATGATGATGATGATGATGACGAGAATAACAACAACAATAACAATAACAATAACAATAGTGGTAATCCTATTATGATACAAATAATGATTGGTTGGACTATTATTATTTGGGAAATTTTCATATCATTTAAGATTATTGGTATTGTATTAATTGTAATTGCAGTACGTCGTTTAGGTTGGTTTTGAATGAATAAACACATATTATTATTATCATCACCCACCCACCCACCCACCCACAATGAATATATAGAGAATGCAATTGGCATAACATGATATGACATGACATGACGACAACAACAACAACGTTAGTTTGTTTTTTCATTGCAAGTATTTTACTTGCGAAAACCTACTGTATTTATATTATTTGGTTTAGGTTTAGACCATATCTTTTGAAAAGACCTGGTAAAAACAACTTGAAAATAAATAATTAAAATGGTACTACTTATTAAATAAAACATATACATTAAATTTAATTGCATTCGTCTCGTCGAATACTATATAATACCTAGCTATAACTAGCTAACTAGCTAACACACGATGTAGTCTGTCTTAATTATGACAACTTTGCGTATTTTACTATATATTCTCTTCTTCTGTAATGAAAGATCGTGCTCTCCTTGCTCTTGTTTTTTTTTAAATACTATCATTATCCGTTGATGTTCGTTCGTTTCTTTCAAATATAATTTCTTCCATGCATGCGGCAGATTTCTCATATTATCTGCAGATATCCACATCATGATCCAAAGCAGGAAAAGATATCGATGCTGAAATTTCTTTAAAATTTTCAATATTTCTGCTCTTTAAAATATTGATGGTTATATATGGTGGGTACATCCTAGATTCAATGAATTATGATTCAGACATTAAACATGCGTACAGTAAGTCAATTGATTTTTCTTCCTTTTGATGTCTTCTTTGTTCGTCGTCGTCTCGTATTTATTGCCTTCTCCTTCTCCTTCTTCTTCTTTTTTAACAACTCACGATCATCTTTACCGCACAATACCACCATATTTTATTATCTTGTTATTGTTGCTGGCCTTTTCACTAATACGATCCTCCAGGTAATATCTCCTTCTATATATAGCAGTATTGAATGAATCGTGCTGGTCCATCATCTTTATTATCAAATATAATTTGAAATCTATGTGCAAATATTGTCGCTCAGGAATCCTCGATGGGACTGGGATGATTATAATCGCATCGCTTCAAACACCAACAATGCAACAACTTGTTCTTTCTTGACATCATCCACTAAGCGATATAATTGGGGGTGGCTGGCTGATTGGGTTTATCTGGGGTGGTTGATTAAACGGAGAAAGGGGGTTCACGCGTGCAACTCTCCTCTACTATCACCCCCTTTACAGTAGGCTGTGTCTCTAGGTGAGTGTTCAATACTACATATGAGTCATACTGTACGACACCAGATGGTGCAATTGCATTAGGTGATATATTGTACGACGAGGACGAGCAGTCGTTTCTACATTCTTTAGCTATATTTTAGTAATTCTGTAGTAGATTTATTAGATTCTGTCTAGACTGTACTATTTTATCATGTTAGTTAGTTTTTTAATGTTGTATTATGTTAAGTTGTGTATGTATGTATTTGTATGTAGGATAATGTAACACGTAACGAACATGCTATTATATACTAGTATGTTGATCAAAATATCTCACAGGTAGTAGTAATAGTATGATGTGATCGGGGGGATTGCTTGCGTCCTTTCGTTTGTTTGTTACTTTTTGTTGTTGTTCGTTCGTTCGTTCGTTCGTTCTATTGTACGTGTAGTATTGATTCAGAATTGACAGTATAGAGTTCCAGTTCCAGTATCTGAAAATACATCACCCTACTCCTCAATCAATACAAAGTTACCACATGCAACACGTGGTTTACCACAATGAAAGACAATAGATAAATCTTTAATATTATCAAGATTAGAAATATACTCATCATAAAATCTTTGTGTTCCTCTTCTAATCCTTACCTGTTTCATTTTACTACTTAGGTCACCCATTTCACATTTAGTAATGTCTTCTTTAGGTTCACATGTTTGTGGATTGACTCGTCCGGTTATTGCAGATGGAAAAGGAGAGGGAAGGGTTGCGTTAACAAGAAGTTCGCACCAATCACCTTCTCCCTGGTACTGCGATGCACCACCACATCCAAATGTTGGATCCCAATGTCCTCCAGTATCACCACAGCTTCCATCTTCTGGAATGGCCCTCTCATGGACATGCCAATTCAACTTAGTTTCAGCAACAGTACAGGGGGGATCTACTGCATTCCTACAAGCATTTATGCAAATATCATCATCAATCCTGTCGATATCAATCACCCATTTTGCATCCGTAATCTGCTTTGCTTTACCTTTTCGTTGCTTTTGTGTCACAGTGACTGTCCCCTTGAAAATAGCACTATCAATCTCAGCTTTCAATTCGACCTCATCGTTCCCATAGCCGGAGTTGAAGGGGAAGGCCTGTTACGATAGTATATAATATTATTGTAATGACGACGAATAGAGTAGAAGAATAAGATCATTTGACGTAAGTACAATAGACGATATGATAGATTATAAGAGATCATTGTTACGATTAGATGCATAGAAGAAATGATACAACATGTACTTTCGACGTCATATATGACACATTTATCGAATCATCACAATACAATCAATATAGTCATACAATAGTAGACAACTTACCTCAACAGAAGAAGGGATGGTACATAATCCAGAAATAGCAACAAGAGCAAATGTGGTGATTGTAGTAGTAGAAAATTTCATCTTGCGTTGTCTGCTTTTTTGGGTGAAAACTTTTTTTGATGAAGATGTCAAGAAAATAATATTGTGTGCTTTTCATTTTCTTTCAAAAAAAAGCAAATAGAAAGGATACCGTAGATGTGCACATTGTACGTAATTTAGCGTGTGTGGCAAATTTTTTGTTTGTTGAACAAATTTTTTCCCGTAAAGATTCGATTCATTCATCCGTTGGAATACTTCCTTTATTTACTCCGCGCTTTTATTGCAATAAAGTAGCATTTGTGAAACTTTCGGAAGCTCTGTGCATTCTATCCCCCTTACAATTTGTTTGTTGATCAAAGTTTTTCCCGTAAAGATTCTGCGTAATATTGTTGAGTCCAACATCTGTAGTACTGTATTTTTGTGTCTGTTGGAGTTCACCTCCGAACTTCACGTAACGAATGAATCAGTCAAATCAATGACCATAGGAATTGCAGTTCACGTCCATACTAAGTTGGAGTTCACCTCCGAACTTCACTTAACGAATGAATCAATCGAGTCAATGACCATAGGAACTGCAGTTCACGTCCGAACCATATTAAAATGGTGCTCACCTCCGAACTTCACTCAATGACCATAGGAATTGCAGTTCACATCCGAAGCATACTAAGTTGGAGTTCACCTCCGAACTTCACTCAATGACCATAGGAATTGCAGTTCACGTCCGAAGCATACTAAGTTGGAGTTCACCTCCGAACTTCACGTAACGAATCAATGACCATAGGAATTGCAGTTCACGTCCGAACCATACTGTACTAAGTTGGAGTTCACCTCCGAACTTCACGTAACGAATGAATCGATCGAATCAATCATCAATGACCATAGGAATTGCAGTTCACGTCCGAAACCATACTAAAAAATAAATATACTTGATTCTTCGATTCGCTTCACAAAACAAGCACTGACGACCCCAATCCCATTTCTTGTATCACGACACAAGACGTCGAAAAAGCTTGATTACACTTTCACTCACACAGCGGTTGAGAATTCCTCCGTTTTTTTTAAACCATATTAGAATTTGAGGGCAATAACAATAGGGAGTGTTAATTAAAAAGTTCATTAAATATTCATGAGTAAAGAACATTTTAAAATGGTTAGTTTTCCGTAAGATGCTTGATTCATTCGATTCGTTAGATTATTTCGCGCTTTTAATCGCGGGCGAAATTACCTAAAAGCGCGTGTGAAAATTGCGAAGCTCTGTACATTCTATCCGCCGTCATACAATCTATCTACTTCCTCTGTTCCACGATAATCCGTCTCCGTCCGTTGATGAAGAATTACTAGTAGTAGATACGGGACTAGGAGCAGAGTTCTGTTGAGAAGACAAAATACATTGTATCTAAAAGAGAAGTAGAATTAAATAATGCAATGCATCGAATGGATATTTGAAATAGGACTATAGTAAAGTTACACACCAGATTTTTGTATGTGTTAGTATATATCGTGCGTCATCATTATTGCGTCCGTGTTTTCGTGTAGTCTTATTAGTCAGTATTGTTTCAAACGAATAAATGGAACCTCATCATCAATTAGAAAGAAATCACGTATATCCATAACGATTGCTTCATTTTCAATTTCTTCATCGTCATCGTCATCGTCATTATCGTCATCATCATCATCGTCATCATTTGTATCTTTATTTTTATTATAAAGATCAAGGAAATATTCATCAGTTAATAATACATCTGCTGTACCCCATGGTGTTATAAATAAAACTTCATATATCTTCCATGTATTATCATCTGTTGTGAATACCCAAACTTTATCATTTTCATTCACGGGACGATATAATTGTATCTCATTAACATGAACACTCCTAATAGTACCGCTATCGTCGTCATTATCAATGTAATCGGTACGTATTGGCTGAATGTCAAGATTTTCTTCATCATCAATATCAATGATCATTGCTTGATAGGGAAGTTGGTTTTGTGATGATGATGATTCCTCGTTATCATCCTCGTCATTATCATTATCATTTGCATTTGCATCTGTACCTTTCACAGTAATAATATCCCCAATCTTTAGTGTAATTGTATTGGAATTTATTTCCTTTAGATGTTGACGGAATGGAATAACATTGAGACTGACAAACGTATTTTTGTCCCCCGCTATATACTTCTCTTTGAGGAACGAATTATTCGCACTACTGGAACTACTGCCACCCGATACTAAAGATTTTGGTAGAATATTCCTTGCCGTACTTGGAAGGAGATAGTAGGAAGGCATTACCGATGATGACAATGATGGCCTAATAGCACTAGCAGCACTAGCACTAGCACCCATGATAGTCATCGTCGTCATTGGTGTTACTAGTAATGATGGCTTCTTCTTCGTCTTCGAACTAATATCGCACGATTCTTTGTGATTGTTTTTTTTGAATAATAATCCATTCTTCGTTTTTAACAACCATGAATCCACAATCAATGGTATATATTTCTTAGACATAATTGTATTCCGACGTGCACCAAATCGTGATTTGGCTAATACCTGTTTCCAATACGTCCACAAAAACTCAATTGTATTTGTTGAATCGAACGATGATAATAATTCATAACGTGTTATTTCTGTAGCTTCTTTTTTAGTCATAATTATCCAATATCCTGTTTCATAATCCTGTTTTAAAAATCGACGTGGTATACCCTCATGGCAATTATTATTATTCCCCCTACTACTAATACTACCAAGAACTAATAATTGTTGTTGTTGTCGTCCTAATATGGTATGTACAATGTTTTGAGCTATAATATCAATCATTGATGTGGCGACGTCGTCTTCACCACCAAGAACAGAGGAACCATAATCATACTCCGAAAATTCATTGATTAAATTATTCCATATAATATTACCAGGATGATAATTTAACATATCATTCATGGATGATAAAAAGTTTGCATCATATCTTGTACCAATTAATATATCATATCGTTCGGGATAGGCTGTGGCTTGTTTTGGTATTTCGTTTACTACTTCTACTACTGGCACGTGTCGTACGCGTTGTATTCTTTCAATTTCCTTCTCATAATAATAGTGATTTCTATGTTTTGGATATGATTTTTTATATTCATTTTGTTCATGGATTTGCTTTTGATATAACATATCTACAGGATATAATTGTTCTTCATGTGTTGTAGTTGATTCAATTTCACCTGTAATCTCATCAAAATGTGTTTCTACTCCCAAAATATGAGATGGTAATTCTTGAAATGGTTGAAAATTGATTCCATTTGTATGTATACGTTTAAATAGTGGTGCCTCGTACAATACATATTGACGTATAAATAGTCCCATTCCGAATATAACAACGTGTCCAAATACTAGTCGTAATAATGGAAACCACCACCTATTTCTTCTTGATAGTGACGTCGTCGACGTCGACGTCGACGATGATGGTGTTGTCAATTGTTGATTGTGCTGCTGCTGCTGCTGCTGCTGCTGCTGCTTTAACGGTTGATCACCAGAAGTAGATGATGACATTTGTATTAAAGTTGTGGTCAAGTATATTATTATTGTTGCTAATAATGTATAAAAATATAGTATCTGACTTTGATATACAGCACTTTCAACCAATAGACTTAAATAGTCATTCCAATTGTCATCGTTATCATCATCATCATCGTCATCATCATTGTCGTCTTCTTCCATCTCATTGTCAACGTTGTCGTTGTCGTCTTCATCGTCGTCGTTGCTGCCATTATTGCTATCATCGTTGGCTGCTTTCTTTGTATCTACTACTAAAGAAGAAGCAGAAAATAAAAAATTCATGAAACTATTATTTGATTTCAATTCTTGAAGATGATTTTTAAAATCATATAATTCACCACTTTCAAAAAAATCCATATCATTTGCTAATTGTCTAGCAAAGTGTTCCAGCCACGGTAGATTGCCTTTTCGATGACGTCCAGCAAATAATCCATAGGCTTTCCATATTCTACTTGTCCATAAATTCATACTCCAACCTGTTAGAACAGTTTCTAAATCGGATAATGTATTTCCCCACATATTATGTCTCATATAATAATAGGTCCCCCATCCTTGTTGTCTATTATCACCTTCTTCAATTGTACTTCTTCTACTAACAAATGTTACAATAAACATCACTCTATTTTTTTGATGTTGTAGATCATAATTTCTTGGTCCACGATGCCAGATATTTTGATTAAACATCATTGCATCACCTTGTAATAATACACCATCATTTAGACCAGTTTGTCCATTGGAACTTGCTTCAAATGTATTACATACACCACCGCTCTCCTCGTTATCATTTATATCATTATCATTTTCATTATTATCATTAGTAGTGTCACATTGACATAAGTTTTCTAAATCAATATCCGCACACCAATGCGTGCCAGGACATAATGTAGTGGCACCCATTTTAGCTGTCGTATCTTGTAATGCAATAAACATGGTATAACTATGTAAAAAGGATCTGGTATATAAGACCGAACTTCCAAAATAATCACTATCGGTATGTATCCCTTGTGGTTCTATATAGTAGTAATAAATTGAATATGAATGTATGAATATGAATATATATATATATATATATATATATAGAGAGAGAGAGAGAGAGAAGACACGCGGAAAAATAATCAATAAAAAGTTTTCATACTTCAAACAGTAACAAAAATAACAGAAAACAACTTAGCAAACTTACCTGCATTATGCATTGTACTTAATGTACTAACTTCAACAATCGATGGATCATTCCCTACTATACTTTCTAATGTCTTTTTTAATTCTGGATTCGATCCAACTTCACTAATAGCTTTTTTGACTATATCAGAATCTTCTGGTCCTAAACCTAATGCTAATCTGGATCCATCATCACCATCCCAAAATAATTCATTCCATGACAGTTTCAGGTTATTTGCATGAAATTCTTGATGACGACTCTCAAGATAATTCCGTAATTCAGTAGATGTATTTTTAGATAGGATATTTTTCATTACAACCGCACCATGTGTTAACATAGTTGAACGACGTTCTTCAAATGTCATATTGTCTTCTATAAGTAAATCATTTGCATCTTTTGTGGATATATCACGTATATCGCATTTACGATTATAATAAGTGATTTCATTATCTCTTGCTTCATACAAACCTAATAACTCATCCATATTATCATTTGGTTTTAATTTAAAACTGTCTATAAGAGAATTAAGTGGACCGTACCATAATTCTTTTAGAAATATTGTGGATAATAATAATAGAAAACATAACAGTACAGGTAATTCAAATAGTATAAAACGAAGGAGGAATCGCAAGGAAAATCCTAGTCGGGAAGCTTGCTTCTTCTTCTTCTTCTTCTTATTTTTTGAGACGTCTGGCGACGAATCTTCATGGTGAACTCCATTATTGTTGTTGCTATTGCTATTAGAGTCGTATTTCATTTTCGTCGTGGAACACATCGTATGTATATCGTGAAATAATATAATACTCGCAAAAGTCGTCGTTCTCTGTCTCTCTCTCGTTCACGCTACTGGCTCTCTCTCTCTGTGTGTCACCCAGTCGCCTCCTTATAATTCTCGTTGTCGTCGTTTGTCGTTCTCTTGCTCTTTCCTCTCTCTACTATACTGTATATGTCAACTCGCTAGAAGTATTATGTAAAAATCAATAAGGGGTAGCTATTTTCCTTTCCTTTCCCTTCCCTTATTTCCTTCTCTTTTGTTGTGCCGTGTTGCCTTATTTATTGTACCAGTATGTATGTATCATGTGTGTGTTCTCTTTACTGTAGGCCTAATGATGATGTTGTGTGTGTATCAATAATAAAATCCAAAACAAAGGGCTTTTATTACAATACCTCTTGATAATTGTTGAGAAGGTTGAAGTTTTATTATTATTATGTAAAAACAGGCATCATACATACAAACTGTAAATACGGTACTAGTAGTACGATGATAATAATCGACTCACTTGATTTTCATTCACGCGAAGCAAAAAAAAAAAGAAGAGCAAAAGAAGGATGGTCCTGTGTCGCTCAAGCAACTAAAGCAAAAATCTCAACTGTCGCGCCAAAAAAAATTAAATAACATCATATATCATAGTAAATCATAAAATAAATGCCTACCATATAACAAAATAGCAACCCAACAAAAAAGGAAACAAAAGAAAGCACTCCTTACGCACGACACAATAACTAAAGTGAAGGGAAGTGAAGTGAAGTGAAGTGAAGTGTAGTGAAGTGAAGGGAAGTGAAGTGTAGTGTAGTAACAGAAGCAGAAGCAGATTTATATCTCTCTCTCTTTAGAAAAGAAGAAGAAGAAGCAGCAACAAAAAAGCAAAAAAAGGCGACGACGAAAACGAAAAACGAAAAACGAAATAATGACAACACCTTTCGGATCAGTAGTAAAATCATTTCAACCACCTCAGCCACCAAAGACACAAATAACATCCCCACCGCCAAAGCTAAACAGTGGGGATAGTAGTTCATCTACTACGGTTCATACTGCAAATAATAATACAAATACAACAACAACAACTACTACTCGACAACGACATAATGGACATAATCGGCAACGAGTAAGACCTCGACCTGGTGATAGCAATAATGACAGCAACGATAATGAGGCTACTAGTACTAGTAGTGCGGGCAGCAGTAACGGCAACTTCCACAAGAAGGGAGGTTCAAATAATAATACTGCCAAGATTACTATTTATACGTCATTCATAATTTTCATTCGAAAACTTTTAAGAAGTGATCGAAAATTAATTCAGGTCTTAATTGTATTGACAATTATATTTTCATTGACGTCAATAATAAGATTTTCTTTCTATGAATACAATAACAACGTCAACCTTCTCAACGTCAACAATAATTTGGTTACTATACCGCAATCTGTCGTCAAAACTTTGGTAATAGACTCATCGTCGTCTATTGCCACGCCTCCTCCTCCTCCTCTGATTATTTGTGATGACAAGAATGGTTATGAATCATTATTTCCACGTAATCATCAAAACAACAACCACAGTACTTCTACTTCTAATAGCAGACCAGATGGACCTGTATTTTTATGGGGTATCCCATCCACAACATCCGATTATGAAGTATCACGAAGAAAATTATTACGACGTACGTATTTAAATTTCTATAGAAAACTTGATGATAAAGATAGTAATAAACAGCATCATAATAGAATATGTTCCTTCCATGAATGGACATGCAACCACAATATAAGACAACAATGTCAAATGATATATTTATTTTTTATTGGTGGCGGGAATAATGAAACGGGTGCACTACCTATTATGTTAAATGAATCAATAATCGATTTTCGTGATATGCTGCTTATTACACCGGTAGTAGTAGTAGATCCGAACGACACGGCCATCACGACGATGACAAATAAAACAAACAAAACTATTAGTACAGATAGTAATAATTATGATATAAATGAAGCAGGTACAATATATTTAAAAATATATGAAAATCAATTTGATGGTAAAATGACGACATGGTTTAAATTTGCCAGTCTTATTGCCAAAGAATATCTGCATGACATCGATTATATATTTAAAGTGGATTCGGATCTGTTATTATTACCACCAAATTTTTTCAATTGGTTTGAATATGAACATGAAAAACATAAACGTAAACGTAAACGTAAACAAACAATGATTGGTGCAGCAGCAGCAGCAGCAGTAGCTGGAGAAGTAGAAGAAGAAGTAGACAGTAATAGTAGCAATAGCGATAGCAACAGTAGTAAATACATACCACCCGAACTTATATATGGTGGTATAGAATTTCCTGCCACAAATTGTATTATAAATTATACATTTGATCATGAATGTCCATTACCATTAAGTGGACGGTCCTATATGAGTGGTGAACTTAATTTTGTGAGTATAGATTTAGCAATCTATATTACATCTGATTTATGTCCAAGAGATAGTTGGACAATACCACATGAAGATGTATCAATATCCAATTATATATATTCCTATCAAAATAATACAATCTATCATAATAAGCATAATAAACAACAACAACAATTTGAATCTGACACTAACGTCGACAATAATGATCAAGATCAAGATCAGGATCAAGATCGATATGTAATTGATATTATTAGTGTCAATACAAGTCGTATATTGTTATTACCAAATATGAAGTCTGATTGGTTTCCAGTAAATATTATAAAAAATCCGGAAATATTATTAGATTATAATAGTAATGACGTGAATAATAATAGAGGTACAGGCAGTACTGATAGTGCTACTACAACTACTATTGCTAGTGATACCACTACTAGTGATAGCACTGCTAGTAATAGATATAGTAATAGTAATAGTATACTATGGGGTCATTCTATTAAAAGAGGTGAACATAAAATGTATCTATATTGGAAAATTAATTCTAAATATTTAGGTTTTTGGAATAGATATTCCAAAATATATTCTAATCGTAATGAAATAATTAAAAAAGTGATTGATAATAATAAGAATAATAGTACCACCCGTAATGGTGGTGGTGGTGGTGGTACTAATACAAGTATAATAATTACTACTACTACTACTACTACTGGAGGTAAAAACAACAATGTACAGTCGAATGAGGATGCAATAATAACGAACCATAATATATCAGAAAAATTAAAACAATTGCGTGATAAAAAAGCAGCAGCCGAATAAAGAAGCTGCAGTAGCATAGTATTATGATCACAAAGAATTGATGTGTTGAATTATTCTACCAGTTAGCTACGTGTAACTGCAGAGAGCAGGAATAGATAGGTGCGTCATCAGTTTCTTTAAATTGTGTACCTTGGTGATACAAGATTCATTCGATTGGTTTCGATCTTGGGCACGCTCCGATGCATTTTGCTTAATCTTGGGAAACGATTATATCAATCATAAATAATAATATATATATTATTGATTGTTATGAATATTCGTTTCATTCGTGGGGCACGCGATAAAAAAATAAATGTAAAATGCTGTCTGACGTATTGTACTTCGAAATACTTCGAAATACTTCGCTCGAACTATTCGCAAAATATATGTTACATAAATCTAACCGCGTCTTGGATTTTTGCATGGCGCGGGAATGAAATATTGCGTGGCCACTGGTTGAGCATTATTCCTCACTTAACTATAAAATCGAGACTGCTTTCATAAACTAATAATGATACAGAACAAAATAGTAAACAAAACTATTATAATAAATCAATAGGTATATAAATAATAGTATGACGATTCATCACAGTAACCAAAAGCAAGAGTTATTCAAAAGGCTTCGACTGAGCTAGAAATGCTTCGTCTACATGGCAGCATCACAGTAAAAAATAGCAACAATAGTAGTAGTAGTAGTATTAACAAAGACGGGATACCATTTCCGAATGCATGCCTGCATATATTACGGTCTGTTATACCAGGCAACCTACGATGTATTGATTGTGGTAATTGTCATCCAGATTGGGCAAGCGTTTCATATGGTATTCTTTTGTGTGTACGATGCTCTGGACGACATCGTTCCTATGGTGTTGCGACATCTAGGGTTAGAAGTATATCAATGGATAATTGGTCCTATTCCCAAGTTTTATCCATGTTGGAAGGAGGCAATGAGCAGTTACATAATTTTTATTCGAGACATTTAATGTGCGATATAAAATCAGAAATTTTTGATAGAAGGTATCAAACTAAAGCTGCATATTTCTATCGCACAAATATGGAAGTTCATGTTGCAAATGTTGGAAAATTTGGTCAATGGAAGGGAAGGGAGGCATCAAGAAAAGTAGTGACTATACACCGTCAGTGTGATAAAAGGAAAGGATCAACTAATTCACATAATGCGAAGGTTGTTATGATTGCATCGGCTGCAGCATAAAATCGGGCACTGGAGCTAGAAGTACAGTAATGCATTATGTAATAGTAAATATAAATATAAATTTAGATCAATTGGAACGAATGAACAGATTCAAAATTAGGACTCTATAGTTTTCTATCAAGAGAAATTTTACCTATAGATAGCATTACTAAAGTAGAAGCAAGAGATGTACCGTAGTAGCAATATACTGTTGATAAAATTACATACCACAACCGCCACACGCGCCGAAATGACGTTGTTGATGATGATGATAAGTTCCTTTCTTATTTACCATGTGTTTTGTTGTAATAATAATCTGTTTCAGAATTAGAATCAGAATTAGAATCAGAATCAGAGGATGACGATATCACGTCTTGACGAGTTATGATGAAACGGACTTGCTTTACTTCCAAGTAATTGGAACCACCTCGATAGTCATATTGGATGAACCGTCATCCGACTTCAACACCACTAAACCGGACTCTGGCTTCAATTTGGGAGCAAAGACGTTCAGAAAAGCCGACACATTTTTGAGACTCGCTACAGTCATTGGAAAAATGTTGAATGCCGGTTCGGGAACCGTGGAAGGGTCAAAGGCGAATTTGCGCATCACATTGGGAACAGTAGACGCTACTACGGCCGGAGATAAGGTGGGGTCGTATAATTTGGTAGTATTGTTGTTGTCGTCTTCAATATACAACGCATTGGGATTCAGGCACAAATATGTGGAGTGGGTACCAGTCAGGTAGGTATTGCAGCACTTGGCATAGAATCGATGCGCGGAGCCCTTATCGCCCAATTGGAGAGCGCCAATTAAATTTTCAGATCCCTCGTCCTTATTAAACGTAAATGCACCCAGTTGGTCGGGTTTGTAAAAGACGATAGCATTTCCATTCCCGTCGCTCGTTAGGCCCGATGTTCCACTGGTTTTGCTACTGGTATTCTTCTCGTCGACGAATCTGGCACATGCCGTGCAGGAATGGCAGTAGCAATTGATCATTCCAAAGGGCTCCCCCGTTATCTTGGCCTCGACTTGACCGCAAGAACATCTCAAGATCGGCATAATAGATGATATTGTTATTAGAGTATGATTATAAGCGATGATTCTTCTATTTGCAGTTGTGTGCTTTCAAGTACTCTTACTGCTGTATGGAAAGTCCGCAGTACTGTACGATACTACCCGTTAGTAGTCGCACGTCATTAGTCGTACTTCAAGTACGAACGTAGCTAGAAGTGAATCTACCGTTCGCGCAAAATATAAGTGACTAATACTTTGTATGTTCAAAAATAATTGCCTGCTGGCGCGCGTTGAGATTTGAACGACATGTGTTCATACCTAGGAAAAACACCACGAATGTACCCAAAACAATGTATGATCATATATTAAAATACTATTAAATAGATATTACGGTATTAACACTACAAATTAGGACTACTACTAAATAGATACAGTATAGTAGCAGACAACAGCCACATCGTAAGAGAGGAAGAACGTCAATATAGCTCTCTCTCTTCTGCTTAGACAACAACTATGGAGAGTTGAGTGGTAAGTAACCCTTTTCGAAAGGGGATAATAATGCATTCCGAGCCGAAGCAGCTTGTAGTTGTGTGTGTGTTGCTTGTAATTCAGCTCGTATAATAGCAATATCATCGCTGACTCCTCCATCTTCTGTTAATCTTGATAGCGTACTATACATATGATTAGGAGAGCACAGTCTCACTGATAGGTGTACTGCCGGGTGGATCAGGAATACGAGGTGGTGTTGCCAAAACATCATCATTATCATCAATACAAAGAAATGTAATATAAGCAGCTTCAGGGACGATGGGTGGTGGTCTTAGATCGAGTAATGGCTGTACAGCTACAGCCATTGATACAATCTTAAGATCATCCATCTCAACAAATCCATTATGTTGTGGTGGTGCATCATCACCATCATCATCGTCTGACAACAAAACTACGGATCGATTGTTATCTTCATGTTCTTCCTCATCATCGACCATATCATCGTCATCATCTTCCTCATCATCGGCATCGATATCAGGATCGACGCCTTCTTCTTCTTCTTCTTCTTCAAATGCACCAACATAGAAATCCATTGAATAACACCATCGTCTTGAATTAGCAGGTAGATTGAATGAAAGAAACATACCCTCACGAAGAGGGAGTGTAAATTTTCGAGGGAGAGATATCAAATCTTCATCATGATTACGATAGGATATACCAGTGAAAGGAGAGTAGTTTGTATTGTGAGATAGAGTTTTTGTTTCAGCATCAAATATAAGGTATAACTTATCGTTAGCAAATTTGACTTTATCATGAATATATTTCTGACAAGCAACACACTCTGTTCTACTATTACGACAGGGAGCTTCAACCATCAAATCCTTAAGTTTTTCAGGATAGATACGTCGGACTGTGTCATCATCTAAGAGCAAAGGATATATGTCCTCTTCGCCTCCAATCTGTTTACCATTGCGGTACGGTATTAGATAATACGTAGGCATGTTGAATGTTGTTGTAGTTGCTTTTTGTGATGAAAGAACAACAACAACATTCAACATTCAACACAACACATGACAACAAAAACAAGGGAAAGATAGCAATGCGATAGACTTACCTTTACAAGATTGGCATGCTTGTTTGAATGGAATGAAATTTTTGTCCATTGCCACAAAGAAAATTACCATAATGTGCTTCATTAGCGCAAGGCGACTAAATTTTTTTTCGCAATTTTATAAATCGTAAATCATTATTTTAGATCCGGTAACACGATGAACATGATATGAATTGACTGATCATGGTACTAGCTAGACGTTGCATGAGCGACGTTACATGTGCTTACTCATGTGAAGAAAGAAAAAAGAAAGAGAAGAAGAAAAGCTTTACACGGTACTATCGCGACAAGCTGTAACTCTTACACGTTACCTTGCGTTAAAGCTTTCATAAAATCAAAATCGATTAGAATAAAACGCAAATCAACTAAAAATACACAAACGAACAAAGAACAAATCATGAACAATGGCTACAAATAAGTAAGTTACAGTAATATTGTTGTTGTTATATTGTGTCTTCCATGATTGAGTATGGAAAGCACCGTTGCAGCTCCTCTGTGCGAGGGTTAAAATGCTTTCTCTCGTAGTCTTTTCCTCTATGTTGTATGATCGATTGATTTAATAGTAGTGCACATTTTTTGCTACCATCTTTGTTTGTAGAATCAATCTCGTGTGCTTCTAATTCGCAGCGGACATCTGCAAGATGCTCAATACGCAAAGATGAGTACGCAATTCTACCAAGTGTATCATCTGTGTATTTTACATCTTGTCGCTGTTTTTTTAGTCTGTCTTCTTCTCTTGCGATTCATACCTGCTCTGTATTTCGTCATTGTTGCGGCAGCTTTTTTAACAGCAAAGCTTGTTGAACGATTCAGTAGCGCAGCCCCCATTGCATCTATATCCACATCGTCCAATCCTTCGGACGCCTTCATTGCACAATTAATGAAGTGTTTCGCCTTGTGTGAGCCTCTTATGACAATTCGAGACTCTTTATCTTGCTCTGTTGTCTTGAATTTCATCACTCTCTCACCAATCTTTCCTCCTTTTGTGTACTGGTTGGCACAAAGCGTACGCGTTCTCGCTTCTTTTTGTGCCATTCGGTTTGCTTCCATGTTTGTACACGCCCTTATGATCGCAAATATGGACCGTAAAGATTCAGATCTGTTCTTTGCTGATACATGACCGGCTTCTTTTACGAATAGTTCAACAAACTGTGTATTCGATGGAGTAGGTAAGACTGCTTGTTTAACAAATGTTTGCAATTCGTTGACTTCTTTCACACCGCTATTCCACAAATCTTCTCCCTCTGACAATTTTTTAATTCCATTTCGATGTGTGACAAAATAACTTGACTTTTGTACATCTTCTAAACTTTCTGCTTGACCCGTTTTATCTAAATAATCTGCGAATTCTCCAAGCTCAATGGCTCGGTTATGTATAGTAGATTCGTATACTTTGTCTTTCGTATAGTCTAAATCATTGCCTAAAAGATAGTCAGCTACGACATTTGCTGTCTCTTTCTCTGAGGCCACACCAAAGAAAATTAATTGGTTCGACCAACGAGGGAAGTGTTTCATGAACTGATCGTGTGCCTTTTTCACAAATATCTGTGCTTGTCGTCGACATACGTCTTCAAATAATGTCTCACCGTTTCCTTCGTTTTCTTCTCTTGTATTTTCAGGAGGTATTTCGGACTCTTGTCTATCCTGTTCTTCTGTGATAAGATTGTCATCTTCGCTAGATGATGGAGTTGTAGTAAGTTCTAATGCAGCCCGTCTATTAATCTCCTTTTTGTCTTCTTCAATTTCGCATTCCAGATTTTCTATCTGTTCATTCACATTCTCAACTGTTATTTCTAAATCCATAACATTCTCATCGTTTTGACAACCAAATAAATCATGTAACGGAAAGCTGTAGGTAACTTTGTTGCAACGCTCTTCTAGATCGGCAGCAAGAAATGTTCGTAATAAAAACTCCTTGCTACCAAGACTCATACCTGCAAGCTTCTCGTCGATTCTTGCAATCGCATTCTTGTTGTTTGTAATTTCGTCATCAAATTGATCTTTCCCAATCCTTGATGCTTCTAACCCGTCCCTTTTTTCTTTTGCTGTGACCGACCGATTCTTTTTCAATTGATCGTCAAAGGTTTGTTTTGGAAGATGCAGGAAATTGTACACATTAGTAAGTGTAGATCCGTTTAATTTGTGAAGACTTGTCCAGTAGCTATCAGGCTTGTTATTCTTTCTGCCTTGTATGAATTCTTCCGTCTGTTTCATTTTCTCGCGCCTCTTGTCGAGTGTCAATCGTAGCTTCTCGTTGTTATCTTTGTGTTGTTTGTATGCTAATGGACTCGAATCTATCTTATTCCTCTCATCTTCTTCTTCTTCCTTTCTTGATCTCTTTCTAGGTGCTTTGAGATGATCAACAAACGGTACGAATGCTTTGTGAGTCTCCCATCCGCCATCAAGTAGTTGTTGTAAGTCTTCGCGTATTAAAAACGCTCTCACCAACATGCTGTCACTACTAAACCTGCCTTCTTTGAACGTACTCCTTTTTCCTGAAGGAAACGAAAATGTGGCATGATTACGAATGAGGCGAAGCACATAATAAACTTGATGTTGATCTGAAACATCTCTTCCTTCATCAAAGCGTCTAAACTAGAACCAACAAGATTTGCATAGCTTGTACTACCAAATGCATTGACACACGACTTTGCACTAGAATGATACACATCCCAATACTTTAAAGCAATGTCACATGCAATTCCAAGCCACCACCAACGTGTTGTGACTGGATTCGGCATAGCATTTGGGACGAATAGTTTCAAGCCAAGCTTCTCAATGTGTTCCTGAAACATTGTTTTCCACACCTCACGACCAAAGAACCTTTCAAGATCATACATTGAATGTAAAAGCTGCATCGCATTGTACTTATCTCTTCCACCAAGACCAAAAACGTGTTCAACTGGAACGGCAAGTAGAAGTTGTAGTAAATGTAGTGTACACGCGCCTACGAAACAGAATTCTGGGTTGATAAGTTTCAATTCACTTAACGTGTCACAGAAACTTTCTAGCGTTGCTCCTCCTCCACTATCTGTTCCCATTCCCGATATGACCATACCAACTTGCTTCTGCAACATCGAGTGCTCAATTGCGTTAGCACAATCTTGATCAGAAGACCCTGCACCGTCTATATCTAAAAGGAAACACTCGACTTCATCCTTTATATCATCCCAACATGATAGTGTTTTGACGAAGTGTGGTATACCGTCTTTATTTGCTTTATCACATGCCAGCATAGCATACTTTGATCTTTGAAGTATTTTCAGTTTTTGAAGTAGGCAGCTTCCAGCAAGTCAACCAAGTGAACTTGATATTACATTTGCTTTGGGTGAACTTGATGCGCATTGCTCTTCGGTGACGTCAATTCCTATTTCCATTAATAACGATCGACGTGCACAAGCCATAATGATAGGCACTTGATCCAATGATATGTTTGGTACCACAGCAACACCTGCTGCAAGTATATCCTGGCATCTTTTGTTTCCAGTGTACTTTTTACTGGTGATCATATTTTGGATCTTATCAGCGACTTTTGCTTTATCACGTAATATATCAACCACTCGTTTACGGTTTACTTCAATTGTTGGTGGTGCTATGGCTTTAATAAAAGTAAATGTATCGAATCGATCACAAGGATCACCTGCGTAAGTCAATTTTGTTGCAATTTTAAAACAATCGGATCCCATTTTCTGTGCGGATTCTGTTAGTTGCAATGTGCTGTTGTGTTTGTTATAATTCGAAACCAATTTATGTGCTACTGTTGGTGTCTCCATGGATGATAAATCGGTTGTTGATACTAAACTCGTGCTTCCTTTCTTCTTCTTTGTTTTTCTAGCAGGTGTCAGCTGTTTAGTCGCACGCTTATTAACGATTGCGTTTGTAATAGGTAACGGTCGAAGCGGCAATCAATGTGTTGTTGTTGTATTTTGGTTTCCAATCATCCTCCGTTTCTTCAGTTTTGCACTACACATTGATGCTTTGTTCATATCAAATGCATGATAGAAGACATCCATTACTTGTGTGTTCGAGAAGCCTGACATTGCTGCAGATGGAGTTGTTTTGATGAGTAAGTCATAATAACGCAATGGTGTTGGGTTGTTTTTTGTTGTTGGTATTCTCATTAGATTTCTTACCCATCCTTTTTGTTTTGTTTTGTTGTTATTATCCAAAAAAACGTAGAAAGGAGATGGTCCTGCTTGAACTCTCCATTTGATGGACGCACTATAGCTATCGAGCAATTGAGCTAATATTTCATTATCTGGTTGCCTTGAGAGCAATGGTGGTGGTGGTTGTAAACGAGAGGGAAGGGACTGTCTTCGTGTAGTATTATTTTCCGATAGTGGTGGTGGTGGACCTATTTGAGCGGGAAGAGAGTGTCTTCTATGATCATCATATTGTTGCTGTTGTGGTATTGGTGGAATGGGCGGATACTGTGGTAAATACGGTGGTAAATACGGTGGTGGTGGGAATGATTGTTGTCGATCTGATGGAGGGAGATTCCAGTATCCGTTTGAATCGTAATTATCCATGATTCCAGGACGATTTTGGTTGAAGGCGATGGCAGAAAGTGGTGTTAATTGATTGCAGTTACTATTGCGATGGGGCGTTCTATTCTGTTTTGTATGCTATACTACTCTCTAAGTACGTTTGTGATGGGGTGAATAAAGTTAATTTATTTGTATTTGTTCTAAAAAATTATTCACGGTATTCAAATTTGCTGGGACTGCTTCAAAAAAGTGGCTGGACTAGTTTGATTTAAATTGTAGTAAAACTTGCCTGTCGCGCGTTGATGTCCTCAACTGAAGAGGAAACCTCATTATTTGCATAATATTCCATGTTAACATACGTGACCGTAGCTAATTTTATGTTGTCGCGATATTAGTAGCTTGCGCGAATGTGCGAACGGTAGAATCATCGAAAATAAAAAATAAAATCAAAATAAAAAATTTTTAAACGCTATCAGATGCATACAAGCAAAACGTGTCTAGCTTCAGTCGTGCCAGAAATCCAAAATTCTCTCTATCACGTCACGACGTTAATACCATTAAGTTGCGTGACCGAAAAACCGCATTGCAATTGTTCATAGTGCCGGTATGTAGTATTGTCAATATTCAAAGAATGAATATGATTAGGTCGAGATATCCTACTAGTATTCTGACCGAGTGTACTTGACATGAATGAAGAAAATCATCATTGTTCTCACTGGACACAACCAAAAAATCATTGTTCTCACTTGACACAAAATCATTATTCTCACTTGTCTAGTTAGGGTTTGGAATCGAACATGGAGATCTATTGAGAGGAAACATATTTGAACAAAGCTCAGAAAAAGGTATCTTCTTCTCACAAAATAAAACTTCAACAATAACAACCACAACAACAACAACAACAATATCAATTATCAACTATCAACAACGACAAAAAAAAATGAAATTTTCAACCATTTTAACGTTTTCGGCCCTCAGTGTTGCAACTACTAATGCTGTAGACTACGATGCAGCATACATTTATTCTGGATGTACCCTTGAAAATGGTGCCTTTCCGGAATATGCCACTAATGCCGATTGTCAGACTAACTTTGGAAGCGACTGTGAGTATGGTGATGGATGGTACTGTAATGACGGTACCGATGTTAGCACTATTGACAGTAAAGATTTCGACGACTCTGCCATTCATTCCGGTTGTGACACTGGTGTTCATTTCTCTCTTTCATACAGCAAATGGTACTGTAAGGATGACGGCCCAGAAGGAGATGTTGATTCGAATTCATTCATTGCCAAAGGGTGCAATGATCCTGATTTCCCAAAGTACGCAAAGAATGCCGATTGTCAAACTGATTGGGGAAAAGACTGTGTTTTCGGTGATGGATGGTACTGTTCCGATGGGACTACCGACGTTAGTAATTATGACTACACTTACGACTTTGATGACAGCTTCATTCATTCTAATTGTAGTAATGACTGTGATACCGATGGCAAGTGTGTGTACTGGCGTGATGATTTGGTGGCCTGGATTTGCAACGACTCCCATTTGTAATATTTGCAATTCAATGTATTGTGGAGAAGCTTTATAGAAAGGAAAGACAACAAAAATATCATAACAATTAATACAGACATAAATAGATACATCACAAGCAATATAAGAAGCAAAAGGAATAAAGCCGAGGACCTCATTGCATATTATTGATGACAAGTAAACTTAGAACATTCGATAGGATAAGCTTTTACTAGCAATAGCGTCGTATTACTACATTCATTTTATTTCTGCTATGCTAGCTATACTGTAGTAGTCAAATCAACAATAAGACAATGTGAAATAAAGTTCAGTTCGCAAAATGCTAACAGTGTATCTCCTCTTTCTTCCAATATTCAAATGGAATTGATTTGTCACACTTTAGGTAAAAAAGCTTCGTAAAATCAGAGCGCTTATCTTTACTTGATCTGCTCTTCAATTTTGCTCTTCCGGGATATTATTCACGATCTAATTATGCAATCAAATAAACACACGAAGTTATATTACAATAACACCCCACCAGTATGATGTAATCGTGCCCAATATCTATTGTTGTAGTGGAGATGGCGACAACCCACGGATTATGTTGTATATAATATGCTGATCTTTGTACATAAATAATATGTACCTATATTTTTGTACCTGGGCAAAAATGGTATCACACTAAACCATTGCACCCGATATGGGGATTGAACCCATGACCACACGATTAAAAGTCGAGCGCTCTTCCAACTGAGCTAACCGGGTAACTGTTATTACTACAACATGAAGATTGTGGCTTATATGAAGGTCTGTTTCTTTCTTTCTTTGCTTTCTTTCTTTGTGTTGTGATGTGTCAGTGTTGTAATAAAGAATGTTGTGAGCGATGTCCTATAATTCGCGAACGAAAGAATCGAATGAATCAATCGAAGAATGGAATAATCAATCATTCCATCATGCGATATGTTGCTGAAGGTAGTCGTGATACACATGGTCATGATAGTAGTAAAGTACAATAAAAGAGTGATGGGACTCGCATAAATGTACCATTTCACTTCCGAATAACAATAATTGTTTAAGATTTCTTAAGTAGCTAACTTTCGACGATTTTTTAAGACATTTATAGTATTGCCTCCTGCCCTTAGGCTTAAAGAATCATCCACGACTTATTCATAAAGCCGCACCTTCGCCTAATAACCACCAAAGGAAAACAAGATGCTGAAAAGCACGTTAGATAGATCAAGGTGGCCAAAAAAAATCGAGGATGTCCACAAGAATAAGCGAGTTTTACCGTACTTATTTTCTCCTTATACTTTCAACAACATCATTCACCGTGACTGCATTCACATCATCATCGTAACACTACATACCGGTAGCACTGTTCGACTAGAGTGATCGTGTCAATCAGATATTACAGGCATTGATACATTGATACATCGATACACACTCTGCTAAGGTTTGAATCCTCTATCTTTTTTAATCGCGTTGGTTTGGAAATCGATTTGATTTGATTTGATTTGATTTCACATTCCATACATACTTCTTATTAAAGGAAGCAACCGTAGCTCTGTGGGAAGATTACTGTACGACGACGACGACGACGACGACGAATTTCTCAAAATTAAAATACCTTACGCAGCAACAAATAAAAGCGATACTACAGAACGAAAATGAGGAAGAGTGTCTCCACCCTCACGCTCCTCGTAGCAACGATAATTGCCTTCGACATCATTATCGTTGTTGTTGATGCTGACGTTGTTGTGAAAACGAATAATAGTCTCGTACGTAATAAACGAAATCTTGCTCCTAAAAAAGGAGGATATTATGGTACTGATGTTCCAACTTCTTCTGGTTATTACGCATCAAAGAAATCGAAAAGTAGCAAAAAGAAATCAAAAGGAGGATATTATGGTACTGATAATCCAACTTCATCTGGTTATTATACATCAAAGAAATCAAAAAGTAGCAAAAAATCAGATAAAAGTTGTAAAAGCAAATCAGCGAAAGAATCTACAGAAGAAGGGTAAGTTTCTTTTTTAAAGCTAAGATGTTTTGGAATGAAGTACTTGTAACTCGGACAGGTGATAGAGGTGCGGTGGGGTGCAGTGCAGTGCAGTGCAGTGCAGCCTGTTACCGGTGCACCTCGAGAGAGCTATTCCTTCTAGCTAGGATCAAATTGCGATAAGGGTGATCCGTTCGCACCTCAGCTGTATATAGACACACAGCATCAACACCGCACTGCACCGCATACCATGCCATACCAGCTCAATTCAATCAATCACTCATTCGTTTTTGTTTTGTTTTGTTTTCTATTTTTTACCTTTACTTACCGTACTCACACACATCCTCTTCCATAGATGTGATGAAGAAACGGAAGTACCTACTACGGGTATTGAAAGTGAAGATGTAGATGTAGACATTGATGTTGATGTAGATGTAGACGTTGATGTTCTTGATGACGAAGATGAAGACGAAGATGAAGTCAGTACTGATGCTTCGACCTCTAAGAGTTGTAAAAGTTGCAAGGATAACAAGAGTAATAAGAGTAAAGATGATAAGAGTAATAAGAGTAATAAGAGTAAAGATGATAAGAGTACTAAGAGTATTAAGAGTGAAAAAGTAAAGAGTAGTAAGAGTGAAAAGAGTCTTAAGAGCATTAAGAGTGAAAAGAGTTTTAAGAGTGAAAAGAACAATCCCACTCCGGCTCCAGTGAGCAACAATAATGCATTATGTTCTGCTGCACCTGTATGTAAGAATATAGGTTTAACAGGTGATTGTTGTCCATCCATAGACGATATATTTTTAGATTGTTGTTCTGATTATGAACCAGATGATATTGATAAAGATGTGTTCGTACCAAAAGAAATATGGAAACAATCATTTAATGATGTTGATGTTACATCAAAAGAGTTTATCTTTTATGATTCATCCACAAAATTTGCATGGTATGTATATAATGCTGATGTTACTATAACAACAGCAACATCATTAGCAGCAACACAAGAAACAGCAACAGCACGTATTGGTATCCCCAACCGTACTATTATTAATAACAACATATTTGAAACAACAGAAGTAAATATTGCAACACTTGGACGGATTTGTCCAATCGATACACAAAGAGATGGTAAAATTATGGAATCGCTGTGTATAGAAATAAAACCATCAACTAATGAAGGATGGGAAACATCAACCTCTACTGAAATCCAATCCGTAGAGGTATGTTACGGTGATTTAATCAATAGGGAGGGTGCTATATTAAAAATGGCGGTTGTTGTACGAGACAACAGTACGTTCAAGCAATTCTTTAATGATTTAGTTGGTTCACGGATGATTGTATATGATATGATATTAGCAGGTAGTGATACTACCAACAACAATAAACAATCATCAATTGATATCTCTGTCGAATATGAAGGATGGACATCACTATACGGTGAACCTGCTATTAATGGTCGACCAGCATTCTCATCAGATTGTAAAAGTGTTTACGCAACATGGATTACGAATCCTGCATCCTCATCAACAACGACAATTGCAACATCAATCAATGGATCTGGATCGTCAAGTAGTGATGGTGAAAAATGGAGAGCAGGATCAAGTACAAGTCGCTTTGTTGGATTAACTCCATCTAATGATGGTGAATCATTATTTAGTGCCATCAATATTGCTGTTGATGATGATGGATCACAATTAGGTGGTATGGTACAATTGAATGCCACTAATGGTCAAATTATATCAGAATATGCATACAAGACTAGTGTAGATGGACTGCCACATAATGCATACACGAATGTTGTTGTAGATGATGACGACAATATGTATCATATTGATAGTATTTATGGTTTAGTGAAGTTCAATGGTAACAATTTAAAACTCGGTCCAACATGGAAAGCTATTGATATTGATGATAGTGAGGCAGCTACTACCAGTAAACTACGGCGTTCGCGTGGCTTATTGCCTGCAACTCGGCCACGTGATGTGGATAGTAAAAATGTTGATAGTAAAATATTGCCTATGGCACGACCACGTGATGTAGATAATAGAAATATCTATGTTGGTAAGGATATTGTTGCTGAAAGAAAACCAATAGTAGTCACTCAACAATCGTTGTTGACAATGTATGACAATAATCAATTATTCACAGCGTACCAGCCAGCTCTTAGTGGTAACGATAATACTGTTTTTAGTTGTAGTGATAATGCTCTGGATGACAATAAGGTTGGTGATAATCATGGTGTTATTGCATTAGAAACTGATTCAGGTGAATCTGAATGGTATACACCTATTAAACAAGATGTAATTGATGTATTAGATATTGCTGTTGCGCGTACTATTGATAGTGACGAAATTTTAAAAGTTGGTATCGGATCCTGTAGTGGTATTACAGCTGATATACAATGGGCACCATCATTAGCGGCTGGAAATCAGAATGGAATTTATATTGCAAGAGGATCACGTATAGAATGTTTAGAAAGTAGGGATGGTTCATTACTATGGACATATCGTCCTGGTATGAATAGTGATTCTTCTTCTTCTCAAGACGGCAGTGAAGATGAGGATGAAAACGACGCATCATTAGTCAACTCGAAATTTGTTATATTATCAGATCGTTCTGTTTTAGTTGCACAAAGTGGTACAATCGTATCATTGCAGACAACGAAAGAAAAAGTAACAGATCCACCTAAAACGACAATGAGGCCAAGTCCATTCCCTACACCTAAACCAAATTCACCAATTGCACTACCATCACCACCAGCAAGTCAACCTGTTGTAGCTCCAACGGTGGCACCTACATCAGCTGGTAGTTTTACGACAGGAAGTTCATTAACTATTGTATCGGTAGGACTGTCACTATTCTTCCTGATTCTATAATATATGTATGTAACTGGATCGACCACGTTTCGAGATGGTTTTGTTTTTTTTGAGGGAGATTAATAACTACTTGTATCTATCATCTTTTTGTGGAATGCATGATGCTTTTACTTACATGCGTACGTGTATCTATGTTTGAAATATAAATATCAATAAACTACTTCTGCTATAATATGAAGTATAGTTAAAATAAATACTAAAGTGTCTTCTATACAATGTTTTATATGATATTATAGTGCCAGCTACTAGGAGTATATTTACAACAATGTGCATTGCACCCTCAGCTAGCAAGCTGAACTGTACCTCTATGTAGGCAAGTATAGTGTTGCTATTTTCAATTTCCCCCTGACTTGTGTCTGGTGGTGGAAAATTAGACAAGATTTTGTGGTAGTATAAGTATTTTTTAATGTGTAGGGATCAATACCTCTTTTTGATGTGTTTGGCAGGCTAGGTTTCAGTGTGTTTTAATACGGTAAGGGTTTGTTAGTGTGTCTTAATGGTGCACACCAATTTTGTCAGTAATTTTGTCTACCAGTTCAATTGTGTAGTATATTAGCTTATATATGGAATGCTTATCATTTGACCAACATGCACTTGGCACAGCAATACCATTGATAATATGAGAACAAAGTGGAATAGAACTTGGTAAAGAACTTGGTGAAGCAGTTACTGTGGAATGGAACTTGGCAAAGAACATGGTGAAGCAGTTACTGTTCAATTAAAGAATTTTGAGTGTGTGTAGGTTTGGAACACAAAAAACTAGCAAATGTAAGTATTATGCCCCTCCACCCCCCCCCCCCTTGTTTTTTGCCCAAGAGCTTTGGCCTTCTTAGAATTGTTTGACTGAACTTTTTTCACAAAACACAATGCATACAGGTTTTTTGGGTTGATTCTAGTTGGGGCAAACCTAATGTGTAAGTAAGCAGAATAGAAGGTATAGTCAATTTTTCCCACTAATAATATTGGGATGTGCCAATCCTCCTACTATGAGTAGGTAGATAGATAGCATAGTAGTCTCCATTATTATTGATTATGGTGGTGCAGTATTAGTAGATAGTTGCTGGTAGGTCCTAATAATGCCATACCATGCCATACTAGTACCATACCATACCATACCATACCAACTAACCACCAGCATGCAATCGTGTAGCGAAGCACAAAATTGTTGGCGATGTACTGGATTGTGCTTCGCTCCGAGTCGTCGGCGTTGAATATTTTTGTTTGAAAAACAGTAGACCTCGCAGTCAATCTGTTCGTTGTATTGTTCTTTCGCTCTCTTTTCAAGCTCGAGCATTAATTGCATACTTTCTGTCTGGCTGTCCGACGAACATTAATTGATTTACTGAGAACCCTAAATTAATGCACGCTAGCTCCTTCTAAAGGGACCTCTTATATACGAAATCAACCAATTAAAACATTTGGATTACCATTAATGACGTCATCTTCCAATGCACTCACAACCAACCATAAGTAAGTGTTCGCAATTTTTTTTTATGTAGCCGGCGGAAGCAAAACAATGCCACAAAATTTGCATTTTCGAAAAAAAGAAGCTCGCGCCACTAAAATAGAGATACTGTATGCATTGGACGTTGATGGGAAACCCATCAGATTCGCGAGGTCTAAACAGAAAACAAAACAATGCTAACAAGAACCTACTATGCACTAGCTACTGTATGCTCCGTATGTGATTATTAAGATCGAAATCAAATAAATTGCGTAGCTCTTGCTTTCATTCTGTCATAATTCTATTTTCGACAACATCGAAAAGCTACACCACTCTCTCTCTCTCTAAGACTCTCTCTCTCTCCAAGACTCTCTCAAGATGAATATTTCTAATATTGCCTTTATTGCATTCGTTGTATCGATATCGACTTATAATCAAGTTTCATCATTTACTATAAGACCTTGCGCCACTGTCGTCGCCCGTACTGCTCTCAAGTTGTATACACCAAACAACGCTTCTTCTGCTAATAAAAATGTTGCTGTATTCGGAACAGCAAATTCAATGCATCGTGAAGAAGTTGATCTTGAGTCATTAACTATACCACAATTAAAACAAATGCATATTGAACTTGAAAAGTTAAATGAAGCATGTACGGAAGACGCAACACAAACAAATGCGGAATGTGACGTTGAAGTGAAAGATGAACGTGATTTGGCTATGATCCAAATTCAAAATCTTTTATCGGAGCGTGATACATTGAAGAATTATGTCGATATGAATGAAGTAGCTGAAATTGTAAAAACACCATGGGCATTTTCATTATTGGAAATCACACGTATTGTAAATTCTATGGAAAACTTAAATTATGAATGTACAGAAGATGCAACCCAAACAAATGTTTCCTGTGATGTACAATTAAAAGATGAACGTGATGCTGCTATCGAGACATTAAATATGTATATGACATCAGTCCAAAATCTTGTTTTGGAAGCTACTAAAAAGCAAGATAATGAACAACAGCAAGCACAAGCTGTTACTACTACTGCATCTGCATCATCTGCATCTGTTGTTGTTGCAGTATCATTTTTTGATATGGATGATATTCGTGATTGTGTGAACAATCCTGGTAGTATGTCAGTAGAGGTTATGCAAAACATGTTATCTCAATTAGAAGCAGCCCACAATGCTTGTACGGAAGACGCAACACAAACAAATGCAGAATGTGACGTCGAGGTGAAGGCCGAACGTGATATCTATATGGAAAGTTTGGTGAGTCAAATCCATGATGCTAAAATTTGTATGAATCAAATTAAAGCATTTGCAAGTCAAGACAATATTGATTCTCTAGCAATTGATGATGTAATGAATACTGTTATTAGCACTCTACCTAATTTACCAAATAATCATGGTAAACCAACATTTACTACACCATCGGATGATTTTCTTATTCAAATCTAATAAGGCAAGCAAGAGAATACACACTCAAGATTCAAGACTTACATAATATACATAATACACACGACGGATCTAACTTATCAAGTTGAAGTTGATCGATGCCTTCTGCATACCCCGATCATTATATACATAAGCGAATGAATGCGTTTCGTTGTAACATAATTCGATGACGAATGAATGAACAACGCTCGCTCGCTCTATTATTTTTCTTTTATTTATTTTTCAAGAATATTATATTATATACAATACATTATATTATTTAATCCTATAAACGTTTATTTATTCTTAAAAACTTGACTACATTTCATCTATAACAGTATTCTATTCTTTAGTACACTACTTTTTTCAACCGAGCACTGATATATTCGTTCGTATGATTCCTTTCCATCGGGTAAGACTAATTGATTCTATAGGAGTACTGTACAGTAGTAAATGGTTCTTGCAACTATAGCATTGTCACAAATTCAAACACACAGGCATACAATACACAAATTCAAAATAATGAGAAACGGGTAGGTAAAAGGCAGTGGATGTCATGCATAGCTATAGTAGCACAGCACGCATACCATTTATTTATCTAATGCTTATATATTATATATATAAGAATTATATATTATATATATAAGAAGAAGAAGTGCCATGCCATGCCATGCCATGCCATGCCATCATTCTTCAGCTGCACTTGCACTACGGTTGGTGTGATAATGTTTTGACGACAAGAAGGATGTCCCTTTCCTCCCCCAATAGACGTCTCTCCTCCCCTCCGACTGGTAAGTATGTAGTTTCGGAGGGGGAATCATTGTATCTAAAAAATAGAAAATTAACGGGTATCATCCCTGTCATGTCATTAAATAATTCTTACTATTTATTCTATGGGTGTACTGCAATTTTTTTTCCTTTTTCTTTTCAAAATTTATATTCTATTATCCCCCACGCTCGCGAATAAGTGAGTGAGTTGTTAGAAGGAATCGAATCAAATCAAAATCAAATCAAATCATTTTCTATCTTTTCTAGCACATCTGTAGGATCAATCTCCGAGTAGATGTACATGTACACAGGCATGTCTTGTCTTCCGTCTTATTATTAGCATACAGTAGTGCGTCGTTGCTTGCTGAACAGTTACTAGTTTCTCGAAGAAAAATGAAGAGAACACAAACACACACACACGGTCGAGCATCGCATACAGTACCGACCTTTACACGTCGGTTGACTTTCTTTTTTGTGAGGGATCGGATGGTACGTAGCTTCTTTACAAAGAATTACCAACAGTCCAGATCAGTCCAGTCCAGTCCAGTCCAGTCCAGTCCAGTCCAGTCCAGTCCAGTCCAGTCTAGTAAACATACGCTGCACCGTGTTTGTATTGTATGGTCATCATGGTCATGTTATGATGAAATATCAACACCATTTGTACCGACTTCATATATTTTATCCTCATCGTCGTCATCCTTTTTACCTTTCTTCGTATTCTTTTTCTTATTTCCATTTCCATCTCCATTATTATTAAATACTTTATCATAATCAATATCAATATCAGCACCATCGGATGCATATGTAAATTTTAATGCTTCTAAACTTATCCCTTGATCAGGATGACATGCTAATGATTGACATACCATTAAATACATTTTTTTTGTGAGTGGGTCTTCTTCTGGTGATGTTGCTCTTTGTAGACTAGCTAATTCATCATGTTTCAGTCGTCCATCTTGATCTATATCAAATTTTTCAAATAATATTTTTACTTTATCACGAAACCCATCTGCAAATGATAACATGGCCTTACTATCATCTTCTTTTAATGTTTCAAATAATCCTTTCATTACTGTTTCTCCTCCTGTTGTTGTTGTTTCTTCTTCTACTTCTACGGCTTGTACGGCTTGTCCTTTATCATTGGTTCCTGTTGCGACAATTTCATCCGCTGTAGTAGCATCAGCTTCATCCTTCGTTATGCTCATACTTTTTCTTTTTTATTCCAACGAAATATTTTTCTCTTCTTCGCTTTGCGTCGTCTTCTCTGCTGTTTTAATGATGATAGAATAGATAAGATATACTTGTAGATGTTGTGCGTGTGTTGAGTTGGATATCTTGTTTCTTGTGTCAGCCTTTTTTTTTCTTCTCGTCAGTCAGTCCGTCGGTCGGCCTTCTTCTGTACTTTGTTAATATATTTATTAGTTGCTGTGTTGATTGGACAGGAAAAGCGCGTGTCTGTAAGTCGTCAGAGTGCTCAACGATTAGTGTATGAATGCATTCATTTGTTGCCATGCCGTGACTTAAATTTTCCTCCATGAGGTATGCGCTGGCCAACTCTTGATGTGCAACGCAGTGACTTCAACACACCGGCAATGTTTTCCACGATCGATTTTTATGGTATCTAACAACTGTGCAGTACTTACTATCATCATGTTTTGACTAATGTTTTGTACGTGAAACGTTGATAATTTTTCAAAACTGTTCATTTTTTAAGCTTGACTGACTTTTTCACGATAGCATTTACTTAGCCAACTTGAACGCACAAGCACATTGTACTTTTTTTCAACGCGCACCACACACACTAACTACTGTACTCACAAGTAAGTTTGTCTGTTGTAAAAAGTACGCAAAGCCGCCGGGCCCCGTGGGGGTAAGACAGGATTGAAAAACAAGAAGTGTGAGCGAAACCCATTTATCGCGTTTGCATTTCGATACACTACTTCGAAGTAACTTACCGTATTGCACAACATAATACAACACAAAAACCCACCTTTGTTTGACAGAATTCAATCAAAACGAACTACCGTACCATCAACTAATACTAAAACCGTATTTCTAGCGCTAGTTCACTTTCCTTTCAAACAAAGGAACAAGCATCAACATCAACGTAACGTAACGTAACGTAACGTAGCGAAAGAATACCTCACATAAAATATCTCTCGACCGAAGAACAAAAACAGAAAAGATAACTCTTAACTTACTCGGACTTACTCAAGAGGATATATCATGATGGCTACTACTACTACGACGACGACGACGACGAATGCTACTGCTGCTTTGACTGGCGAAGAAGGAAGTGAACTTCCACGTACACGTACAGCAGAACAGTTTGATGAATTAGCTATTAAAGAAGCATTATCATCCACACAAACTAATCAACATACAGAAGTTGAACTTAAGAATATACTTCGTTTGGAACAATTGACTATTAACAAGAAAATGGTACGCAAATATCAATCATTATTTCCACAAATTCCTACCATGACATCGGTAGAATTAGTAGAACGGTGGAAACAACAAGATCGTGAGGATGATGAACGTGATTCACAATCCTCCTCCTCTAGTATTGATAGTGAAGAACATGCATCGCAATCCAATTCACCGGAATCCTCCGCAAGAAGAAATAAAGTGAGTGGTCCATTATTATTAGTAGATGTACGATCGAAATCAGAACGTACTGTTAGTACAATACCTGGTGCATGTTCCATGGATGATTTAGAAACAATACGATGGATTAATAAATATGTACATGGTTTTGAAGGAAAACAATTACGTTGTGGTACACCAACAATTGTTATGTATTGTACAATTGGTTATCGTTCAGGACGTGAAGCACAACGTTTATATGATGATTTAACAACAACATTTGATATTGATATTGGTTCCAATACTGTGGAAATTAAAAATCTTGATGGTATATTAGCATATTCATTCGTGGATAATGCACCACCATTAATGTATCCAGCAACATCTGATGGTGGTTCTGATTATCATATGACAAAACGAATACATAGTTTTGGGAAAGAATGGTCAACCGCATGTAATCCAGATTATGATGTTGTATATTTTAATACAAAATCAAAATTATGTAAACATTTATTACAAACAGGATTTATTAGTGCAGTACGTGTTATACAACATCTTGTATCAAAATCAATTAAGAAAACAAGAAAAACAAAAGTTATTAAAAATGTATGTATTGAACCATTACCAGTATTACATATTGGTATTCCAAAAATATTAGGTGGGAATGGTTCACATAGTACATCTGATTTAACTGCACTTGATACTACTACTAATAATAATAATAATTCAACCGATCTGAATACACTGAAAAGAATATCATTGACTGGATATACAACAAATGTGAATGATGCTAATGCTGCAACAACAACAACAGATACTTGTACTGTTGCAACAACTACTTCCAATAACACCAATACACCATGTTGTGCCAACAGCAATAACAATATTATCAGTAGTACTACAACAACAAACGAGACAGCAGTACGTTGATTATATTATATACCATAAAAAAAAGTGTGATATATATATATATATATGCAACGGACCGAGTACGCGTACGGTGTACGGTACGGTTTGTACACATCCATAACTTAAACGATTGAAACGAATCCATCAATCCAAAATAGACTATATAAATATATCTATATATTATATATTTTAATATAACCTAATAATGAACTTATAATCTACTAGATAATATAGAATTTAATATACAGTAAGATAAAATAAATCATAGTACAATTAGGACTATAGACAAATAACTACTATTAGCCTTGTCTCTCCTCTCCCCACTCCCCACCGCATTCTCACCGCACAAATTGAATAAATTAGTTTCTTTTTATTCAACGGAAATTTAATTCACCGAGACACTCTACCGGTAGGGTGAACATGGTCCAAACAGAAGCACAAGTGCCTTTTGGCGTGAATGAAAGGAAAGCAAACATTTCAAGTGAAATACGAAATACAGTACGCCGTGCAATATTCAGTACAACATTTTTCATTCGTGCGGAAACGCGGAAACTTTTCTTTCACTTTTTCAACTCATGATCACCTCATCATGCTGCTCTTTTTTGCAAATTCTCGCATCACGACTTAACCATTTTTCCACATCGCTCATCGTTTGTCTATTCTTCTCACAAAAATAACATATCACAAGCAAGCAAACAAACAACAAACAATCAAGCAACAACAACAACAACTTAATCCTTACTACTTACTATTACCATGATTTCTAATACGAAAGACTGTTCTGTCAGCCCTATTGAAAATATTAATACTACTACGCGTACTACGAGTACTACGACTAGTGACATGAAAAACTTTATTGGAGATGAACATAATGATTCGGTAACCACTACTTCCCTATCATCATCGGACGACGATGATGAAGATGATGATGATGACGACGACGATGATGATGATGACGACGACGACGACGATGATAAATGCACTACAACCGTACCATCAACAACCTCATCCAAACAACAAAACAGCAACATTCATCATATTCCTCTTCCACCTATGCTTCGATCAGAGGCATGGTCGAAACCACAAGCAGAAAGATATTCTATACGAGGTAAAACATATATCAAAGATAAGATCAAACAACCATCAACAGAATCTGCATTCCAATTATTTGCTGTTGATCTCATTAATGTTGACACACCTATGTACAGTGGTATGTGTAAACATCCCAATGAACGTATACAAATTGCATTACAACGTGAAAGAGAAGAAGGAAACAACGAAGACGACACTACTACCACTGATGATGTCCTCAAAAATAATGATGAACTACCACTTCCAGAATTTGTATTTGCTATAAATCTGTGTATACCAAAAGCAGCAGATAATAATGATAATAGTAGTGGTGGATTATTTTATCATGCAGTATTTTATTTTGGTGTCGATAAAGAACAAATGAATGATATTCAACAATGTACAACACCATTTGGACGCGTTATGAATAAATATATATTTGGTAATACTGATAATGATATTAATGAATATCGGAATAAAACATTAAAATTAATTCCACATGTTGTGGAAGGGAATTATATTATTAAACATGCTGTTGGAACAACACCAACAATATTAGGGAAAGAAATGACACAATATTATGTACAAGATGAAAGATATCTAGAAGTTATTATTGACATATCCAGTAATACAATTGCAAATTCAATCACCAAATTATGTTTGAGATATATTACTAACTTAACAATTAATCTAATGTTTGTGGTAGAGGGACAGGATGAATCAACATTACCGGAACGTATCCTTGGTGGTGTACAAATTAAACATCTTGATTTTATCACAGAAATAGGAGGAGATGGGAAACGAACTGTTACGTTGAATGAATCGACATCGACATCGACATCGGCATCGGCAGGTCTGTAATGTAATGCAATTCAATAAAATAAAAATAGATATCATGTCCTTCAATCAAAACACTTGTGTCAAAAAATTGTGCGTGTTACATACATTTTCGTTCCGTCGTTTAAAGTGTGGCTTTATGAAGATAATAATGATAGTTATTGTCGTCATTGTCGTCGTCGTCAACAAGTACTACACTACTACCCTAATCGTATCATCATCATGATCATCATCATCATCATAGTCTTCATTATTATCATCATCATCATTATCATTATCATCAACGATTGAATCATTATCATGATCATCATTATCATCATCATCGTCTGTATTAGTAGTAGGTAAAACTGAATGTCCTGTTCTTCTTCTTCTATTTCTATTTCGTCTTTGTTGTGGTCGCTGTTGCACTGCTGCAGTTGAAGAAGACGATGACGATGACATGGAAGAACCAATACAATATTTCAATATCATCAGTGCTGTTAAGATACCTGAAACAAATGAAAATAATATTACTGGACCAATCGGAATTTCATTGATAAAACTATTACTTCCAGTTGTAGTAGTAGTAGGACACGATGTTGTTGTAGCAATATTACTATCAATAGTGTCAGTTGGACGACATGGCATATTCATAACCCTAACAGCAATATCCACAGATTCTGAAAATATACCATGTATACCAATTGTACATTTCATATATATTAATTCATCTATAATTGATCTAAATGGTGAACTTTTTGATGAGCCTACTTCATCATCCCCTTCATCTGTTGTTATAAGAAATTGTTTTTCTGGACGTTCCGTCCATGGATGTACGACCCAATTATTTTCTTTCGCTTTTTCCATTATAGTTGGTACGTATTGTAATTGTAACATGTTGGTGGACGGTGTTTGCGTTGCCTCATCCTTATTCTTCTCACTTATTGTTGTTTGAAAGAAACAATTTTTATCCGGACCAATACCATTGATGTAATCACGATAATTATCTTCTATATCAAACCAAAATTTCTCATCATGACATTTCTCATTTGTTATTAATAATATTGTTGGTGGTGTTGGTAATGGTATATTGTAGACAATAGGACTTTCATCACTTTCATCACTTTCATTTTTAGCAGTATTATTCGGTTTAATTTCATATGTTAATGATGACTTCTCGTTTTCATTTTTTGTTACTGCAATTTGATCCCATCGATGTGTAAAATTCTTTAGTACTTCCACATCAAATGATTGGATTACTAATGGTGGGAGTCGGTATTCATGTTCAAATAATATCTTTGTATTACACATATTTTTTAATAATGCATTATTCCATACATCATTATTCTTTGTTCCAGTAGTTATTTGTATTTGATCAAATAATATATCTAATAAATTAATGTTAGCATCCTCCAGCAACCAATAAAAGTCTTTTAATTCTGCATAAATTCCACGAGGTGGTGGTGGATAATGATGAGGTTGTTTTGGATGTTGCGTTTCTTCTTCTTTGTTATTATTATTATTGTTGCTATTCGTGGATAGAATTACTGATGATTTGTCATTATTTCCATCAACATTATTATTATTATACCATAATGGTTGTATATTTTCATTCCAATCATGTAATAATTCTAATATTTCTATCAGTGTTGGTATTTGAAATACACCATCAAATTCTGTGGATCGTCTTGCTGTGTTACTCTCCTCAGAACTACCAAGTCTTTGTTTCACACGTAATTTTTTGATTTCCTCAAGAGTAAAATCATATACCCAATATCCTTCCAAGCCATTCTTGCCTTTATATTTGGATATCGTTTTATTTTTGATTGATCCAAAGACTGATTCCACATTTGTTGTTATAGATAAATCAATACTATGTATAGCTACTAGATGATGATCTTTGGTGGAGACTAAATCTGGTTCGATATAATCAGCACCTAACTCCAATGCTAAACGATATGATGCTATTGTATGTTCTGGTAAATGACTGGATGCACCACGATGTGCAATCACAATTTGTGGTGATGCATGTAGATTATATGGTACACTTGTTGGTATTGTTAATGGATATGAATGACATTCTGGTCTATGTTGTTTCAAATCACTCATGATTCTTCGTGCTTTTATTGTCGCGTAAATTTCTATCTCGCTTAGCTATCCCCGTCAGTGGACACCTTCCGTTATTGCACGGAGGAAGTATATTGTTATTGTTTTATTGTTATTTTATTCTGTTTGTCTCTAGTTGAAGAAAAGAGAGGATGAGCGATACTAGATGTTGATTGATTGATTGATTGATTCATTAACCGTTTTACAGACTAACGTTACTGTGTGTATTGATGAACAAAATAAATAAAATCAGAAAAAGATTTTTTTTTTGGGACATACTAGTACCGTATTGGCATTATGCTTGTGTTGATTGCGAAGGATTGTGTACTACAAGTATCGTGCACAAGAAAAGTCAACTTCCGCTCCCCCAAAGCAAAGACGACCCCCTTGTTTAAAAAGCACGAATGAATGAGCGCAATATGTACGGTACGTTTCATATAATTTATAGCTAAGTAACAACGTCGCTCGATGTATTTATTACTTGCAATCAATATAATGATTATTTATCATCACCTTTTGTAGATCACGAAAAAATGTGTATATTACACATACTACACACATGTACGTACTATTCTAACTTATTCTAGCTAGCAATTATGACTGATAAATGTACATATATATGAAGGACTCCTATATTTATCTTTTTCTCGTTTTTTTTAAACTACTGTACTGTATGTATTGTAATTAACCTTCCATAATTGGCTCAGTAACTCATCTACAGAAAAGATAGTGCATGCGCATGATGTGAATTAAAACTATTGACATCGTTCTTCCTGTTCTTGATATAGTGTTGACATCCAAATTCAACTGTTTAATTAGACAAATCGTCCTGAACAAGTTTATCGTCCTGAACAAGTTTCTGAACCTTAGCTCCAAATTCGACCCTCGAATCAGTAATTGTAAAATCCATGTACATGTTGTTGTTGTTGTTGTTGTTGTCATTGGTGGCGGTAATAATCTCACCATCACAAATAATGCATTCATTTTTCAGTGCTTCGCATTTATCTAAAGACGTCATATTTTGGGAATATATATAATCCAATTCCGATAGCAAAGCAGAGCATGAATAGTTCCCAGCAGCAGTGTATTCAATATCATTCCTTTTCCTATTACGTATGCCATTGCAAAGGATACAATTTTGTTGTTCTTTCATTCAGAATTAGACATAGATATAAAAGTGTGAGTATTGTTGTTGAACAGTGAACATAAATGGTATACACCAAGAAAGAACAAAACGGCGTTGACAACATGAACTCACCCACAAAATAAGGATCATAATTAGGCATCTTCAGTACCTCACTTGGTACGGACCCTGTGAAATAATTTTGATCTGAATAGATAATCGTGAACCATGAACAACAAAATTCAATGATGAATAATGAGGAAAAAACAAAAAGATAATTCAAAATAAAATAAAAGCATACAAAAATAATCCTTGATTCATTCAGTAACTTACAAAGAAGAAGATCTCTAAGTGAGGTCAACAATCCAATCTCAATTGGAATCAAACCGGTCAACTCATTGGAGTCTATTGTATTTATAACAGTATGATAAGCAGTATTGCAATATAATGGTGAAAAAACATGAGAAAGAGAATAACCAAAAAAAGGAGACAAACACATTAATACTTGATACAATCACTTACTCAAGTAAAGATACTCAAGTGATTTCAACAATCCAATCTCACTTGGAATGGAACCAGATAGCTCATTTGCAACTAGTGTTTTGATAATAAAATATAAAGCAAGCGAGATATAATTGTAAGGGAAATAGGGACATTAGGAAACGGACATCAGGAAACGAGCACCAAAGCAATAGTTGATTTATTTACGTACGCAAATCAATAGATTCAAGTGAGGTCATCAATCCAATCTCACTTGGAATGGCACCAGTGTGCTTATTCCAATCTAGTGTTTTGAAAATAGAATAAAATAAGTAGTTAAAAAGTCACTGTGAGGACATATTAATATTAGCCACACAAAAAAAAAGGCAACAAAATAATACTTAATTGCATCACTTACCCAAATCAAGAAATCCAAGAGAAGTCAACAGTCCAATATGACTAGGAATTGAACCAGTTAGTTGATTATAACCTGATTTATTTGAATAAAAATAATACGTATTATAATGTCATGGTGAGAAGACAACTGGAACAACATTAAATGGAACAATGAATTTTTTTTGATTCAATTACTACTTACTCAAATTTAGTTTTTTAAGTGAGGTCAACAGTCCGATCTCACTTGGAATGTAACCACCAGACAGCTTTTCACCTGACTCAAACATAAAATTTTGAAAGATAAGAAACGTACATGAGAAATCTATAAAATTAAAATATGGAATAGAACAAGTACACATGTATTGCTTACCCAAGTCCATTTCTACCACAGCTCCATTCTCACAATTGATAGTAGGCCAAACACACTGTCTTTTTTCATTAATGAATGTAGTGTTATCAGAATTAGCAGAAAGGGTAGCAAAAGAAACTACAGCTAATGCATATCTTTCAAGAAAAAAGGAATCCCCACACATCGATTGTTTTGATTCATCATTCATCAACCAATCTATTGCTTTTGCTGTTGGGTCATAGTCAATACCAGTATAAACAGTAGAGTTTTCTATATGATCAGAAAGCCTGTCAAAAAAACAGTCTGGTATTCTCCTGAAATTGGAATCACTAACTTCATTACTCGAGTTTTGTTGAAGTACAATTGGATTATTTTCCACAGATCCTTTGTCTCCATGAAAAATTGTATAGCTGACATACCATATTGCATCATAACCATCAGTAACATTTCTAATAGTGATAGTGCAATCAGCTCCATCATTGACCATAATTGTTTCTGTTTTATTTTCCATGGATTTCTGAACATAAATGTTCAAAACATTCCTTCCGTCACAATCAATGAATAGTAAAGGCTTAGCTGGTTCCGCTGCGAAGAAATCTTTTTGATGAAGTGCAAGATCTTTGTCAGCAAGAATGTCAACAATAGTTGAATTTTCATTAAATCCAGCTGGAATATTATATTGAATAATAAATTGAGGCTCTCTACTACTTAAAATTGAATCAAACTGAATAGTTATAGGAACCATATCAGGATCTTTACAGTTTGGAAAACCGTCTCCACTTATGATATTTGTACCAAAGGCATTGATAAGGGATCCAGTTCCGCAATCAGATCCAGAGCACGTAGGAGCACAACAATCTCCACCATCATATTGGAAATCAAACTTATTGAAAAACAAATCACAATTGCCATCATTTAAGAATGACGAACAAGTGGTTTCATTCAATTTAATTTTATCGGTGTCTTCAACAAAGTAGACATCAAGAGGTGTGTTACTAGAAGAATACCACCCTTCTTCAAACATTGTTGACACATCAAAAGTGTATGTTTTTGATGAACGTGCTAATTCATTATCATTATCACGTGCATCACAAACATTGCTGTCGCCCTTGAAGAGGATCCAACGATGCTCATCCATGCAGTATCCAAACTTGGCACTTTCTGAGTTATCTTTAAAACCCTCATATGCCTTTCTTCTAAATCCACTCTTCGTATTGACTGCATTTTCATTTATCTCATAACAGCCATTGTATAACTGGAGTCCTTGTTCCTTCTCTTGAAACTGAACCCTAAATATTTGGGAGACCCAAACACCACTGTTACTTTGAAGAATTGTGATGGAGCCTAAACATGCAAGTAGAATCACAGCAATGGGGATAACAGCACACCAGTATCTAATATGCTTGTATTTCCTAAAAATGCATCTAGGAAGAGGTAGCTTCTCAATGCGTTTTGCCTCCTCTTCAAATTTTGGTCCATACTTACCCCACTTGATAATTTCAAAACCGACATTATCAAGAGTTGAAATGAAATTGATTGCTGTGAAATTCAAAATGATTTCAATTGTATTGGATGTAGTGACAACTAAAAAAAGCGTTACAATAATTGCTAATATACCTTGCGACGCACGTAATATGGAAGAAAATACCATACATCCAATCTTGTCATCACTTGTTTGATATTTAAGACGTGGGAATAATTCAACACCTAGAACAACATCAAGTACATTTGAATCCGCAAAAATAATGTAAGTCAGTGTTGCCATAAGCTGGGTACCTTGAACTAGTGGACTAACATTTGCTGGTATGAATTCTGCAAGTTTTTGAACAATAGATCCGTTTCCTGCATCAGGGTTATCCACGTCACCATTGTTGGACCAGTTGGGATGCACTTTACTAAATACCATTAGTAGTAGGAAAGTAATCTGGAATAGATAGACCATTAAACCAAACAAGAAGTAAGCAGGACTTTCAATTGGCCCATGAAGGGCTAAAATAGAGTAAGTATCTGCCTGATAAAGTTCTGTGCTGCATGTGGTGTTGCTGTTGAAGGTGTTGATGGTGTTGGTGCTTGTTGCACTAATAAAATTTCTTAAACTTTTGTTGTTATTTGGGACTCTCGTGTTTACGTTGCTGTTTACGTTGCTGTTTACGTTGCTGTTTACGTTGCTGTTTACGTTGCTGTTCATGCTCGTATTCACATTGTTGCTCTTTGTGCTCGTGATGTAGTTGCTATTATTGTTACTACTGCTGACGTAGACACGTCTAGTGCTGCTGCTCTTGTTGTCGGTTTTGACAGAAATATCACTACTGCGTGCAATACCATGATTGTTTTGATCGTCATTATCATCATAAATATTATCCGGAATGATATTTCTGTTGTTATGGCCATTACTACTATTGCACGTATTGATAATGTTATTGCTATCGTTACCATTGCCGTTACCATTACCGATGATGCTGCTGCCGATGCTGCTGCTACCGTTATTGATATTGATGTTGCCAATCATGGTGTTGCTATTATCACCGAAATTGTCGTTATATGGTAGTACTGGTAGTACCGGTATTACTGCAACTTTATTGTCGCTTCCTTCAGCATCATCTACTTCTTCTTCTTCTTCTTCTGATGACGACATACTGATGTAAGGACGATTCTTCTTCTTCTTCTTCTTCCTTGTCTTCTTTTTGGCAGATTCTATTCCAACTGTTGGAGACGATACCACGATGTCGTCATTGTCGTTGTTGCTGTTGCAATCGACAGATGCAAAACCAACAGAAACATCGATCGATTCGTTACTTTCATCTTCATTCTTGTTATTGGATGTATTATTATAATCATTATCATTAGTAGCAACGACACGAGAAGTTTCGTTATAGCTGTTAGTATGTGATACATGATTGTAATTATTACCACCACTGCCAATGGAGTCCCCATTATATGGTAGACTATCAATTTCGTTCACGTTTCCTTCAGCATTGTCTTCTTCCTCTGATAGAGTGCTGCTGAAATTATTGATACTGGGTATGGAATCACCCCCGCCTTTATTTCCACTTTTATCTTGTTGTGTTACACTCATTCTTGATGAAGCTAAGTAAAAGCGATTATTCGTGTGTATGTATGTAAGAAAGAGAGGTAGATGGAGACGCGGAGTGAACGAATAAAAGTGAGAGAGACGGACTGTATCGACAATAAGATGAATTCAAAGTACACTGTAATATTTTTACTATCGCGTTGGAATCATTTACCTTCTTATACTATATGATATTATAGTATACTATATTATCAAGTTAGCCTATTACTGTGCTTGCGATAGATATTGAATCGAATCTTATCACTTCAACGAATAAAAAAGAAACGTCTATCGTCGTCGTCGTCGTCTCTCTCTCTCTCTCTCTCTCTCTCTCCTCTCGCTAGATCGAATTGATGTATTATAGTGGAGATGGAATAATATAATAGGAAAAAGGATAAATTAGAACTAGCTCGAGACTCAGGTGATACGACAACTACTGATACCGTACTTTCAGTTTCAGTTTGTTATTATCAAATTCCTCTATTATTATCGAGCATATAAAAAATCACGAGTTATTATAGGTCGTCAGAGATAATATATTATGACGATGATCGAAAACCAGGAGACAAGGAAGCAATGAATTGTTAATATGATATGGTCTATTGCAGTAGATGTTGGAATGAACGAATGAATCAATTTGTACAGTAACTTACGTAATGTTTTGTTCACAAGAAGAAGAGCTACATCAATGAAAGCAGTGTAGCAGCGATTGTTCTTCTGTACATTGCACATCGTTACTTCTAAGATTTTAATTGTCACTTGACATTATATATATGCATAGAATATGGACAACAGGCAGGTGTGACCAATTTGTTCATTCAAAAACCAATTAATTAATCGCTATAGAAATTAATTAATAATATTGATACTTTTATTTATTTACTATCGTGCAAAATACTATTACTATATATCAGTCTCAACCGTAAAGGAACGGAAATACTTTTAGCTTAATAGAAAACAATTGAGGCGCGTGAGAAAATTTGCTAGGTATCGAAAAGATTCTTCGTCGCAATTCTGTTCTCTTTATTTTATTTTATTCTATTTTACTTATATTTCTTTTTATTTCATCGAAATAGATTCAACCCCCTTGTACGCCAATGCTCCCCCGTTTTGGTCGCGCGTGATTTTAACGAAAAACATACCTTGAAAATTTTATTACCGGACACTCCTGTAATTAGTGACTCATCAAATTCGCGAATGAATAATGCGCGCTCATTGATTCATTCTTCTTCTTTTTGAGTGACACGTGGTACCTACCTATGTGGGCAGCATGGCACAGTCTAATTCACCAACAAGGTCCTAACCAACTGATAGTCCTACAAAGTTGTCATCTCCAATGTCTAATCCAACTGATAATCCTATAACATTTCTGATTTGCCGTCTAAGTCACAGTCTAATCCACCAACAACGTCCTCACCAAGTGATAGTCCTACACTAGTACCACTTTGGTGTGTTACACCCCTCAAACAGTCATCATTCTTTTGAATTTTCGCTCTGGGCGACCTATCGAAAGGCTTGGATAATTATCCGTGTGGAACTAGTCATTTTTAGTTGTGCAAGTCGTATTTTTAGTGATTTACACCTACTATTAATATTATATATATATATATATATATATGATTTTGCCAGTAAGATACAAAATTCAAGTACTAGGTGTGATTGGTAGTCCTCTTATATGGATCCTAACTGAGATAATTTTTAAACACTTAACAGGATTCAGGTTATGGCTCCCCACAGGGCGCCACTTTTTGGGGTCTATTTTTTGTGGGGGTGTATCTCCCTCAAAAAATGGACCTACACCCCCCTATTGAGACACAGCGCGTCTCCGAATAAGGGCGTGTGCTTTCTTATTCAGTGAAAATACTCGAAAGTTGTATTGGACACACCTACAGCGTTTATACGAGGCAATAATAATAAATCTGAAGAGCCATAGTAGGAAAATTCGCGGTAGCGCTAAGTATCACGGTGCGCGATTATTTTTTTTGACTAAATATCCAAAATCTGTGTGTGGAAGTATGAATCAAATAACTGCCCTTGTGGTGTAGTTGGAAAGAATCTGTTGGTATGGCTAAACAGCCCTGGGTTCGAGTTGCTCATGCGTCAAATCTTAATTCGTTTTGATAGTCGCTTCACATGTATTCGCACTTCCAAAGTTTTTCATTTTTATTTATTTTTTTTAGATGGAAATTATCGCGTGTTATTAATAACACGCGCAAAATACCACAAAATTCCTTATAACAGGAATCCTGTTAATGGCAACTACACCTACACCATACCAACACCTACACCCCTTTGTATTAACACCTAGCCAACATAATAAGGCGCGTTCCGGCTCAACGTGATTCTGTTTTGTGCAATAAAGGACAATCTGCGGACAGACGCTTCTGCTACAACACGCGCTATGCAGTAAAGTACTATCAATTGGGCGGATTTTTAGCTTCTACAGAAGCTCTTCTTTTCTACAACTGACCAATCATAATCCATGCATTGAATCAAGACGCATCGACAGGTGTAGGTGGTGTCAGCAACGCCCTGCTAGTGATCTGCGTAGAATTTCGCCCATTTGGGCTTCGTCGTCAAAGTTGAAAACAGCGCATCACGGGATTGATCAAAAAAAAAAAAATCCTTACGCGGTAAATTTTGCTCTGTTAATTGACAGCGATCAATTATGTTTGTACTAGCAAACTACTAGTGCTTTTGCGACATTTTTGATAACTACTTCGAAATTGAGCTTGTTTTCTTGCGTTCAAATCGATTATTACGGTATTTACACGATTAAGTCAAAGTAAGCGATGCTAAGTTAATAAACAGCATTCAATTATGTTGGTACTAGCAAACTACTAGTTGTTTCGCGACATTGTTGACAACTGCTTCGAAATCGAGCGTCTATTCTGGCAATCGATCAGTACGAGACGCGAGTACGACACACAGTACGGTACGAGACGCGAGTAAGCGATGCTACGTTAATAAACAGCATTCAATTATGTTGGTACTAGCAAACTACTAGTTGTTTTGCGACATTGTTGACAACTGCTTCGAAATCGAGCGTCTATTCTGGCAATCGATCAGTACGAGACGCGAGTACGACACACAGTACGGTACGAGACGCGAGTAAGTGTTGCTCGTTTGATTGACAGCATTCAATTATGTTTGTACTAGCAAATTACCAGTTCTTTTGCGACATTTTTGATAACTACTTCAAAATCGAGTGTCATTTCTGTACGAGACGCGAGTACGACGTACAGTACTGTTAGGTCCGGATCATGGTACGGTCTACTGCAAGTGGTACGGTCTACTGCAAGTGATAATAAAAGACCTTATTCTGCTTCTGCTTCTGACTCTTCCTCTGACTCTTCTTCTTCATCATCTTCCTCCTCTTCTGCTCTTGTTTCATATTCTAAAGTTTCTCTTCTAAAAATCTCATCAAATATATAGTCATGGCTGTCACCTTTAACACGCAGGGCTTCTTTTTCTAGGCATTGCCTTCTACTAACATGAGATGACGATGGGACATTTCTTCCTTCCTCAATTGGATCCATTTTAACATCCCCCATGACAATGTTCACTAGGGGGGTTGTTACGGGCAGTCCACTCGGGGTCCACCATTGTGGTCCTCCTGGAACTTCATTCAAATAAAATCCATCACATACTAATCTACCAGTTTCTTGACACGTATATGATTCACTAGTCCACTCCACCATCCAGTATCCATCCCTCGCGGCTTCATCATTAGTTACAATAGCACCGTATCCACCAATCTCAATGGTGGCAGCTATATTGGAACTTAACGAAACAAGAATTTCTTCTCTCGCAGTGTCTACGTCGTCTATGTTGGCCTTGACGTGGTCGACTTCTAGCCGAACCACATCCCATTCGTTCCTCATTCCAAGTATTTTTCGATATCGGCAATCCTTCACAGTGGCAAATCTTGGTTGTTTTGGTGCCTTCACAACAGCAATATACATGGTATCGTTTGTTTGACGTTCCACCAGCTTGTTTCGCTTCCTTTGAAAAATCAACAGTTTTGTATTTCAGTTCCGAAACTGTATCTTCTTTTTTCCACACTAACCACTCGTGGTGTTTGATGGCCCGCGAATTTTCTCTCTTGGCTGATTTTCCTCCCGATTTAACCCCCCCGGATCTCCCGATACGCAACAGTCGTGCACATTCTTCAGCCAGAGAAAATTCTTTACCGATTTCATTTACACTATGTGCTGCAAAACGTTTTTTGTCATCAACAGCATCTTCTTCGGCAGTGCTATCCATCGCTTGCTTCAGCTCCCTCGCAGAATAACGTATCAATAAGTTTTTATCAGTACCGTTAACTCCGTCCACGATACCTTTTCCTGTAATACCAATTGAAATAAAATAAATAAAAGTTAGATACGACAAAACCAAGCAAAGCATATTTTAGATACAATAGTTTAGAATAACGTACCATGACCGGGAGCACCGAACGAACGATCAATTACAATGTTATGTTTGATTGATAATCCTGATAAGAACCATAGCGCTGTTGCTGATCGATACTGAGGGCCACAACCGTCGGTGGTTTCGTATAAGCGTTCACTCAAGACTTTTTTTTCTTTTAAGATTTTAATTAAGCAATCCATGTGCCTGTCCGTAGTGGCAGCATTTTGAATCTTAGAATCTTTTAAAAACGAATAGAAATGAGACGTCGTTGCTGTTGCCCCTACCGGAAAAAACTTTATATCGTTTCCTTCGATTGATAGATCACGACCTTGCCCAAAATGTTCGCTCTGTATTTCCATATGAAACTTCATTAATAATCGTTCCGCATAATCACGTGAACCAGCCACCTCGCCGGGTTTCAGACGGCTGAGTCTTACGTCTTCGATATTAGATTTGCTTAGTATTATTTTCAAAAATCGGTGATAAGTATATTTTTTCAAATGAGGAAGGTAATAATCAGTGAAGAACTCTTGGAACCCACACTTCTTTTGGGTTAAATATTTCCTTTTGTAAAAGCCACCCCGTACGTAGTTTGGGTCCGCCTCCAAAAGCAAATCGCATTCAACACAGGATTTCGTCTGGACGTGTCGTTCCCCATCAACCACCGGCGGAAATTTTGGCAACATGTTGTGTATGCTGCAGGACGGGAGGACATCGTACAAATGGAAAGAAATATCATTGTTCATAGTCAATTCTTCAGGAGGCCGGTCAAACCCAGGACAAGCGGTGCACTCGCCCGTAACACAGTCCAATTGATGAAGAGATTGGAACCTGTCATCAGGCGGAGCACACAAGCAACAAACCATCGCTAGTTTGGCGGTCTTAAATCTAGCCTCTCCCTGTGGCTGCACCTTGTCCTGGTATTTCTTGAGGGTTTCGTCGGCCGCCATATATCTCCTCGTTCTTGGATTGAAACCATCGCGTATCTCCTTGAAATCCTTGATTCGGTAACAAATAAACCGGTTATAGCTCTGTTGAAGGTTGATCATTTGAATACACGGCTCGCAGCCACACATTATTTTATAACGATCACTCATCATTCGTAAATGAGGCGGCAACAATTCCCTCAATTTCGTATCGGATATCAATATTTTTCCATTACAATCGCGTGCTCCGGCTAGACCAATCAACGGATCGGCATCTATTAAGTCGTTGTGCAGCTCCCGGACAGGTATTTGAAGTAAGATCTTGTTTACACGTTTCTTGACTCCACGAGTGCTACCGTCGGGTACCAATAAAGTATCTGAAGCTAACGGACTCTGTATGACCATATTATGATTGTCCAACCAGTGTAAAAACTCCACGTGTAACTCAGGTGTCACCTTCGTACGCCCCAGACGTTTCAGTACACGGCCAAAAACAGTACCGTTATTGTCAAGCATGTTCTTCCGATGTGCTTTGGCCCTGCTCATACATCTTGTCAAGGTAATCCTTGGAATACCTGGAAACAATCTGGTACGGCAAGCAATGGAAGGCACCGTTGTTGTGCGATTAGAAGATATTGGGGACTCGGCCATTGCTGAGTATATGGATTGTTCGTAAGACCGTACATCATCGGTTGCACTACCCTTCTTTTTAGAATCATTTGTTGTTTTCAAAATACGATTGATTTGTTCATGATGAAAACGCATGGCTGCTAAATCTTCAACGTCTGCAAGTCCTGCACTTTTGAAAAAAGGTCTAACACGCGGATCCTTGGACGCAGTGTGCAATGCTAATACTAGTTGTTGCTTTGAATAGTGTTTAGAACAATGCTCTCCTAAAATAGTTTCTACTAAATTATTTATAGCTCTATTCTTACCCTTCCTTGCCGCATAATCGGATTGATCAGCAACCTTGAAAGCATCTTTATCAAATGCAATTAGAGGTGCTGGTCTTGTTCTAGAATTGTACAGCACTGGGGGTGCTACAGGTAGTGGTGAAGGCGCAGCCACTGAAGTCAAAGATGATGATACAGAAACTGTACAGGCCAGTGATAGTAATGATGGTGGTGATGCACGTGGTGATGGTGAAGCAATTGCTGGAGATGAGTTTGCAGGTGGAGACTTTCTGTTATCTCTTCCTTGTTGTTTCTTTTTTTTGATTGATCTAGCTGGTCGTCCTCTTTTTTTACTTTCAGTCTGTTGAGATGATAGATCAGTCGCCGTCAACCCACCTGTAGCACTAGCCACCGCATTCACCTGGGACCCTTGTCTGCGTCCTTTCTTTTTGGTAGTAATTCCACTCATTGTGTGTGTGTGTGTGTGTGTGTGTGTGTGATTATTTTGTTATTTTTTGATCCGTATTATTGAAAAAATGAATGAAATAAATCAATTCAATCAAAAGCCAGTCCACCCCACTCTCTTGTCTTAGTCGCTTGTCTCTTATGCACCTCTCTTGTATTCAATTAAGGGAGGAAAAAACGCGTTTCGCTTCTATCTTCCACCTGGTCGACGTGCGTCTCCGAATGAATGATGGGTTCGACGTAATCAACTTGTATGTGCACTTTACTGTAACTAGAAGCGATTCGCAATGGATGGTCTCTTATGATACCCCCCCCCCCCCTCTTGTCTTAGTCGCTTGGCTGTTGTCTTAGTCACTTGGCTCTTAGTATATACCTTAAGAGAAGAAACGCGTTTCGCTTGTATCTTGCACCTCATCAGTGTACCACTCCGATGTGTCACTCCGATGATGCGTCTGTCGACTTGTATGTGCACTGACTGTAATTAGAAGCGAATCGATATGGCTTGTCTCTTATGCTACCACTACCTTGTATGTGTGAGGTTGGTTGGTTGGAGTTGGTTGATTGTTTGTTTGCTTTCTTGAGAATTTAGTTTTGTGTCCTTCTTGACAACAACGTCGACGAACACAGGTACTTTGTTACTTCGACGTTGTTGTGAAGAAGGACACGAAACAAAATTCTCAAGAAGGCAAACAAAATTTGTCGCGTCATCTACAAAATAAATACCTCCACGCGGAAGCAAAATTTTGAGTCGCGAGTGTCCCACAAAATCCCGCGTTGAGCCGGAACGCGCCATAAGTGTGATGTATTTTATTCCGCAAACCACAGGAAAAGAAAAGTTGTAGGAGGCAAGCACATTATTCTAGTACATTTTGTGGATGCTAGTGCACCTGACCCATCTGGTGTTGTCATCTGAAACCCTTTCAAATAAGATATTTTGTTCTGTGTACACACATTATTATTCTTGATATGGTGTGAGTGGTACAGTAGTGTAGGCTATTGCGTGACCTCCCAAGGGGCTAATATCACTAACCAATATAATTGTATTGTAATGAACTTGTATAGGTAATGTAAGAAGGATAAACTACCATTGTTTTAGCAAGCCATACATATATTTGGGGTGCTGTGGGTCAAAACCCAACAGCGCACTGAAATCCCTAAAATAACATAGGGCTGTCCATTTTTGTGCGCACCTAAGCTGGATCATCAACACAAAGCACCAAGAGTAAATTCCCTTTGGTATATATGGTGCACCCCATCCACATGTTTTGGGATGGTTCACCTTTTTGAGTGTACTGTATGTCCACATAGTACTGCAAATGCGCCATTTCTGAGGGTCCTTTTTGATGTGTGCTGTGTATGAGTAGGAAGGTAGGCAAAGAAGATAATTGCTCACAAAGTGCAGAAGTCATATATCAACAAGCTATTATATCATATTCTTCCATTTATTCCATCCTTCCTTCCTTCCATTTTTTGGACTACAAGCAATACCTCACTTTAGGAAGATTATTTGCTGGTAATACTCATGACGCGCACCCATGTGAGAGCTCACCAATTACAATAGCCCCAGTAGAATTGCAGACTTGAGTTGGGTGGCAAAGCAATCTCCTCTCACAAACCTACAAACCCCTAGCTCCACTACCCAAATATACAGCTGAAAATACATGTGCAAAAGAAAGCCAATTAGCTGGAATAAGAGCAATAGCTCACAGGCTCATAAGTTGTTTGGAACAATCTTTAATAACCAAAACAACTCTAGTCTGTCTTCACACATACATGTGCATTAGAATTTATAACAAGAAATCATTCACATCCACATAACAATGGGATATAGATGCAGAAATAATACTACTTTACTACACCACACTGTATATGTGCTAGGCAATAATATTGGATCAGCAAAGAATCAGACTTCTTCCTTGATGTGTCATCCCTCCCATATCTAATATTAGCATGAATGTTATTTTAAATATTTAAAAGTAATGATAGGAATCAAATATCTTCTCTTGTAGAGGAGATGGCATGGTAACATACCACTTGTTCGAGAAGATGGGCTTGGGTTCAAACTGTTTTCGTTCCTGAATATTATCGCCTGCTTTAACACGTGAAAATACCACCAAATACGCTATAACCGGAATGCTAATGATCCTGGTACCCCACTGGGTCAAGTTATCTCCAAAGTTTTTCATTTTTTTAATATAAAAATTACCACATGTTTTTTACACGTGTAAAATACCACCAAATTCTATACAACAGGCAGGAAAGCTAGAAAAGGGAGGAGGATGTTATTATAAATTGTTAACAGGATTCAGGTTATAAGGAATTTTGTGGTATTTTATGCGTGTTAAAAACACGCGTTAATTTGCATCTAAAAAGAATAAATAAAAATGAAAAACTTTGGAAGCTGATAATAATATAAATAACAGTACAAATTAATACAAATTTGACGCATGCAAGGATCGAACCAAGGACTGTTTACTAAGCCCGGTCCGGCGTTGCCAACTCAACCATGGCAGCAGTTACAGTGATTCGTATGAATACTTAAATATGATGAGATCCTCAAATCACTAGCACGCCGGACTAAACCAGTTACCCCTTTACTAGCTAAAACAGCGCAGCAACGACAACACCTCAACCACTTAATAAAGCAGATTGCCTATCCAGTGGAATAAGAGTTGCAATAGGAATGGCTAAGATAGATAGCTCATAATAACTTTAGACATTAGTTAATAACCAAAGTATACGCTATATCGTAGCTCAACAGTCTAAAGTTATATTGTCGCTTCAGCAACAATACTAAGAGACACAAAACGACAAGACAGAAACAAACGGTAGGCAAACAGCCAAACACCCCGTAAACAGAATCAAACAGATAAAAAGAAACAGATAAAATCATTAACACCAGTTCATTTTGTGAAGAAAAAACACAAGACAAAGAAAGAACGACAACGCACCTCACCTGACGTCGAAGCAATTAACTAAAAAATAGCCTAATAACAAGCCAAGCACAACGATTTAACAACAACGACAAGCAATTCAAGTGACGTAAGCGACAAGACAAATCTTCCATCACAATATCAACAGTTCCATATCGAAATAACAAACAGTATATTCAAAAATAAAAATAAAATCGTATACCATGTTAAATGAAACAGAAGAAGCAATCGATCTAACGGACATTACTCGTAGTAATGACAGTCAACCAACGCTGATCAGCATCACTCAAGCAAGAAGAGAGATTAGCAGACAATTACAAACAAGAGTATGTGCAGATCCACAAACACAAGACCATGGTCATTCATACATTGTATGGAACAACAGCGACTGGCTGAAAAAGAAAGGAGTTTCCTCCCAGATCATACCACCAACCAACCCAGGAGTATATGGTGGCAACACACATCAATTATTGGAGATCCACAAGACAGCGCAACTGGCATGGCGCCGGTACAAATTAGCACAAGCTGCAACCAAGAAAATGATCATGCACGCATTTAAAGACTATCACTTCCTGGAATTGCAGGATGATAATGGAGACATTGTAGGGTATACTGCAATTGAACTATTCGACCACCTCTTGGACCAATACGTCCAGCCAGAGGATGTCGCGGACCAAGTTACAGCCCTACACAAGGTACTTGAACAAGAATATGATCCGAATGAAGCTCCACAAGTTTACTACAAGGCAGTACAAGATGCAAGGAATGCACTGGATTCCTTAAATCAAACTATTGATGATGAAACGCTCGTCCGACATGGACTCAATCAGTTCAAGGAGCACATTGATCTGAAACTAGACGTAAGGTCATGGAAACTACTTACTCGAGCAGAAAAGACTTGGATTAGATTCAAGACCCACTTCACGAAGGCGATCAACGACAACAAGAATGATACTGGTACGCTTAAAGCAATTGGAATGGCCAATGCAGTGAAGCACCAAATCGAATAAGGCAAAGAAAATCAGAAACTCCTAGCCCAAGCAACATTTGAAGCAAATGCACGGATTGATGAGCTAGAAAAGCATAATGCAGCCCTTATGGCATCAAAACAGCAACCAGCACCACCAGCAACCACAACTGCAGACGACACAATCAAGGCATTAACCGACCGTCTTAACCTACTTGAGAGCAACAAGAGTGGAGGTGGAGGTGGAGGCGGAGGCTACCGCGCGCTAGGAAGCACTGGCTTCCAAAGAAACAAGAAGGACGGCACTAGGACATGCCGACGATGGGATAATGATGAATATTGTTGGACTTGTGGTTTCGATATCAAACACAACAGTATGACATGCAAGTACATCAAGGATGAAGCAGCCCACAAGAAAGAAGCAACAGCAACCAATACGATGGGCGGATCTACTCGAAACTTGCATTTAAGATCTAACTTGTGATGGCGTTGGAGGAATGACAGTGCAATTGAAATAGAAACAACAAATAAAAATAAAACACCTATTAACCCAATTTCACACTGTTATTCTTCGCGAACCAGTAGATATACTAAATCACTAGCAGCAATCATAGAAGATGTACAATACATCAACACAGCAGCCGACTCCGGAGCAACTGGTCACTTTCTTCCAAATGAACATAACAAAGAAACAATTCATGACAAAATAAAAGTGATTTGTGCCAACAAGCAAACAATGGAATCAGTCGCATCAACAAAATTAGATATTCCAGAAGTGTCAGAAAAAGCTAAAACAGCATACCACTTCAACGAAATGGACACACCACTACTATCATTACCAGTATTAGCAGATGATGGATGTAAAATTGAACTGACTGAAGATAATATCGTGGTTAAGAAAAATAATAAAATAATATTAAAAGGGATTAGAGACAAAACCTCCACACTTTGGATGATACCAATCAAACACAGACAGAAAGCAAGCCTATTAGCACAACAACTGCCACCGACACCAATCCATGCAGCAAACAGTGCATATCATCAACCAACTATAGCAAAACTAATGGCATACCACAATGCAACTATTGGATCACTACCCGTCAAAACACTATGCAATGCTATTGATAATGACTGGTTAACATCATTTCCAGGTTTAACTAGCGCAGCAATAAGACGACACCTACCAAAATCAATATCAACAACAATGGGCCATCTGCACATGATTAGAAAAGGAATTAGGTCAACTACAAAACCAACAATTAGTGAAATAATGAATGAAGAATTAGAAAAGGAACCAACATTAGACCCACCACGACGCATCAACAGCAGACAACATACTGTAGCAGTAGATATACTTCCATTTGAAGAGTTAAAAGGAATCATAGCAACAGATCTACCAGGTCGGTTTCCTACTACATCAGCACAGGGAAATGCGTACGTACTTGTAATGTATGATTATGATTCGAATACAATCAATGCAGTAGCAATCAAAAACAGAAAAACAGCCTCATTAGTCAAAGGTTACAATGAATTATTTGAAGATCTGAAGAAAGCTGGAATCAATCCAGTGCTCCACCGATTAGATAATGAAACTTCAAAGGAATTGATATTGGAAATAGAAAAGAAAGGATTAGACTACCAAATAGCATCGCCAGGAGACCATAGACTTAACCATGCAGAGAGAGCTATTCAGACATTCAAAAACCACTTTATTGCAGTACTATATGGATGTGACAGCACATTCCCAGCAAAGCAATGGGATCGAATCATTAAGCAGGCAGTAATGACATTGAACATGTGCAGGCCGTCCAGAATCAACCCAAAATTATCTGCCTATCAACAGGTATGGGGAAACTTTGATTTCAACAAGACACCACTCGCACCACCCGGATGCAAAGTAGTGGTACATGAGAGAGCAATGGAGAGAGGAGCATGGGCATGTCATGGAGTAGTCGGTTACTACATAGGACCAGCAATGAAGCACTACAGGAATTACATCAGTTATATCCCTGAAACAAAAGGAATCCGTACAACCAATACGATTGAATTCTTTCCAGAGAAAGTAGATATGCCAACGACAGCAACAACGGATCGATTAGCAAGAGCCGCTGAAGATCTGGCTGAAATACTACAAGCACCACACCCAGCAACTCCATTCCTACAACAAGGCACAGTGATCAACGATGCAATAGAGCAATTGAAGAAAATCTTTACACCACCAACTAGAATTGAAACAGCAATGGCTGCGCCAATTCCAAGGGTGTTAGAAACTGCTGTAGCAGCTCCAAGGGTGGATGTAAACAACAACAACAACCGTAATCAATCTCCAAGGGTGGTCAATAGACCATCAACAGCATTAGATAGGCTTCGAAACAGATTGGCCACTAAATCAGTCCTAAATAGAGAAATAAAGACTAAATCAGTGCGAAATAGTAGAATAACCACTAAATCAGTTCGTTTTCAACGAAATAGTGAAGGACCCAGTCAATTAAGAACTAAATTAGCTCGAATCGCAGAAGAAAAACTACCACATCCTGTTGGTACTACAGTTAGAAAATCATACAACAAGACCACTCTTAATGGAGTTATCTCATCATACGACAGTGATCGACAGTACTACATGATAGAGTATGAAGATGGTGATTCAGAAGAATTAAGGCATAAGACAGTTGAAAAGTATATTGTTACAGCGAATGTGGAAATGGATCATATGAAAAGATTAACAAGATCAAGCCTACAAGCTAAAACTGCAATCCACAAGACAAAACGACAAGCTATGAAAATGGCATTCAACGCGTTCAATGATTCAAACCTACCACTACACCATGCAATGCCAGTATTTGATGAAGTAACAGCAAAAATGTTAGAATACAGGCATCTAATCAATCATTCGGATCCAGAAATAAGAGCACAGTGGCAACTATCAGGTGCAAATGAATTCGGAAGGACCATGCAAGGAGTAGGAAAATCAAGGAAGAAAGAAGATAGAGTAGAAGGTACGGACACAATGCATCTAATTCACAAGAAAGACATTCCCAAGGGCAAGAAGATCACCTATGCAAGATTTGTCAGTGAAATCCGATTACAGAAAGCTGAAATTCATCGAACAAGGATGACAGCAGGAGGAGACCGACTAGACTATGAAGGAAAAACAAGCACCGATACAGCAGGAATAGAAACTATCAAGATCCACCTAAATAGCACCATCTCAAGGGCAAAACTAGGAGCAAAATACTTATGCATTGATATTGGAAATATGTACTTGAACACCAAGCTACTATCACCAGAATACATGAGAATTCACAAAGATCTGATTCCAGAAGAAATCAAACAAGAATATAACACTGAAGCCTACACAGATGAGAACGGATATGTCTACATGGAAATAACAGGTGCAATATATGGACTATCCCAATCTGGGTACCTTGCGAACCAAGATCTAATCAAGAACCTAGCCCCATATGGATACCATCCAGTGGAAAGAACTCCAGGCCTATGGGAACACGAAACAAGAAAGACTACATTCACCTTAGTAGTGGATGATTTTGGAGTACAGTACTTCAGCAAGGATGATGCGGACCACTTAATCAACGCAATAAAAGCAAATTATCCAGTCAAAGTTGATTGGACCGGATCCAAATATATTGGAATTGATTTGGCTTGGAACTATGAAAAAGGTGAAGTAATATTATCAATGAGAGGTTATGTGATCAAAGCACTAAAAGAATTCGGCCACAAGAAACCAACCAAACCATTTGATGCACCAGCCAAGTTTCACCAACCAGAATTCGGACAAAAAGTACAGTATGAAAGACAAGACATATCAGAAAAACTATCACCAAAACAAATAAAAACAATACAGGAAGTATGTGGAAAATTTCTATATACAAGTCGTGCGATTGATGGGACCATGCATCATACACTAAATGAATTATGTATTGCAGCAACAAAAGGAACACAAGAAACACAAGATGCACTAGAATACTTCCTAAATTACTGTGCAACTCATCCAGAAGCAGAAATTATCTACAGAGCAAGTGATATGATATTAACAGTTGACAGTGATGCAGCCTACCAAGTAGCACCAAAATCAAGAAGCCGAGCATCAGGATACCACTATCTAGGAGACATGGATGGATTACTGTTCAATGGAGCAGTTTTCATCTTAGCAAAGGTAATCAAAGCTGTGATGCAATCAGCAGCAGAGGCAGAATGTGGTGCCCTGTACATGAATGCGAAAGAAGTAATGCCAATGAGGACAACATTAGAAGAATTAAAACATCCACAGCCACCAACACCAATGCAAACAGACAACAGCACAGCAGATGGGATAATGAACAAAACAGTTAAACAGAAAGCATCAAAATCAATGGACATGAGATTTTACTTTGTACAGGACCGAGTAGAACAGAAACAACTCAAAGTTTTCTGGGCGCCAGGAGAAATAAATCTAGCAGACTACCAATCAAAAGTACAACCAACATCAGTACACAGAGCACTAAGACCAATATACCTATATGAAGAAGGCAAAAGCCCAGCTACACTGCAAGGGTGTGATGAGATCCTCAAATCACTAGCACGCGGGACTAAACCAGTTACCCCTTTACTAGCTAAAACAGCGCAGCAACGACAACACCTCAACCACTTAATAAAGCAGATTGCCTATCCAGTGGAATAAGAGTTGCAATAGGAATGGCTAAGATAGATAGCTCATAATAACTTTAGACATTAGTTAATAACCAAAGTATACGCTATATCGTAGCTCAACAAAATATTTTAAGTATATATATTTTAAAAAAATCGCGCACCGTGATACTTAGCGCTACCGCGAATTTTCCAGGGAGGCTCTTCCATAATTAATTTTTACGGGCTTATTACAGCGTAGGTGCGGCCCATACAAAGAACTTTTCGTGTGTTTTCACTGAATAAGAAAGCACACGACTTTGAACGGAGACGCGCTGTCTCTCAAGATGGGGCTGTAGGTCCATTTTTTGAGGGAAATTCACCCCCACAAAAAATAGACCCCAAAAAGTGGCGCCCCGCGGGGCGCCATAACCTGAATCCTGTTAATCATAATACTAGTATTCATCCTATACAAATTGGTGTGGATTTTGTTGTAAGTGGGGTCTTTTATAGTTAGTAGTACAGTATTGCAGTGGACCATTCCCAAGTACACACATTCCTACAAGCACAGACAATTATATGGTGATTTAGAGACATAAAGCAAGGAAATCCTGGTAGCCGCGACGGGTGACCAGACGCAGCCCATTTTGTACTACATGCATTCACCATTCCAATAGATAGATAAATCAAGTAAAGTGAATTGAGATGAAGTGAATAGGAGAATTTGTGGTTTGGATTGTCTACAGTAATATATTATTTATTTGTGCACTGGACAAAACACTCACGGACACAAAGAAGAAGAACGATAAACCTATTTGATGGAGAACTGTTATATTTTAAACCTATTTGATGGAGAACTGTTATATTCCTTATTCTCCTAAGCCTACTGGTATCTCACAATGTAATTAGGCTCACACACAGCCTACATTTTAGGGATTTATAATGATTGTGTATACACAACAAAATATCTCATTTGAAAGTGTTGCAGGGGACAACACCTTCTGGGTTGGGTGCACTAGCATCTACATAGTGTGCATAGTGCACTAGAACATTGTAGTTGCCTCCTACCACTTCTTTGTTCCTGTGGTTGTTGAATAAATTACAATCCTCAGTTGTGGAAGGCACACAAACAACAAGATTTCTGACCAGAAATGAACAACAATATCTCATTTGAAAGTGTTGCAGAGGACAACACCTTCTGGGTTGGGTGCACTAGCAACCATTATTTAGGTGGGTTAGTTTATTTATAAGTATTTGTGTGGATGTTCCTGTCAAAATTGGTGTGGGATCATTTTCCAACCAACAGTGACAGACTATTTGAAGTATGGTCCTTGATTGGTTTTTATTATGAGTAATTTTGGAAAACAGGAGTAAACTGCAATTACATCCAAAATAATGGTGGGTTGTGATGGTGATACTTCCCATTCACAAGTAATATGTCCTAGTGAGGACAGTGCATCAATTCTGTGTTCTAAATTACCTGGTGGTATGTTTAAATAATGAAATGTATGTATTTTGGACCATGTGATTTTTGATCAGAAATGAATAAAATATATCTCATATAAAAGGGTTCCAGAGGACAAGACCAGATGGGTTAGGTGCACTAGCATCCACATAGAGTACTAGAACATTGTGTTTGCCTCAGAAATGATGACAAAATATCTCATATAGAAGGGTTGCAGAGGACAACACCAGATGGATTGGGTGCACTAACATTCACATAGAGTACTAGAACATTGTGTTTGCCTCCTACAACTTTTCTGTCCTTGTGGTTGCGGAATGATATTCATTTCGCTGGTGCCGAAGGCACCCAACAAAAACAGTATGATTTTTGATAGAAATGAACAACACAATATCTCATTTGAAAGGGTTTCAGATGACAACACCAGATGGATCAGGTGTACTAGCACCCATTATACCTATACCTACAAGGTCCTCATAATGCTTAGGTTTCTATGGAGGTTATGAAGTTGTAGGGCCGCATTAACCACAAAATGGGCCATTTAGGCCCCCAAAACAGATTTTTCCACTTTTGTGCGCACTTGAGCTGGATCATCAACACAAAGCACCAGAAGTAAGTTCCCTTTAGAATATATAGTGCACCCCATCCATATATTTTGGGACGATTCACCTTTTTGAGGGTACTGTATGTCCACAAAACACTGCAAATGGGCCATTTTGGGGGGTTACATGATGTGTGCCGTGTGTGAGTCTACATTATGAGATACCAGTAGGCTTAGGAGACTAAGGAATATAACAATTCTCCATCCAATTGGTCAATTGTAAACTTAATAGTTTATTCTTCCAAAAAATGACTTATTAGGTGTATATACTTGATGCTAAAGTTGTTATTATATACTACACTAACAAATACTAGTAAAATTTTTGGCATGATTTAGTTTTATATGAATGACTACAGCTTAGTGTGCGTACTGTGTACGTAGTACGAATGTTAAGAGTTCACCACACTGGTACAATACGTTAATAATACGTAGAATATTGTTTTTCATTTATTTCTACCTTACAGTAGTTAGTGATGACGTATTCTTTATTATTTATTTGTAATTGTTAATTTTGGCTCGTTGCAAAGTGTGAACGCATTCGTCGGTCTTTGATAAATTGCGATCAAGCCTGATTCAGATTCCTTCATTTTTTTATAAAGAAACATTACGATTCGTTCGTCTAAGGCCACGTCATATTTATGATTTTATTTTTTAACCAATCAAAATCAAATCAAAAATCTTGTCATCATTTCGATTCTTCCTATCGGCTTTTGTACGGTGTACAGTATACAAAAGTCTCGTTATGCCACGTTGTCGTTCTTTCCATCACCTAAAACAGATGTTGTTTCTTTTTTTTATCACATTATTTCGTGGTCGTCACTGAGATTTTGTTTATTGATTGAGTCGGGGTTGTTAATCAATCGTTCTTTCCGTTCTTTCTATTTTTCCACCACCTCAGTGGCAATCATCCTATGCATCAATCATAAATTTTCAAAACAATGCATGAAAATAGCCGCCTCCACACGCACGTTAAACTACAGACATCTGTTAAATTAAGGAGAAGAAGTGCTTCCGTCACTACCGTACTGTAGTAATAATAAAACATTTTCGCTCTTATTTCGCTTTGTTTCACGTAAAGAAATCGAGCGAATAATAAAATAGTACTAGTAAACATCGACTGAATCAATCATTAAACCATCTGCTCTGCTATGAAATCTCGTGGTGGCTTGGCGAACAAATAAAGTAAAATCGCGTCATACATATTATTATTAATAGTATACCTGTCATCACTCTTCCTTAATATTTGAATTGTTAGTACAAGTGTAATCGGTATTCACAACACAAATTACAATTCGTTAGCGTAATACAATAGAAACGCCGACGCAAAGCAACGCAACAAAAACCGCTGTAGTGAATAAAGAGAGAAAGATAGAGAGAGATTACGCAACAAACAACTAGAGAGAGAGAGAGTGTGTGTACCTTAGTCCTACTCCTAGTATAAATTCGAACTTACGTACGTGAGAGGTTATTTAGAAAGTGAGTATAAAGTGTATAATAGTAGTGTGTGAAAGAAGTGCATATCCGTAATAGCTCATCGAGAGTGTGTGAGTGAGTAAGGGTCTCTTAGTTCGGAGTTCAAATAGGGGTCTTTAGTTATTCTAGTAGAGCGAAGAGACGAAAGAGAAAGCCTAGGCAGAGCTCGAGCTAGTTTGAGTGAGGGTAGTATTCTCTTTAATCTAATAGAAAGACTCAGAGAGAGACTCAGAGAGAGACTCAGAGAGAGAGAGAGAGAGAGAGAGAGAGAGACTCAGAAATCAGAGAGAGATTGCTCGAGCTTTATAGAAAGCATCACTTTTCCTTGTGTTCCCCGTGCTGTGCTGTGCTGTGTTTCTTCTTCTTTTTATTGTAATGCTCACATTTTATTATCATTGTGTTATTATTCCATTTACTTTACTTTAGTTTAATCTTTTTACAGGTATCAATAATGGCGCATCATCTACCTTCTGCTTCTTCTACAACGACAGGATCTTCGGCTGCTACCATATCATCTATACTTGCCTCAAGAATAGCATTATCATCACAACAAGGACCTGCTTCTTTGGCGTTTGCATCTGCTTCAGCAGAAGCAATATCAACGACATCATTATCGACTCAGCCTTCTGTTCTTGAATTGTCACCATCGTCACCATCATCAGGACAAAAACGAAAGTTATCACAAACTGTTTCTGCAAATAATATTATGGCGACATCATCATCATCAGCTTCAGCTTCCGTAGGATTGAGTAGTAGTAATACGAGTAGTATGCTACCACGAAATGCAACAACACCAGCAATGGTTAGTACACCGGATATGAAGATAACAACACCATCTAGTAGTTCAAGTGCATTACCTGTTGTTAACAATACTAGTTCAGGGTCTAATGTTACGCCTGTACCATTATCACCAGCCGAATATTGGAAAAGTCTATTAAAAGAATGGAAAATTCCTATACTTGATTCTGTTGGTATTGATACTGATATGGCAGCTGATGCTGAAATCCAATTCTTAGAAACCACACCAGATCGTATAGATGCCTATCAGAATACTGAGTTATTAACAGCAGTCCGACGTCGTGATTTAGATACATTACGTAAAATTGGTGTGGAATTTACTGCTGCTGGTAAAACAATGAATGCATGTAATCGATTTGGTGAATCAATCTTACATTTAGCCTGTCGTAAATGTTCGACAGAAGTTGTACAATTTTTAATTGATGATACAGCCTCTGGTGGTATGAATTGTTCCTTATTAGTTCGCGATGATTATGGCCGGACTGTATTACATGACGCATGTTGGACGATATCACCACCATGGATATTATTAAAATTAATATTAAAAGAAAGTCCTATACTGTGGCGTGTATCCGATGTTCGTGGTCATTTAGCATTACAATATGTACCAAAATCTGTCTGGTCCAAATGGATCACATTTATACAAGAAAATCAATTAAGTTTAAAACAAATCATGATTGAATCCTACTATAAGAAGAAGGAGAATAGTAGTAGTAACGAAGTACAAGATGAAACTATGGGCAGGATTCCACAACAACCTCAAGACTCAACAATGATGGATACAACAACATCTTCTTCTCAACCTCAAGGAGAAGGAATTACAAGTGTTGCCGCTGATACGAATGCGGCAGTTAACAATTCTAAAATTGTCACTGCTGCTGCTGTTACTGCTGTTGCCACTGATGCACATCATCTTCGTCAATTAAAAGAAAAATTTGCTAGACAGACCGCACAATCTGCATTAGCACTTGGTAGTGGTGGTGGTATTGCAAAGACATCTGAAGCACAAGCAACTGCTGTATTAGCAAAAGCATTAGCACAAGCTAATCCTGAAATGATGCGTGCCTTATCTATAGTACAGCCTCGTGCTCAACAACAAGGTGTACAACATATACCTTCTAGACCGCATCAACAAGCATCTACTTCAACTGCTGCTGCTGCATCTCAACAACAAGCACCGGCAGCAATATCAGTTCGAGCAACAGGACCAGCAACTGCTGCATTAGCTGCTGCACTTGAACAGCCACATTTTTCTTCTGGACACGGCAATCGACGATCAGTTATATTACAATCATCATCCAAAGATTCGTCATCGCCATTGTCTCAATCAGAAGAATCACTACAAAAACAACTACCATCCAAATCACCAAAACAGTGTATACCATACGCACCATCAATTAGTATGATTGCTGCTCGATTAGCTGGTTATCAACGTGCAACAACCGCTAGAGAATTACAACAGCAAGCTAATGTACATACCGGTGAAGCAAATGGTCATTCTATAGAAGCTGTTTCTTCTAATAATGATGCTACTACTACTGCTTGTGCGACTGCAATTATTTCTCAACAAGGTCAAGATCAAGCAGCAGCAACAACAACAAAGGAGTATGTTGTTGGTAACGTCCCAAATCCATTACGACAACAAAAACAACTTGAAGATCATGATCAAGAAGAAGAAAGAATGGAAGTGCAACAGCAGCAGCAGCAAGGAGCCGCGAATAATAACATCATTGATTCTATTAACTCGTCGAATATTCCCAATATAACAACATCACGAAGATTATTATCATCAATACCACCAACAACCTCTTCAAGAACAAGTTCGTCAACAACATTAACTGATTTTGGTAGTAATAATGGTGATGATACTACTGGTACTGATGATACTACTGCTGATGATGTACCGAATCCTTTAAGAGGTCAGCAACAACAAGAAGAGGTAGATCAAGCGATGACGATTACGACTGATAATACTGATGGATGTCCATCCCCGCTATCGTCAACACCAACTCCTCAAAAGAAGGATGATGTTGCTACTACTACTGTTGCTGCTAAGCTCGATCCGTCGTCTTCCAAAAAAGTGGATGGCGTGGTGGTGGTGGTTAATAATAATACCAAACAACATCTTATTTATGATGGAATCAAGAAAGAAATCGTTGGGTAGTGTAAATAACTATACCTACCATACGTCCACTTTGGCTTTTTCTACTGGATCTACACCGTACGCACCGCACTACATGCACGTACCAACCGGCGCATATACAACTTGTAAATAATTAATATGCTGGATACGTCTTTTTCAGGGCAGGAGATGCAAATAATAGACTACTAAAAAAACAAATAATAATGCTTTTTTAGAAAAAACAAAAACAACTATCTAGATTGTCTTTCGTATTTGTTGTTGTTAAAAATAATTTTAAGATTTAATTTTTTGATTGACACACACGCAAGCTCTTCGTAGACTCCTTTCTGCTTCACTAGATAACACATGATTTCACTGCAAGAACACATACACGCAGACACACACACACACACATGTTATATGTTGTCGTAGTTTTCGATATGAGAGATGATGGTCATTATCGTAAAACTAGAAGTTAGTCAGTTGCTACTCGCATCCTTCTTGTACTGAGGCGATAGCACAGTATACGGTACGCGTTACCACGGCAGCGAGCGAAAGAAGATTTACTGCTATTGACTCGACTCGACTCAATCGACTCGACTCCCCATATGTCTGTCCTCTGCTCGATCTTCTTACTGGCTTGACTTGCTCTTAGCCTTACGTCATATTTTTGAATATTCAAAAATATTATATCCAATCAAAAGAATCAGATTTCCAAAACCTTTTGTATTTGCGTACTTTCCGTGCCGGTTTTACTCGTGTGTTTCTTACCTCGCGCCTCTATTATTGTATGTACCTTTCCCGCTTTTGTTGCTCTTGTGTAATAAATGCGATGCTTCAATAGTCCGTAAAGCATCCTGTGTTTAGGAACACCTGCTCGATTACCATTCATCAGCTCAGAAAAAGAAAGGCATCGACACACAAACAAAAGAAAGACAACACAACACACAAAAGAAGCAACGAGTCGAGGAGAGTCAAATCAATCTGAACGAACAGAAAGAAAAAGACAAACATCCACATATTATAGACCTGTCATTGCAATACAGCCTAGCGTCATCCTTTAAATTTAAATTTAAATCATAGAAAAGAAAAAAAGATAAAGATCACGATGATGTGTTCTTTGAAGAACACGACAGCTATCGTTGCCGTAATTGCTGCTGCTACTGCTGCTTCAATAATAATATCAACATTAACAACGGTAGATGCATTTTCAAATACACAAATTCCATCATCACCACTGTCAGTCTCAGTTTTAGAAACAACAACATCATCAGCATTATTTGCTCGAAGAGGTGGTGGCGGTGGAAGTACCATGGGAGGTAGTGGCGGTGGTGGATCATCATCTGGTGGAAGTGATTATGATTATTCGGGTGGTAATTTAAAATATGGTACCGGTAAATATACACAACGAGCCAACGATGGTCATAATGGTGGAGTGAATGTCTCCAAGAATGGTCGATCGATGCAAGATTCGGTCTATCGAGAAGATCGTGAAAATGTCGATCGTGCACGTGGACGCCCAACACGTGATATGGAGGATATGGATGAGAGGTATATGGGTGGTGGCATGGAAGGTGGTCGAAATAATAATGATTTTGGTTCCAGAATGGGTGATCTGGAAGAGATGGAACGTGATATGGGAATGAGACAAGGAGGAAGACGCGGTGACCGTGATGATGACTTTATGGATATGGAAGGTGGTATTGGTGAAGGTGCACGTGATCGTATGGGTGGTGGTCGTGGTGGAGGTGGAGGTGGACTATTAAGAGATATGCATGGTGGACGTGATCGTGATGCCTATGATGAATTCGGTTCACGTGGTGGTGGTGGTATGATGACAAATTCGAATGGAAGAGGTAAAGTTTAATTGAATAATACATTGTCTATAAAATTTCCCTGTTGTTTTGTTGTCTGACCACGATATTTGTTTTTCTTCTGTATTTTCTTCTATAATTTTATTCTCTTCCCATTTCCATTTCTCAGGTGGTAATGTAATGGGTGGTTCATCTAAAGTTCGTGGTGGTGGTTATCAAAGATCAAACCAAAACATGAATGAATTATCTAATGAACGTCGTCGATATGAAGAATATGGATATAGAGGAGAAGGTGGTGATGATGATAATGATGGATATATTGATGAACGTACCGGACAAAGAATGAATAGTGGTGGAATGGGAAGAGGAGGAAGAGGTGGTAATAGTAACTTTGATCGTTTAATGGGTCGTGGTGGTAGAAGTGGCGACTACGATGATTATGGTGATGATGAAATGATGATGATGGGTGGTGGAAGACAACGCGGTGGACGAATGATGAGCGGTGGCGGTGGTGGTGGTCGTGGTGGTGATGAAATGATGATGGGTGGTGGCAGACAACGCGGTGGACGAATGATGAGCGGTGGCGGAGGTCGTGGTGGTGATGATTATGATCGCTTTGATGACTTTGATGATTATGGTGGTGGACGAGGTGGTAGCGGCGGTGGTGGTCGTGGTGGTCTCTTACGTGATCAACAACGGAATTAAATCAAATTAAATTAAAACAAGTTTTTTGTTTTGTTTTTGTTGTACAGCATATGCCGTTCATTACATTGCGAAAAATAAAAAATACGCTACGAATAGAATGGACTAGAATGCACCGTCATCGTTGTGATCGGAAGCAAGGCAAAGCTCAAGTCAAGTCAAGTCCTTCTTGCTACTCTAACGTATCAAATATGAATTGACCATCGAATCACACACGCACACACACACACATAAAATACTCATTGATCAAGATGGTAAATTTCGACCAAAAAACAAAACAAAGGACGCAACAATGAATTAAAACAAAGAATCGCTCTACACTATATTTTAGAATTACATAAAGAAATGCAATAAAAAGCACGACATCACAAAAAGAATAAAAACAGAATAAAACAAAGAAAAAGCACTACATATACATTCATACTCAACGCATAACATAAAATAACATAACAATATGAAAGATTTTATCACAAAAAATAAAAAATCATTTATTAAAAATTCAATCTTTACACGCCAATTATTATATTCGATTCGACCATACCTACTGTACGGTACGAAGTAGATGTAGCTAGTAATTATCTCTCAGATTCATTTATCTATTAGTTTTTATTCAGGCAATCCATTTTCTTCTTCTATCTCGTACAGCTCTTAATAATGCTGTAAAAATCATTCCTGTTTCGCATTCGATGCAGCCGACGACGATGCACTTACAGTAGTTGTTGCAGTTGCAATTGTAGTAGCAGAAGTAAATAATTTATAATATACTAATCCAATGGATATTAAATAGGAACCTTCTGCACTAAAATATGCAATTAGATTTGGTGGTGGTGTATCAGATGTAAATTCCATGTAATGGTAAAATAATATAGCATTCAATTTACAACCTAATAATGTTGGTACTATAACTTGTCGTAATAAAGTATACATTTTATTATCCGTCTTATTCCATCCGTCTGTTATAGCCATAAAAAAGATCAAACTATATACTATCCAAAAATAATTGGCATGGATACATGTTGCTGATACGATCCATTCTGGTCGATTATGAAATAATGGATTATATTTTATACTAAAATCATATGTTTGTTTTACTAACAATCCATTAGAAGTTGGATCTAATGGACCTAAACAATACTCTTTTTCAATAGTCAATGCTGAAAAAATAAATAATACTTGTAATGATGCAATAATTGTATTTAATAATGATGGCATCATAATGGAAATAATTGATCCTGAATTTGTATTTGAATTTGAATTTGATCTTTCTTTGCTCTTGCTTTCGTTCGGTTGTTATAGCCGTCGATCGTCACCGTTCCTTTGTTGTTATGTTGGCTGGTTGAGTTACAGTACAGTAGTACAGTACTGTAGAAGTAATGGTAAGTAAGCGATACAGTAGATGCTGGCAAGTCAGTAAGTTTTTTTGTGATGTCGTTACAGTACCGTAGTATGATTATTTAGATTTTTTTCGTTTCCCCAATGACATGCACTTTAGTTTGCCTTCAAGGCAAGGCAAAGCGCATTGCTTTTTTAAACAAAGGGGGTCGAGGGAGCGCCCATTTTGCTTGACTTTTTTCTTTTGCAATACCGTTACTATTAGTAGTACAATCCTTCCCGCCTCAATACCGTACTACTGTAATAGTACTTTCCTCCGTGCACCGCATTTTGCGTACAGTAGCAGCGGGCTAATTATCGTTTGAAAATTAACACGCGCAAAGCAAAGCACGCTAAAACCTTAATAAGATCTACCGTACAATTGTACCCAATCGACAGAAAATTTAAAAAAAAAATGAGATTTTGAAAGTTTTCGTAGGAATCACTCTGTATTTGCGTCTTTACCGGAAGTAAACTGAAATTGCGCGCTTCGCGCGCGACTAGACCAAATCCACACATACTGTACCGATTACGATCTTACAGGTTGAAAATTTTGATTTATTGGCATACTGGTATGGCATTAACAACATGTTTGCCAGTCGAAATTGAATCGGAAACAACACGGTCCTCAGTCTTTACAGCCAAACACCACAGCCACAGCCACAACCGCAACCTCAAATATGATAAATTGCTGCTTTTACGGTAGTTGAAACAAGCAAACATTCGATATTTCTAACTGCTGGTAGGGAACCAATGGAAAATTACTGCTGCTCGTCATATTATTTTTTCATTTGTTTATTCTACCATCATGGCGGATACTAGCAGTTATCAAGTCCGTGTGAATTCTTTCGTAACCTTGAAGGCTACTATTGAGTTAATACGTGTCGGGGATATAGGGCAAATTATTGGACTAGAATCTGGTTGCGCTAGTATAAAGTTTGCAGTTGGAATCTTGAGGGATATTCCAGTCTCGCTACTTGTTCCACCACCTAAAGTGTTTAGAGGCGGTATCGGAAGTAGAGTGAAATGTAAGATACACCATCCATCCATTCCAAAAGGATCAGTGGGAACACTTGTTGGACCAAGTCGTGTCAATAATTATAGAGAATACGTGGAAGTTGTCTTTGAGAATGGTTCCTGTACTATGCATGAATCGCAGTTAACATTGATTGATTCACAGGACAACCCTACTGTTACTGATGAACTAACTGGCTTGGTCCGGGAATTAAATATTGATGGTAAAAATAAAAAGACGATCGAAGAGATTCGAGCTTCTTTCGGAAAGGCACAGACACCTACATACATAGATACATTTTCGAAGCAAGACAAGATTCCAACTTCATTACGGACCGAGGATATAACATTAATTTCTCATGCTCATGGACGTCAACGGCGAGGGTGAGTTCATTTAGTTCGACAATTCGAGTCGAGTCGAGTCGGCAGGTCGAATCGAATCGAATCAAAACAAATGGAAGGGAATCTTTTCTCTTTCCTTATTTTTCCTGCATGTGGGGATTTCTGACGAGAAAATGGTAGTATTGTTCTTCCTATTCTTCATAAATTGTCTCATATTGAAATTGAATCTGTTCGTTTTTCCTTCTTCACTTTTTCAAAAAATAAATAACAAAATGATACGAAACTGTTTTTTCATATTATATTGCCAATATGATAGAGAAAGAAATATTGAAAGACAAGAACTACAGGCAGCAATCAAGCACGGCAGAAAGGATATCGCAAATCCAGGACGTGATGGTTCCAAACGGTGGCGTTACGAACACATGGGTGTGGTCTATATCACGGACGAAACCTCTCGTCATGAGGTAACATCTTGGCGGATTGATGGAGAAGATGAGGATGAAGAGGTGGAAGAAATAGCACCTGCAGAGGTTGAACTAGCTGGTAAGGGTTGTCATGCCGTTTTGATTGTTGATAATAGTGCATCCATGCGTGCATCAGATGTTCCAGGGTACGAAACGAGAGCCAAGGCTGTGTACCAATGTTTGAGAAATGATTTTGCGAAGGAACAATTGAAAAGTGGAGCAGCCGATGATGTAGTTGTTACCCTAATTTCGATGAGCAACGACGCAAGTGTGCTGATAGACACAAAACCATTGGATGAATCATTTATCAAAAACATTGAACGAATATCAAAAAGAAGACCAAAATCTCACGGGAATTACATTCCAGCACTTGATAAGGCATTGGAGGTGATGACAGCCGATGCTCCGAATCGATCTAGTGTTTTGTTACTCTTTTTCTCAGATGGAGCCCCGAGCGATCAATCATGTATGAAATGTGAACACGGTATTCAAATTTTCGATATAGATCGTAAAGTGGATCCAAAGATGCAGCATACATCAAAAGGATCGGCGTGGAATTGTAGAAAACGTATAATGGAAAAATTGGAAAAAGATTGTTGCAATAGAGTGAAGCGCATCGGTCAAGTATTTGGTCGTGATAAGGTGATCTTTCGCACCCTTGCATTTGGACCAATTAAAGAAGACTTTAGACTCCTCGAACAGATGGCAGGAGTATTACCTCGTGGAGAATTCCAAAAACTTGGCCTCAATGCCGCAAATCTCAAGACTGCATTTTCATCTGTCAGCAGTTCTCTTTTGACACTCCGAACCGAGGGTGGACATCATGCTTCCCTCACGCGTAGATCCGATAAGGTGGTCGATAAGAACCAAAAAGTTGACCCTACTTTAAGAAACCTCGGAGAAAAAGATGGATGGTATATTTATGCATTTGATGACTTTCTTGGGAAGTTTCAATTTCCAGATGATGACGAGCCACAAAGTTATCAAATACGAGCTACAGGTAAAAAATTGGTGAAAAGTAGTCTTTCGCCTGGAGCAAATGGGTTTGCTTTTTATGAGACTCCATATGAAGAAGGAGCCGAGAGATTTGTCTATCGTTGCACAGAAATTTCGGCACCAATCGGTTATCGCCCACCAGATGGCTCTATGTCAAATACGGCACAACGTTGCGGATTGCGTTTGGTGGCAAAAGAAGCGAAGGATGTTGAAAATCACCATCAAGGCCGAAAATGGCATGAAAAATTTGCACGAACGCAGTTGATTGCAGCAACACTTGCGAAAGCATTCACGAAACGTCTCCCAAATCCCTACCGGAGAGAATGGACAGTCACGTTCATTAAGACAACCATCTATGGGTGTGTTGATTTGACCTATGAAAATTATCAGGCCTGGGTCCTAGTCGAACCGGAGCTCGATGGCAAATTCCTAAAATGGAACAACAATGCAGGTCTAGTGCGTCGTAGTACAGCTACTGTACGTCCAACCAGTAACGACAATAGTAACTTCGAAACGGTAATGGGAACATTACCTGGAACATTGCCTGCCTTTGAGGAATCTGACGAGGATGACGAGGAAGACAGCGACGGCGAAGAAGAAGAAGAAAGAATTCCAATAGAGCTTGATGATATCCCACAAGCTTTTTCACATTTTTCGTACGAGCATTCGGCAGGTCGGCAATTAGTTTGTGACCTACAAGGAGTATGGAATGCCGACGATGGATATCTTCTTACCGATCCGGTAGTTCATCAAGTGGGTGAACAACGTTACATTAATGGTGCTACCGATAAGGGGCTTGTCGGTATCAAGAATTTCTTTGAAACACACGTGTGTTCCTCGCTTTGTAAGAAGATGGGTCTGCCACTAAGAACTCCTGCTTCTAATCTCATTAACTATATCAAACCAGCTCAGAAGGAGTACAAGAAACTCGACGACAAGAAATACAGAAGTCGAGGTAATGGAAGACGAAGACAATGACATAACAAAGTCTATTAAAACCTATTTTTCCATATGTTGTGAACTTTCTTATTTCAAACAACGATTGCATATCTAGAACATTCCTTAGTCCTAGTATATTTTATGTATATACACACACACACATATCCTAAAAATAAGCTAGGAATGCTTTATAATATGCTTAAGGTGCTACATATAAGTCAATAATTCCAAAAAGTAGATAATATCTCAAGGTTCTTATCTAAAAAAATCTACTATTTTAAGTAGTCAGCTAGTGCGTAGGTAGGTAGAGCTAGCAGAGCATCTAATTTAAATAAATAAGTATCATTTTATATTATTATTACAGGTTATATTTTATACGAAGCACGAAGTAGTTATTAATTTGTAGAGCGAAATATGGTGGTAGTGGTTATTGTATGACAGATATGGTGATATGTTTACGAATTAGGTTGAGTGGTGGTGTGAAAAGAACAACAAAACACAAAACAAGCACACGTTGTAGTTGATGATGATGCATGCAATGCACACCCACCCCTGCGTGAGCTCCCTTTGCTCACACCGTAATATTATTATATGTTATGTTATGATATGCATGCTGCGTGTTGTATTCCTGTCATAGTAATCATTGCCGGAAGACGACGACACTGTTGCTCGATTCGTGTTATATTGTTGTCATGTTCTTGTTCTTGTTCTTATTATTATTATCATTATTATTATATGCTTCGTCACTCGCTTGCTTCATTTATTGATTCATATAGTATAATTATTTGCATATGTTGTTTTTGTCGTCTATTACTGTATTATTACCCTGTTTTTCTTTCCATTGTACGGAAATCAACTTTCAATTAAAAACTACAAATAGATACAGCCAGATTCTCTTGCGGACATACATCTGGACAAGTACCTCCCAGTGGTGATATTCCACATCCCGGAGTAAGTCCATGAAATCCCTGTGCCGGGCATTTGTAATCAACGAATTGTAAGGAACCGGCATTGAAACCTGGCGTGCCAAGTTCACCGAAGCCATCCCATGGAGCACAGAGACCATCGGGTACTGAAGCTGGACATCCTGCTGCTGTTCCCGGTACTCCACAAGTTGCTCCTGCTCCTGATCCCGGGAATCCAGCATAAAATGGACAATTCGCTGGACATCCGATCGATGGTACCGAATATCCGCATCCATTATTATTGGCACAACTTGTGTTGATGTTAAAAGTTTGTGTAATAGTACCATCAGTCTGCTCAATTTTAACCTGGACACATTTAGGAAGGCATTGAACCGCTCCCAAGTCGATAGATCTAATAGAGATGTTGTCGCCATCTGTAACAGGTGAGATTTCATAAAGAGGGGTTCCACCAAGGTTATTTCCACAGAGGAATAATTGAATAGTAACCGGTGGATTTACTTCAATTGTTCCGGTGTCCACGCAATAACCTGGAACAGCATTATTTGCATCATCATCTGGTGCACCTTCAGAGCATGAGGAATTAGTGTAAACGAATTCCATTGAATCGACACATGTTTGTGCGTCGTCGGCTTGCGTGGGACAACATTGGTTGAAAGTAGGGCTCTGAGTCGGCGCTTCACTTGGGCTCTTAGTCGGCGCCTTACTTGGGCGCGCCGTACTTGGGCTCTTAGTCGACGGAGTCGGCGCCTTACTTGGGCGCGCCGTACTTGGGCTCTTAGTCGACGGAGTAGACTTTTCAGGAAGAATAACTTCATTAACAACATGTAATACACCATTGCTAGCAGGAATATTTCGAAGACTAATTTGTGGGCGTATTGTGTTACCCTGTCCGACTTGGAATTTTGTAAATTTATCACTACCACATTTCGTTCGAGTGTTTTCACCATTTGTCATTAAATAACTCCTATCACAAACTAAGTCTTGGTAATTAATACGACGATCTTCGACTAGATGGTATCTTACAATGTCTCTTAATGTATCATTCCCTTTATCACTAAAAAGGAAGTCCCTAGTAGCCTGAGACAATTTATTGAATGCTGCATTGGTAGGACCGAATACAGTGTACTGGACGTCATCTATAACGGCAATTGCTGGAACACGATTACTAATACTAATTGCCGTACCGGCAGGACCAATTGTCTTGAGTTCTCGTTCTCGTTCCTGTTCTTGTTCCCCTTCTTTTAGTTCTCGTCTAGCCCCGTTGTTCAATACTGGAGCGAGACCAGTACGAATTATTGCATCACAGAAAGTTCCGAGTTGATCAGCGTTTGCCGGGAAGCAAATGATTCCAACTGTATTATTATTATTATTATTATTATTGTTGTTGTTGATAATTATAATGGTAAAGGTAGGAATTAAAAGGAAAACAATTGCAATGAAAAGAAAATTGTAAATGTATATATTATATAGATGAGATGAATGAATAATGGAATATGATGATCGATCGATCGTTCGTTCGTTCGTTCGTGTCATGTCATATCATATCATATCATGTCATGTCATGTCATGTCATGCATTGCGTTTGCATGCATATCATGTACACACAATGTTATGTATTATCTCATATTACTTACGAAGCGTTACAAAATCAGGATCAATAATATCATCATCAGTTGGTTTTTCAGTTATTGTAGGACTGAAAGATGGCTCTTCACTTTGTGTTGGAAATTCAGATGGTTCTTCACTTTGTGTTGGATTATCAGATGGTTCTTCACTTTGTGTTGGATTATTGGATGGTTCTTCACTCTGTGTAGGATTATTGGATGGTTCCTCACTCATTGTAGGATTTTCAGATGGTTCTTCTGATTGTGTAGGATTTTCGGATGGTTCATCCGATGGTGCTTCCGAATTTGTAGGACCTTCGGATGGTCCATCACTTGGATGATCAGATGGTGATTCAGATGGTACAGGAGAAGGTGCTGCCGATGCTTCAGCAGTTGGTGCAGAAGTAGGGTCAGACGATGGTGCAGGAGAAGGTGCAGGAGAAGGTGCAGACGATGGTGCCTTAGTTGGTGCAAAAGTTGGTTGCGGGGTTGGATTCGGTGTTGGCCTAAACGATGGCTTCGGCGATGGTTTAGGTGTTGGCATCGGCGTTGTTACTTGAGGTGTTGGATTCAACGTTGGGTTCATTGTTGGACTTCGTGTAGGATTAGAAGTTGGACGTGGAGTCGGATATGGAGACCCGTATTTATAATACGAATCCGCATGGTACGGATCTTCATAGTACGGATCCTTAACGTATGCTTTTGGTTGTGTTAGGTACGGCGTAGGACGACTCGTAGGTGATGGAGTTGGATATGGCGATGGTTTTGGTGTTGGTGCCTTTCCAGTCGGCCATGGTGTTGGTGGTCTATGCGTAGGATACGGTGTTGCTTTGTAATAATGATACGTAGGGGATGGTACAGGATAATAATACCCTTGAGTTCTTCTAGTGCCATCCTTTTTGTTAGTAGAAGCCTCCTCCTCCGTAGCCGCCATGGTCACATCGCCAAATGATGCAATAAGAACGACAACACCAATTACAGCCAATTTCTTAACAGAAGCGATAGCGACAATCATTGTGGATCTAATTCTACCTCTCTTCTATAGCTCTATTATTTGTCTTTTTGTCTTTTTTTTTCTTCTTTTCTCAAATAGAGAAAACAAACAACTTGTTGTTATCGAAGCAACAGGTAAGGTATTTATTTATTTATTGAGATGAATATAAATGAACAAAGTTTATCTTTACCATCAATGTTACTTCTTTTTGTTAAAAATGATACGAATGATATGTTTCAAAAGAAAGTGGCGATTTCTTCCAAGAAAATTTCCGCGAAGACTTTTTGTTAGAAGAGGAGGAAAACAAAAGGATACGGTATGTTTGGCGAGGAGATTGATGTTATGAGCGATTATTGATTCATTTACATTTCGATATCATCTGGCTGGTGCGTGTGTGACATTAGTTGCGCATTCTTTAAAAATATCGCAGAAAAAACAAGTAACGATTAAAAAAAGTCGTTACTGTAGTTAGACTTGCGCGCGCATGATAGCCAATAAAGTAGTCGCGTATTAATGAAATAATATATGCTACGTTAACTTACATACATGATCTGGGAATGAAATGTGATTACGGTATTTCTGATGTGGAAATGTACCATGAAATCATAGAGTTTATTCATTCTTTCGATAGATTCATTCATCATTCGACTAAATCGAGCAATGAATACGTGACTAACTGTACATTAACTTATTTAGCTGCTTCCTTCCTACTGTATGATTGATTTATTGACTCGACTGGACTAGTTCGATTCGATTCGATTCGATTTCCTTCATGACTCGACTCACTCCTTACTCACTCAGTGTCCGCTTCACAACCATGCATCAAAAACAAAAAACATCATCACAAAAATTCAAACTCTTAACAAAAAACACAAACCGACGACGACGACGACGACGACGACGACGACAACATACATTACCCTTTTTTTGGCTGTATGGTCTTCATGCCATCATCAATATTCAGTACTGTAAGCCAAAAGATCCACAACCGTATTGGCTAATCTAATCTTTGAACCCAAAACTTTTGCGATGAATAAAATGAATACGACCGAGATTCATCATCCAACTAGTACTAGTACTACAACTAGTACTAGTATTAGTGCTAGTACAAATACTTCTAGTACAAATACTAGTACAACTACTGTTAATGTTCCTTTATTATCATTATCATTAAACGAAAAATATAATCATGTTGTGATTGCATTAAATGAAATTGAAACATCCCTACGTATAAAATATCATCCAACATTAATCGAACGTGCTGCACCATTAGAAGTCGATGATATTAAAGATAATGCTCAAAAAGATAAAAAAGAAAAAGAAAAAGAAGAACACGATAATATTCAAGTTAACGATAAACAGAATAATCAAGATTCCATCAAAGACGAAATGAAAGTAAAAAAAGAAGAAGAAGAAAATGATGGTATTGTTGCAAAAATATCACAAGATTTGACGGAAGCATCAATACGACGTCTTAATTTGAAAGGATCTATTGAAATTAATCAACAAATGTTTCCGACAATGATTCCAACTTTACTTATATCAGACAACATAATAACAACAAAATTTAATTTTAATATACTACAAATTTTAGATATCAGTAATAATGAAATTACACATTTACCTGGACTTGGTCAGATGAAAAATTTACACACCATCAATTTAAATCGAAATTGGTTTAATACATTACCAATTGAAATACTACAATGTACCAAAATTCATACGATAATTGCCTCACGTAATTTTTTCAAACCAAATCAAGAATCCTTACTACTACAAGGAATAAATTCAAATTTAGTTCATCTGAAGATACTGGATTTACAATATAATCAAAAATGTGGACGAATAGTTCATCGTGAACGTATTAATGATATATTGAATACTACTACTACTAATACTACTACTAATAATAATACTGGTAGTCCTGGTAGTCCTGGTAGTAGGCGTAGTGCAAGTAGTAGTAGACCAAAGATACAAATTCTAATGACATTATGGGAAGAAATTGGTAATATACCTGGTACATATATAGGTAATAATGCATCCTGTCGTACATCGACATTATTACGTAGTCAATTAGAACCATTGGGAACAGTGGCATTACGACGACGATTAGTCTGTGATTTTAATAAATTACCAAGTGATCCAAGTAAAGTCAATCGTTCACATGTCATGACATTATTATTGAAAGAATATTATAAGGAACAATTAGCATTATTACCAACACCAACACCACAGCCACCAAATAATAATGATGATGATGATGATGATGAAAAGAAGAACGACAATGATAATAATGAGAATGATGATAGTAGTATAGATTATGATTCATTAGTATCGAATCGTAAGTCATTATATTTAGAAGGTACACCTGTATCACAAATGAAAATTGATGAAATTATGATTGCATTACGGAAATGGACCACCCAAACAGGTCTGATCAATAAAAATCGTGAAAGACCATCCATTAAGGCTCAAAATTATATGATATTACGGAAACCAATAATAACAATTGACAATAGTGACAATAATGACAATAAGAATAAATATTCAAATAAAAGTCGTAGAGCAATACGTAAAGCAAAAAAACAAGATCGATATAGAAATATATGGGATTTAGCAATTAATATACTATCTGATATTGATCCAAATTACGCAGATAAACATTGTACAGAAATTGCGGTGACATATGGATTTAAAGGTAGTCCACATATTGATAAACAGAATTGTGGTCCATTTTATGGTTTATGTATGGGTACATTTGGTAATGGTAATGGTAGTGGTGGTGGTGGTGGTGGAATTATAGTAGAATCATCGGCACGTACATGTATTAATATTAATACACATAATAAATTAGCTAAAATTGATGGTCGGTATGTACATTGGGTGGATGAATGGGATACAACTACAACTACAAATAATACAAATACAAATACAACTGACACTACTACTAATTCTACCAGTGATACTAGTACTGATATGGATGCTGCTGCTGCTGCTGGACTACCCGAAGTTGAAAGGTATTCATTAATATATTATGAAACTGGTAATAATTTTATGAAACCAGGACCAGCTGTATTTTCTATACCAAAAGAAAATAGAAATCAATTATAGGAAAAGAAATCGACTATACAGGTTAATACAGTAGTCTTACAATATACATTATAATAAACAATAAACAACGCACTATAGTAGCACAGTAGTGCATCAGTGTCGGCGTCGGCGACCGATGGATTATACGTCTTTTTGTTTTGTTTTTGACTTGACCAAAAAATACGAGAGAAAGAGAGAAATAGATAGACTTCAGAAGAAGAACGATGAAAAAAAACTGACGAATCATATTAAAATTAATTGCTAATTAATAAAACGACTTATAAGATAAATTTATTTTTATTTTAAAGTAGCATAATATTATATAGTATGAAACCACAAAATAAGTTAATGCAGATCGCTTGCTTGCTTGGACTCTTAAGACTCGATTCGATTCGACTCGACTCGACTGCAATGACATGATATGAATCGACTCTCACGTTTTAAAAAGTCAAATGTGCATGTTGTTGTTGTTGTTTATTCTTGAAAAGAATGAATTACATTACATTTTGTACTTGAATCTCAAATCAATACAAATTTTGTAAAGGATGAACCAACGAAAGAAGAAGTGCATACACCCCCGCCGCAAGAGAGATACATTAATTAGTTATTGCTTGCTTCATACTCGTCTACTAGTATTGCCTTGCTTAGGTTGTTGAAGTATTAAGCAAATTCGATGTTCATTCGTATATGGATACTCATATTGATAATGAATTATATGCCTGTCTTCTTGTTTGCACTGGATCAGCATGGTACTGTAACTAAATAAATTAATTCATATTGGTGTGCTTTTTGTTGTTGCTGTTGTTGTTATCATTTATTTAATCCCTTCATTTTGCTTCTTAATGTCATACATGGTGGTCGTGTCGTATCCATTAGTACCGCACACGTCCATGTATGGCGCCTTGTGTACTATCTTGTACTGTACTGTACTGTACTGTACTGTACTCTGTACTGTTTTCTGTTGTTGTTGTTGTTGATATCATTCATTCATTCTAATTCCCAATTGATGATTGATTGATCGATCGATTGCTAGATTGCTCTTGTTCTGTGTAACATTCTTGACACCAAACAAACTGCCCTTTGCTTCGCTCGTTTACCGTGTAAAAAGTACGGGGTTATTATTTACGCTGTCACAAACGCTCTACAGTACCGCCACTTAGTATCATTGTTTTCATGTAGAGTACATAATAATAATATTATTATCAACATTTATTGCTCAGCAGATTGTTTGCTTACTCGCTGCTTGCAGCAATTCGTATGATCGATTGATTCGATTGATTCTTCGAGTCGACGAGACTGCAAAATACATGTGACATGAGTCGAGGTCGACTCTCACGTTTTAAAAAATCAAATAATGTAGTACAGTGTATTAAGTGTTGTTGGCGCGCGCGTGAAATGAGGTCGAAATATAGTCGCGAGTGACTACTGTGTTAGACGCGGAAAAGTCCCGAAAAAAAGTTCCCAAGTCCAAAGCGATGCAGGCGATGTAAATACAGCAATCCAACCTGCATATGCAGTATATTATACTATAATAGTATAATTACAGTATGTACAGAGAACAAGAAGAATAATGACCATGATAATTTTAATCCTTCCGAAACGCAATTCTTTAAGTTAATTTAATGACGGAGAACAAGAATAATAATGACTATGATGATTAATCCTGATACTGATTCATTCTTTCCACATATTCTAGCCGAACATCGAACATCGAACATCGATTATCATCATCATCATATATTATAAACTACTACAATCTATACATCTCTCACGATCTTGAATTATAAGGGAGATTGTGGAAGACAAGTGAAGAACAAATAATTCAAGTACCAAAAAGAAGGGACCTTATCAAGAATTATTCTCACATATTGATATACTAACAAACGTAAGTACTTTTGTATTGTAGTGTGTTGCGTGTCCTGCTGTTGTCGTCGAAAACGGTGATGTCAATGTACAATAAATTATGGTAAAAAAGTAATGATCAACGGTATATGTGTGCTTTCAATAAAAATAAATAAATATAATACTTTAGCAAACAAAGAGCATCTGATCGACTGCGGACATTTATTATCGCAAATCATCACTCTACGTTGCGTAGAAGAAAAACAACGAACAAATGAAGAGATAGAGAGCGAGAACGAGAACAAAAGAGAGAAACGAATTCAAATCGACTCACAAGAAAAGACACCATCGTGTTAGAATATGATGTACTGCCTTCAGATGAAGAGTACATACACACTACTACACACGAAGCAGCAGCAGTAGCAGGCAACCACCACACAGGTATGGCTTGAACTCCATTCCTTCGCATGCTTCGGTATTATCATACCTCAACTTGACGGCATGAGCATACGTAATCGACTAGGCATGATGTGTACGTATTAATAGTTCACCTCACTTGAACGTCGTGAACAAATTTTAGCTTGTAATTAGATTCCAAGATTGGCTTCGAAATTTGTCGTCCAAATTAAATGCATCCGATAGGTATAATCACCAACAAATTTATTATAAGGATGAATGATAATTGCTGGAAATTGCGGCATGATATGGTACTGTAATACACCATGGTTTTTGGAGCGTCATTTTTTGGTTGTAAAGGGACGTTTTTGTGACGGACGTCTTTGTGACGTCATTTTTGGTTGAAGGAGGGACATTTTGGCGCGTGTACTTACCAACGATCACAATTTAATTAACAGCACCGCATCACAACGTTTTGGCGCATGCACAGGCGCAACAAACACGACGCGTGGCCACGACGTCAACTTGCCATCTGTCGTGGTTACTTAACAAACGCGACTTTATCAACGAAATCCGTCACTCCAAGGGCCAGTATATTAAAAAAAATTATCATTTATCCTGTGAAGTGCACAGTGATGGTTGCAAAAACCTTTACACATACAGTCTAATACCGCCACTACCCTCACCAAAGTGAGAAGAAGAACATCAACAACAACAACAACAACAACAGCAAAATATCTTATAGTGTCATCCTCGTTTATCATTATTTACATGCCTTTATGTCGTCACCGTCAATGTCTCCATTGTTCCATGTGCAATGTATCATACATGCAACTAGATATCAATCAGGCACCATTATGAACCAGTGCTATAATTTTTCTCACATTATTGTTAAATTCAATCCTTCTCCTTTTTCAATTTTCTTGTTTCTTTTTTTTTACAATACAACTCACAGCAAATAAATCATTATTTGTCATAATGAAGTTTTCTCCTGCCTGCATCAGCACCTTACTTGCTCCCGTCCTTGTTACTGCTAAGTTAGCGGGTGCTAACCGTCTTGAGGCCGGTTCTGAATCAACCAGAATTCACAACGTGGATGGTAACGACGTTGAGGATTACAACAAGAAAGATGAAGCAGCAACACCATCCCATCCTACTGCTGAGTCTGCCTATTCTAGTTCTGGTGGTGGTAAGGAAGCATGTTCCCCTCCTGTTACACTTAGCACAACCAACAAGATTGATGCTGGTAGACTTCCATTGTCCTCATGCTCCTCCTCAAGGCAGCAGATTTGCATCAACAACAATATGAAGAAATTGTCTTCATCTATTGAAAAGGATTCTGGAGTTTGTACCGACATCATTGATGTCCCAATTTTGTATTGGGACACCAGCGATCCCAGTGCTTCATCTGACATTCCAGCTTCTTACTGGGAGGATGCTGTTACTAATACTGTTGCACGTGATGAACGTAGCCTTCAAGCATCTGCTTGCTCACAGTATTGTGAGTATGATTTTCATCCTGATGTTTCCCAGTATAGAGGAGTCTTCAAAAATTTGGTTGATAAATGTATTGGTGATGATACTTCAGCTTGTCCAGGCGACCCCATTGTTGTTTGGTTAGATCTCAATTGCTGGAATACAAGTAAAGTTACTGATATGAGTGAAGCTTTCAACAGGCAGGATGCATTTAATGGCCCATTGGAGTGTTGGGATACCTCGAACGTAACATCAATGACGAATATGTTTCGTAAAGCTGCAAATTTCAACCAACCTATTGGTGATTGGAACATGTCAAGTGTAAAGAAAATGTCTAATATGTTTCGTTCAGCTGCAAATTTCAACCAACCTATTGGTGATTGGAACACGTCAAGTGTACTGGATATGGGACTTATGTTTTATGATGCTCCTTTCAATCAGCCCATTGGTAGATGGGACACGTCAAGAGTGAAGGAAATGTCTGATTTGTTTTGTAAAGCTACAAATTTCAACCAACCTATTGGTGATTGGAACACGTCAAGTGTACTGGATATGGGATTTATGTTTTCTGAGGCTTCTTTCAATCAACCCATTGGTAGATGGGACATGTCAAGTGTAAAGAAAATTTCTAATATGTTTAGTAAAGCTGCAAATTTCAACCAACCTATTGGTGATTGGAACACGTCAAGTGTACTGGATATGGGACTAATGTTTTATGATGCTCCTTTCAACCAGCCCATTGGTAGATGGGACACGTCAAGTGTAAAGGAAATGTCTAATATGTTTCGTACAGCTACAAACTTCAACCAACCTATTGGTGATTGGAACACGTCAAGTGTACTAGATATGAGACTAATGTTTTATGATGCTCCTTTCAACCAGCCTATTGGTGATTGGGATACATCGGCTGTAACATCAATGTATACTATGTTTCGTAGTACAAATTTCAACCAACCTATTGGTGATTGGAACACGTCAAGTGTACTGGATATGTTACGAATGTTTGTTGATGCTCCTTTCAACCAGCCTATTGGTGATTGGGACACGTCAAGTGTAACGGAAATGACGAGTATGTTTCGTAATACAAATTTTAACCACCCTATTGGTGATTGGAACACGTCAAGTGTACTGAATATGTTTCTGATGTTTCATAAGGCTCCTTTCAACCAGCCTATTGCTAAATGGGACACGTCAAGTGTAGTGGATATGACATATATGTTTCTAAATTCTGCTTTCAACCAACCTATTGATGATTGGAACATATCCAGTGCAGGGAGCATGAAAGAGATGTTTAGTGGTGCATCTTCTTTTAATCAATGTCTTTCCACATGGGCTGGAAAGACTTCTGGAAATGTTGTTACCACTGGTATGTTCTACTCATCTGGTTGTCCAGAACAAGTGGATGACCCGGTTCCAAACGTAGGTCCTTGGTGCCAAAATTATGAAACAGCCTGCTTTAATCCTGGATTTGAGCCTAGTTCTGCTCCTAGTGTTGTAGGTAGCTCTGCTCCTACTGCTGATCCGAGTAACATATCAAGTACTGTCCCAAGTTTGGTACCAAGTTCACCACCTAGTTCATCACCTAGTGCTGCTCCAAGTTCTAGTCCAAGCCAGAAGCCAAGTCTTTCACCAAGTGATGTACCTAGTTCTGTTCCTAGTGCTGATCCAAGTAATGTACCTACTTCTACTCCTAGTGCTGATCCAAGTAACAGATCCAGTACTGTCCCAAGTTTGGTACCAAGTTCATCACCTAGTGCTGGTCCAAGTAGTGTACCTAGTTCTACTCCTAGTGCTGAACCAAGTCACAAACCAAGTACTGTTCCAAGTTTTGCACCAAGTTCATCACCTAGTGCTGGTCCAAGTTCTGATCCCAGCTTTAAGCCAAGTCAAGCACCAAGTGCTGTACCTAGTTCTGCTCCTAGTCTGGATCCAAGTAGTATACCAAGTACTGTCCCAACTTTTGAACCAAGTCCTTTGCCTAGTGGTGATCCTACTGCTGGTCCAAGCTTAAAGCCCAGTCAATCACCAAGTGATGTACCTAGTTCTATTCCTAGTGATCAACCAAGTTTTGCACCAAGTTCATTACCTAGTGCTGGTCCAAGTTCTGGTCCTAGTGGTGATCCTACTGCTGGTCCAAGCTTAAAGCCTAGTCAATCACCAAGTGATGTACCTAGTTCTATTCCTAGTGTTCAACCAAGTTTTGCACCAAGTTCATTACCTAGTGCTGGTCCAAGTTCTGGTCCTAGTGGTGATCCTAATGCTGATCCCAGCTTTAAGCCAAGTCAAGCACCAAGTGCTGTACCTAGTTCTGCTCCTAGTCTGGATCCAAGTAGTATACAGAGTACTGTCCCAACTTTTGAACCAAGTCCTTTGCCTAGTGGTGATCCTACTGCTGGTCCAAGCTTAAAGCCTAGTCAATCACCAAGTGATGTACCTAGTTCTATTCCTAGTGTTCAACCAAGTTTTGCACCAAGTTCATTACCGAGTGCTGGTCCAAGTTCTGGTCCCAGCTTTAAGCCAAGTCAAGCACCAAGTGATGTACCTAGTTTTGCTCCTAGTGCTGATCCAAGTAGTACACCGAGTACTGTCCCAAGTTTTGAACCAAGTTCTTTGCCCAGTGGTGTTCCTAGTGCTGTACCAAGCTTTAAGCCTAGTCAATCACGAAGTAATGTACCTAGTTCTGCTCCTAGTCTCGATCCAAGTAGCAAACCGAGTACCGTCCCAAGTGTTGAACCAAGTTCTTTGCGCAGTGGTGTTCCTAGTGTTGGTCGAAGTTCTGGTCCAAGCTTTAGGCCTAGTCAATCACAAAATGTTGTACTAAGTTCTGCTCCTAGTGTGGATCCAAGTAGCAATCCAAGTACTGTTCCAAGTTTGGTATCTAGTTCTGAACCTAGTACTGGTTCAAGTTCAATGCCTAGTCCTGTACCCACCATTGACTGTTCAAATGATCTTGACTTTAAATTCGAAGGTGATCTGTCCAGAACATGTGATTCATACGTTGCCTACAAACCCGTAAAGAGATGTAAAAAGATACAACCTAAATCTGGTGGAAAGAAAGTTCGAAAATTTTGTCCTGGTACATGTAAGAAGAAATGCAAGAAGCCACGCAGTGAGTGTGAAAATTTACTTACATTCAGATTTCAAGGCAATTGGAAATTTTCATGTGATCTATACGTTGCTTTAAAACCCGTCAAGAGATGTAAAAAGGATGTCGAAGGTACAAATGATAAAGTTACTGGTAAATTAAAGAAAGTAAGATTCTTCTGTCCTGCTACATGCAAGAGGAAATGCAAGACTTTGTAAGATGTATAACATCAAAATTAGCACACAAATTCACACGCACACACACACACACACACTAAAGACATAAATACATCAACACTTGCATCCACATTCAATAAACTACAATACCACTCAATTTAAATTATATATTGATATACAATAAACATGCATTTTACGTAAGGGACCAAAAAGATACATTGGCTGCGTCGCCCAGCCCGTCCACTGTGACGTTAAGTAAAACAAGAAAAGAAAAATAATAAAGTAATCACTCAAATTTTCAATATTTTCACTGTAATATAGATGATTAAGTCACAATCAAAAGTCCTTTATCTTAATACCCTAGTATCAATAGAAATAATGATGCATATGCAACAACAAAAATCTGGAGGAAGAATGAGACTTGAGTTTGGGATAGGACAAGAAGAAACTTGTAATCTACCCAAAGCTTGACAGTTAAGAACTATTACATTTCACAAACAATTAGTGAAATAGATGCTATTAATCTTCCTATTAATATGGTGAGGGTTGCTATTCACTTCCCATGAAAGACTGCTGCGGTTGTTCTACCAGGCTATTCACCCTTCTTGGATACCGACCTTCTTTTCAGATGGTGGTTATTCTTCCTGTAGATATCTCAATTGATGTTGCTATTGCAATACAACGGTTGTTCAAATGCAAAAGGTTGCGATGAACACACTTGTTTATTTAGTCTATGGTTACTACAATTCATCAACAGTAAAAGCTGGGTCTTCTTCTTGTCTTTTGGTAAGCAGTAACTTCGTACACAACGTTATTCCTAACATCACTTTGACTAATACATATATATAAGCAGTTCGCGACAGACACTCCAAGGACACAACTGTATATCTCTCATGTACCTTGCAGAATAATATTCTGATAACAATACCACATCATGTTACCACAGGATACTATGCACCGTAGCAAGTCTGGCAGGAAGAATATATGGCATCCACAAAGATATAATCTCCATCCATGCACAAACTTTGGAAGAGGCAGAATTATTCAAACTGAAAATGTCAACCAAGATATCAGCTACCACCTATAAACACTGCATCAAATTTCCAATACATAGTACAGGACAAGGGTCAACCATTTCACCAATCATCTAATGTTTTATATCGAGCGTATTATTTCATAGCCAAATAACAAAAGCACATGGTATGCATGTGCGATTCAACATGGTAGGCTTTGTCGATGATTCAACATGTATTACGGACGGCAACAAAGAGGTCACCCTACAAGAACTAATACAGAAGATGAAAGCAGATGCACAGCTATGAAACAATCTACTTTGGTGTTCAGGTGGGAAACTTGAACTACAAAAGTGCGGATACCACTTAAACCACTTTGATTTCAAAGACAGCTGCATTCCCGAGATGAGCCACAGCCCAAGTGATCCGATTACTCTCAACAATGAAATAGGCAACAAGGTAAAAATAGAGTCAAAGAACATCTACCAGACAAGAATCAACCTGGGGCACGCCAAATGCCCAAAAAGTACAGGAATAATGCAACTGAAAAGATCAAGGAAAACAACCATAAGCACATCAGACGCCATTGTAAAGTGCGAGTGTTCTAGAACATACATATAACTTATTATTTGAAAGCTGCCGCTTCATTCCTCTAGGTCTTAGAAAGACAGAGAGTCAATGGCCGAACAGAAATAAGGATGCTCTATCAAACCGTGTGGAAACCATCATTCAGATACCCTCTCGACGAGTCATTTTTGACAGAAAAACAACTCAATACAATAGAAAAAGGCTAGTATGCCTAAACTGAATGCTAAATTTGGATTTAACAGGGATGCAGTATTATCTGGACCAATTAAACTGGTTGGAGGCGTTCATTTGCGAATCACATATGCTTGGTCAGATTTTCAGGCAGGAGTTTCATTTCCTTTATTGGAAGAGCCACAGATAGAATTAAATTACATCAAAGGTAAAGTTATCCCAGCAACCCGTAAATAGCTTGCAGATACTGACTGGACAATTGTACTAGACACAAAATACATCAGACCAACTCTACGGATAGATGATGTATGTATTATGGATAAAGCAATAAATATGGAATTTACACCAATGGCGCATTCCAGCTCAACCGGGTTTTCAATGCGCAATACCTCGCGACAAGGAAAATGCTATTCAATATTTTTTGAATTAGAAAATTATCCCATCATCATGACAATGGGAATGTATTAAATTAAACCTCCATGGGTATCCATTTATCTCACAAAAGCTTATGAGACAGAATATAGATATTTGTACTCTTAACAAGGGAAATTTGGTCATCTGGGGAAAATTATATGGGTGGCAGCCCAATTTTTGAATCGCCACAAGAGGTGCATAAGAGAGGAAAATCAAAAATCAAAAAAAATAATAGAAAAAGTACTAGTACAGAAGTCACTAAAGGTGTTCTATTAGTTAATGCGGTAATTTTCACTGTTATGAATACGTTAAGAGAGGACCCATTGTCAACAGGAATATCGGACATGATGTGTTGTAGGTCCTTGCACTGGATTTTGTAATATTTTGTAACACAGTAGTGCGAACCACCTTGAGCCGGAACACGCCCAATACAGATGATGAGAATCAACTGCGTCCACACGTTCCTTGGTGTAATGTATATCAGTGAAATTTGCAACATCGAAGGAGACCCTCTATGACACGGAATACTTCCAGGAAAACTTAAAAATAAATGTACATTATGATCACACTTACAACACCAAAACAAACATGTCCAAATAAAAGAACGTGGGAGTTGTGGTCTTGAGTGATAGAAGAATGCACATATTAGAAGTAAATACAATACATACAGTGTTTGTTGACATTCTATTAGTTACTAGAGTTACAATGCTGTTAGGGATTGAAGTGAGCACAGTATGTTGTTTATATCCTGTGTTCCTATCTCATGTTTTGGTGTTACTTCCGTACAAAGTTATCTCCATCCATCATTTGGGCGATTCATGGAGTGGACGATCCATTGGGTCTTGTACAATGGGTGTTGTAAGTCCGTTGAGTCAAATATCATAACTGTACTTTAACCGAACCTTACACTTACCTCAGTTTGAGTCACATTTGGATAGCTAGTCAAAGGAGTCAACTAACGCTAATAATTCAACACACCATTGGATAGTCTTTGGACTTTTAAACAACCGCTGCAGTCTATAGGGAACGCGAGTAACAAACCCTATTGTCTTAATAGAATCTTACAGGTCCAAAGAGTTAGATTGTCTGAATATCAAATCCTATTTGATACCGAATCCTGTTTCAACAATCATCGATTGTTTGTGAAACTTGTCACATTAACAGTTGCACTGTTTATCCTATAAACGTGCTGATCAACATCCTTTCTAGTTCATTCGAACAACAAAAGGGCCGGAGATCCAATTACATTTAATTTATATCATTGAATTAACGATCTCAAAAGAAGTCTAATTACAATGTACTCATACCTCAAGTCTTACCAAATAAGCAACCAGAGAAGTCATTCAACTGTGAATGAGTCAAGAAGAAGAAGAAGAAGAAGGAACAACTAATAGTCCACTACCTAACACAGGAAGCAATAGTAGTAATAGTTCATCTTAGCAGCTACAGCAGCTAGCTTAGTGCCAATACTCGAAGCAAGCGTCATCTGATAGCTCTACTCCTCCGGGAGAAGAACAAAGTCTACTGACACGTTTGCGTAGCAGTACTACAAGGTTTGTGAAGCCTGCTAAGAGACGTAGCAGATTTCTACCCCCATTAAGAAGAGAAATAGCACCTGAAGTACAACTAGAACATATCAACAGTGCTCAAAGCGGCTCTAGTTCCGGCAATTCAACTGATTCTCCTATACCTGGCTTGGCATTATACTCAGCAGAAGATACAGAAGAATCTATTGTCTTGGAAGAAGTAAGTCACAACAAACCAGAAGATAACAACAAAGGAGACAACAATAAAGATAGAGAACCAGATCCACCAGATCCGCCTGATCCATTAGATCCATCTGATCCACCTGACATTCAGCCTACTCCTACCATGGTTGTTCCTCCTCCTCCTCCTTCTCCAACTTCCAAGAAGTCTGCAAACTTTGAAACTGATCTTGAACACCTCGTGGTCAATATCATGTTGGTCAAACTTACAGATCATCTGGCGTTAGTAATCGACTACATAGGATGCCGCACATTCGACAATTTCTGTGTGCTGGATAAAGACGATACGAACGGTCTTACATTCTCAACAACAGCGGGTCATTCTCCTCAAATTGTACAACAAGAATGTACGACGGTAGATAAAAAGAAATCCATGCGTGCTGTAGCTTACTGCGCCTTTCGTGGCTTGGGAATGATACTACAGATGTTAATAGTCATGATCCAATGCAGTGGGACCCCAAACTCTACTCAACATGGTGTAGAAACGGTTACAATCTTCGGATTACCTTGGTCAACTCTAAAGTGGTATCAGCTTCTACTGCACATCCTGGTGGTATAGCCGTATCTGCAACCCAAGCGCAGAAGGACCAGGACGCATTATTAGTTAGCTGGAATAGAAGACCAAGAGATATCTCTAAATATCCAATCCTCAAGAAAGTCAAAGGCTACCAGGACTGGTCTCTGAAAATGAAAAGCCAATTGAAAGCTGATATGTTATATCTGATAACAAAAGGTGGATGGACAATTGCTTCTAACTGTGATCCAGGATCAGACGAAGAGTTAGGATTGCTTCAACTCAACTTCTTCAAACAGATCCTATTTGCAGTTCTTCTAAACCCCAAAGGAAAAGGTTTAAGAAACACACATCCAGAAGATTCACTTTATGTATGAGCAAAGCATGAAGAACATCAGACGTCGTCAGACTCAGCTCTGCAAGGTACACATAGCTTAATTGATAAGTTAATGACCTTAACAATTTCTAAGTTTCCGACAAGGTGCTCTTTATTTACCGCGTTTCAAGAAGTTACAAACAGGGACTATAAAATTGCAGGTAAACCTCTTGATGATTCGTTTAAGATGATGCTTCTTCAAAGGGCTAAAAGAGCCAACACACCTGCATTCACGGAATACCTAAAATTCCTAATGCAACAATCAAAGGTACACGATTTAAAAACTCCGTTCAAACAACCAACTCGTCATGCACATCAAGCAAACTCTGAATCGTGACGGTGTTATTGAAGAAGATCATACTGGTCTTGAGGATTTTATTGCACATATGTCCATATCTGATGAAACTATGAGCAATGAACAAACGCTGCATGCCCTATGCTGCTTTCCAACGAAATCGAGGTCCACCTCGTCCTAGGGATCCAGCCTCTGAAATAAATCAACCACTCTATGGAAAACTAACAAGAGAACTTTGTATGACTTGGAGCAGAGAACCCAATGATATTAAGAAACAGATTCATAAACAAAATAATCAACCTCCTAAGCTAGGTTCTAAGAAGAATAGTGATTTAGCTGTTTACATGGGTCAAACTGAAGGGTATGAGTCAGATGCATCTGCATTTTCAGAGCACACTTACGGATACAATGCTACACCATTAACTGGAAAAGATGGTAAAGTCACCGGTCATCTCACATAAACAGCTAACATGGCAGTGCTCAATCATCGATTTGATCAACTCAACTCTTTGCAGCCAATTTCCATCAAGGACAACCATGCCGTCTCTGTTCATGCAACTTAATTGTTTGATGAACCACTTGCATTAATGGACGGAGGCGCTAATGGTGGAATCGCAGGTAGTGATATGAGAATATTGCCATACAACTCGGACGGACGATGTGTTAACATAGGCATTGCAGGTGATCATCAGATGACGGGCAAGAAACTCAGTACATTCTGTTCTGTGATGGAGACTCGCTTTGGACGTGTCTTAGCTATATTTCATCAATATGCTCATGTACCTGAACAAAAATGATCAATCCACTCGAAATGGTCTTCAACGCATCGATACAACAGATGGATACCAACTACCCCTAACTATTTGAGCAGGATTACCATACATTTGACAAACGTATCCCACCAAAGATGACATGAAACTTCCACATGTACAATTTACTTCACCTGCTGAATGGAATCCTAATCTTAACGATGATCATCGTACATCAGAAGAAATGATTAAGAACTTTCCTCCAATTCCTCAAGATACTATCAATAATTTCTATGTTGAAACAGGAAAGATCAACTACGAATATTTATACAGAAGGAAAAATAGTAACGTAGAAATTGAACATGATGACGATGACAGTGTTGGCACTATGCCTGGTTTACAAGTTAGATATACGGAAAACGAGTACTGGGAAGACTTTTTATTAGACGATGTAAATCAACGTCTTATCTATCAAGGCATATTTGATTATTGTGAACAAAATGACATCAATGCTAATGATATTGCTACTGTAATGACACCCCTCAAGCCAAGATATTCAGTACCTACACCGATTGACTACGAGTCCAAGAGAAAATACTTTGCACATCTGAAGTTGTCAAGCAAACCTTTAAGCATACAACACAAAATATGAGACTGCCACCAGCTACATATCTGCACAAGATGTTCAAGTCACCTAATCCTTCTGCAAACCTCAAACGCCGAGATGAAGCTGATGTAACTGACATGATATATTCAAACACAAATGCTATAAATACTACCCGTACTCACGACTGTGCGACACGAATTCATGCTAATACTAATACTGCTTCTAGTAGTGATGGTGGCGGTAGTTTGCGTGGTCCTACTATCCGTATCAGTGATACTAATGATACTACTACTACTACTACTACTAACTATATTTCGATCTATAAGAGGAAATACACGTGGAGGAAAAGATTAAAGTAATTATAGTAAGAAGGAAAAAACGATGAAGTCGTAGATGATAAGACAATAAAAAATATCCGAAATCATTGATCGTGTTTGTGGTGTTATGTTACACCACAAACTAACCATAATAGAATGTTACGGTGTAGTCTCATAAGGATTGATTTCCAATATCAATACTGGTACCGTAAAAATCAAAGTGAGTAAAAACACAATATTTTTCTAGCTAGTAGAATATAATAGTGCGTCGTACCAAGAAAAAGCTATGTGCTGTATCGTAATACGTAGTTATGGAGAATTGAATTCAACTATAGGATGTATATTTCGGTGCAAGAAACTAGCTAGTACATGAATGGCATGGTTATTGTTCGATTTAATTATACTAAATAAAAAGGCTAAAAAAGTTACGTTAATTATTTGATTATTTTATTATAAGTTTTTTTTTATCTATTACTATGGTATCAATTTTCGAAGATAAGATACAAGCGGTGTGGTTGTGATACCGTGGCCTGTCTACAATTCTTCGGACTCATTTTCTTCGAACTCGTGACTTCTGGTTATAATACGTTTACGGATATAATTTCGCGATTGGTCGCTCGGCGGAAGGTCGCAACGTACCACTTTCGTAATCATACTCAACGTCCTCGTCCCAAAAATTCTTACCATTCTGAACAACTCTTTTGAGCTTGTACAGTGCCTTATGAACCATCGTGGACGAATCCGGTAACCGCATCGGCCATAATTGGGTACTGGTAAATTGTTCCGTTAATCGATCATACGCTGCGAACCATAATTTCAATTGCCAATCCTCCATCCCAACAGATTCAAAGTATTTATCCGCCGCTTCGTTCTTCGATAATTCCATTTGCGAATCAATCATCCGATATGCCTGTTCAATCTTTAGTGGAACTGGTGATTTACACGAGGCTAAACATTGCTGGTATCGGGCTTGGATCGATTCAAAACTTTCACCCTGACTAATAACAACGGTATCATCCTCTATTTTTACAGCATCATGGTTGGTGTTGGTAACCACGATATTGCTATTGCTGACGTAACTTCCATCCTGGTTGTTGCGATTGCAACAATCGCCCATTTTAATACGCATTACTTGTAACTCTGCACGCATCTTGTCCAAATCCGTTACAACGTTATAATGCATTGCAGAACGAACATCAAAGTTATAATAACTTTGGAGTGTACCGAAAAATACCACAACTACCGAGATACACCCGATAGTGATACCAACGTGCACCTCTGTATCACCAGCAGTTAGGTCTGTCGAATTATAAAAGGATAGAATTCCGGATATCATGACGAAGAATGCCATCGGAACGGTAAACAACCAGAACTGTAAAAAAGACAAATGTTCATTGGTTAGCTGATGACGATAGATCTGGGATTGACATTGTTTACATAACTCTGTAATGGAATGTCCTCTTAGTCGGGTGGTACCGCGACTAGTAATATTGCTAGTGGAGATACCAACGTTGAGAGGAGGTAGTAGATCCGATTCGGATCGTTCCGATTCGGATGTTTCCATGGTGGGAGTAGGTAGTAGTTCCGATTCGGATGTTTTAAATGATTTATTACTTTTATGTGATTTTAAAGTGATATGTGTGATACAATAATATGCCATCACAATAGACAAAGACAGAGAAAGAATGCATCGGTCAGTATGCACGTTGAAAACAACTTTTCGTTTTGAGCATTATCACTCGATTAACGTGATTCGAAGAACTTTCTATCGGCCAACTAACGAAGGAATTTAAATGTTGATAAACAATTTTTCGTTTTGAATTTTTTTAACATGAGATCTACGCGATTGGAAGAACTTTCTATCGCGCCAGCCAATACCCTTGAGTGACTTACTGTATCCTTTAGTGACTCACGAGCCCTACAATAGTTTAAAAAAAGTCACGGGGGGGACTTTTTCATCAAATTTGAAATATGAAAAAAGTCAAAATATTTTGATAAAATGATATTAAAATTGATTCCATTGTGTTTCTTTTGTTACTGTAACGTCCAGTAATATCAGAGTCAGGTAAAATATTGGCTGTACAGTATTTTGCTCCTGGTGTTAATATAACAGAGTTCCAATGCATCCTAATTGTTTTTATTGGTGCTGTGTGCATTGTTACATTCCCATCATAGTCAATCTTGTCTCTTCCTGCTATAATTCTTGTGCGGTACGGTTCTGACATTTCAGGGTGGACGGCTACTATATATCTAGGGTACGTCACCGTTGTGGCAATCATATTACAAACAGCTTAGCAGAGAATGCAAAGGGAGGTCGGGTCAAGCTGTTGACCATGGGATGGAAGTTTGCTTGTTTCACATCTTTTTTGGTATTTTGTACGCCCTTTATTATATATATATACAGAGCATGCCTTAGCTGTGTTTTCTCTCTAATTAGAGGGCGTGAGGAATGTCCTCAGCATAAGTATAATAAGGGGCATATCAAAATATCAATACCAAAGGTGCGTCACTCTGTACATTTTGAAGTGGGAAGAATTTTCTTCAAAGTTAATTATGGTGTGTGAGTTGACACCTGTTAAGTAAGGCTGGTGCCAAGATTAGATGATGGTTGAGTCAAGAATTTTCCACGTGGAGGTGTTTAAATGGTTTTTAAGGGACTGACATACGTACTTTTGCCAAGTCCACCGGTTTTATTCAACACTATAGAGTATCATCATTCACAACAATGCCCCCCACTCAGAATTTACAACCGTTTCTTTATTGATTCGATAAGTTGTTTATTACCTGGTTACCTGTGACCTTATGGATTAGGCTTTGTATGTTGCTGGTACAGCCCACCCTATTGAGCATGAATGACTCAAATAGACATACAGATTAGGTGTTTGATATCTCTCTATGACAGGTGGTGGGACTAGAAATTAAGTAGTTCTATCTACTTGAATTCATATTTCATTCAACTGCTCTGTGCAGTAAAGTCCTACCTAAAGGAAAATGTGCTCCTTGGGAGCAAGGATATCTCTAACGGGATACCCTCAAATTAGTTATAGGTACTGTCTCATTGGAGATAGTAGTGGTATAGCTGCTACGGCAGTGCTGCGCCTTCGTAAGAACGGTATACCAAGCCAAGGGCTGAGAATTTTGGAAGGATTTAAACTAGATATCTATATTATTATTAATTGCTTTGCCATATCCACTACAGAAGGGATTTAGTTTGTGTTCATGTTGTAGTACTGGATGGCATAGGTCAAGATGTCGGAGTTTTGAAGTCTTTACAATGTCCAGTTTTGGTTGTAGGCATATTGAAAAAATGGAACTATTCTCCATTTCATTTGTTTTGAGCACCATTTCTCTTCCCATTAGCATTGGCTGGCATGACCCTCAAAAAATTTTGAGTAGACCTTGGAGGAGATACTATGCCATTGTCAATTGATTCTTCTTTTTGTCCGTTGTGGACAGAAATGAAAAAAACCGCATGATAAATGAAATTTCATGCACAATAACTACCTAACCCCTACACAAAGTTTGTACTAGATTATTCAAAAAATGCTTCAATTTGGAAAAAAGAAAGAATCTCAAATATGCAAGTTAAAAAAAATCATTATGGATATAACTTCTGTGGCCTATACATACACATAGATATTATATGTAACTGATTTAAACCTTGGAGCTGATTTAGTGTTTTATCTACTAAGAGGTCATTTCAAACGCAGTACAGTATAGTAGATGCTGACTGGAGACTGACAAGTCCTTCGAAATCGAAGAATGCAATAATTAAGATATTTGAAAAAAAAAAATGAGAACAAATAATAAATAATAAAAATGAAATGGCCAATCGAAAAAAAGGCGCAATAATAAAAACAAACAAACAAACTGACAACGACAAGAAACCAACACAACCATAAGAGAATATTATGATTCTAGATTCTAGATTCTAGATTCGATTCACTCATTCATTCTCTATTTCACTAATAATTATATCATTATTATTATAGCTTTAGGTCTTTCTATAACGACGACAACAACTACAACTGCACCAACAATAATGTTGAACAGTAAGAATGACTCTTATAATGACTCCTATAATGGTAATGGTGATGACGGTCGTAACGGTAACAGTAATGGTAACAAAAACGGTGGAACTGGAGTACAAGTACAAGTAGAAGGAGCAGTAGTAGAAGTCGTGGTATCAAAATTTGCAGTACCAGATAAAAGCACAAGACGTCGTCGTCGTCATAATAATAAGAATAATAATAATAATAATAACAACAATAGTCTAACATCATTTAAAACAATTCGACGACGTAAGAATAGTAGTGATAGTAATAGTGATTATTCCGTGGGCAATACGAAAAATAATTATACGAATTCAAATAATAATTCTAAGAATTCAAATAATAATTCAAATTCATCCTCCAGTTCTTATTCCAGTGCATCCAGTTCTAATTCGAATTCATCGTTAGTACCATTAATTATTGCTGTACTATTATGGTATTCATTAGGTGTTGTGAGTATATCCTCCAGTAAAGTATTATTAACACCCTACGTCGATCATGAACAAGATCATGATCAAGATCAAGATACCGACGAAAATTCGTATACCAATAATTATTATTATGAACAACATGTGGGTGGGTTATCACCATTATATTTAACATTCCAACAATTATTATTAGGTTCGACATTTTTACGATTAGCAATTAAAATACGTTTATTAAAATTAACCAATGGTGTAATACCAATTCAACTATTATTAGAGTCATTTCAATGTACTAGTACTAATACTACTAATAACGTTAACGTTAACGATATTATTGATCAAGAAAGTAATAATACTAATACAAATAATGGTAATTCAAAAAAGGTTAGTAATAACGTGAATAGTAATTTTCAAGATTTTACTATATTAAATAAATTAATCTGTACAGGAGGATATTTTTGTTTTGGTTTTTTAACCACTAATATGGCATTTGGTATAGCTAGTCCCACGTATGTCGAAACATTAAAAGCAGCTGAACCGATCTCCTCAGCAATCTTTGCAGTATGTTGGGGAATTGAAAAATTAACTTTATTAGAAATACTCGGTATTTGTGGTATCATATCTGGTGTCTTAATTAGTTGTCAAGGTACGAATCATACTGCATCAATGGTAGTATCTGTATCGACCTTCGAAGATGATTTGTCCTCCAATCCATCCTTACTATATGCAACCTGCATCGTAGTATCCTCCAATTTATGTTTTTCATTACGTGGTTTATATCAAAAATTATTTCGTCGATCCGTCGAATCGAAAAGAAAACAAGACGATACTACTAATAATAATAATACAAAATCATTAATGGTATCGAATGGAAATAATAGTAATGATTCGTCGTCTAAAATTCAATCAAATATTAGTATAGATGATTTAAATTTACAATTCCGGATGCAACAAATTGGTGTCTGTATATTAATTATACCATGTTTCCTTCTAAATGGATATGATATATTTCATCATATAATATCTTTACTATATACATTAACGACGAAACAATTTATAATCGTAATATTTAAATTTGTTAGTTGGTCGATACTAAATGGTTTATCATTTTCTGCATATAATTTAGCCTCAACTTATTTATTAACCAGAATTTCGGTGATCCATCATGCCGCATTAAATTGTACTAGACGTATATTTGCTATTCTATCTACTAGTATCATCTTTCAGATACCAATAACAATCCAATCCATGATTGGTATAACAATATCTTTTATTAGTTTCATGATTTTTACATATGGAAAACATATTAAAAATACTAATACTAATAAAACAATTACAAATTCAAATGGTAACAAACGTAATAATAATAATAAAGTAATAGTATCACCACCAGCACATGCTTTTAATAGTACTACTACAAATAATAATCATAATACGCAAGTACAAGTAGTACATACAACATCAAGATCAGCAACAACATCACCTATACCACCACCACCACCAATAAAACAACAACAAGCACGACAACGTGTTCCTCCACCACCACCACCACCATTACCTCCTCCTCCACCACAATCTATTCACCACTTATTAAAATACTGAATATATTAACATCGTTGACATTGACATCAACGAAATCATCAACGAAATCGTATTGCCATTATCATCCACTTCCTCTACAACAAAGACGTCCACTACTATCCACCACCACCCCGTATTATCACGTATTATCACCAACACCAAAACTCAATGCAATGCAATGCAATGCAACGCAATGCAATACTGTAGATGAAAAATTACGATACAGATGAATTGAATTGCATTGCATTGCATTTCAATTGCTTCTTTGTGATCTGATGTGGTGTGATGTAATCTGATGTGTTGTGATAAGAAGAAATTTTGAAATAACCACACGAAAGAAAAAAATAAGATAGAAATAAATAAATAACATCATAGTATAGAAAGAAGCGTCTAGGTCCTATCCTATATATTATAATTGTCATATTGTCGTTGCATTATAGTATAGTACAGTACGGCACGAGATTTTTTCTTTCAAACTTTCGTTAACGTCTCAGCGACTACCCCCCAAACGAAGCATCGAATGAATGAATCAATCGAATCTCATCCAACACAACTGACCGTTTTAAGAGGTGTGATCCACTGTTCTCTCTTGTTTTTAGCGCTTTGATCGCGTTTCGCTTTTATTCTTGTTTTTAGACCAAAAATGCCGTTCTTTCTGTTGATTCAGTTAAGTAATAATTCTCTCTACCGTATAAAAGATAGAGCAAATTACCGTTGGATATATGAAAGGCGCACCATAGCCATCCACTCAAGGAAAGGAGATGTTCCCTATGTTATATGCACGGCCCGCTGTTATATTATACTGGTACGTAGTAAGTTGAAACAGTTTGTTCCTTGCCTTTCGCTGGAGCGATGAATGATTTTTGATAGATCACAACTATTATCAATCCTCTCTGTGTTTTGTTTATTATTCTTGTACGTATTTATTACGACATTAGTTGCATTCACTTGTAAAGTAAATCAAATCGGTGAAACATTTTAGCATAACAAGAAGTCGGATCGAACAGAATAGAATAGAATCGAATAGAATCAATCCAGTTAATACAATTTCTCCTGTCTTATAATATAGATTTCAAAAAACCACAACAACGATTAACAATCAACAAACAACGACAACGGCAACGACAACAGCAACGACAACAGCAACGACAAAACGGTTAGCTAACTACATTTGTGGCTTGAAATACAATCTTACATACGGCCGTACTGTATCAAACTACGCAAGCAAATATAATAAAAGACCATACATCATTCTATTGATGATGCCGGAACTTTCTCCTAGTGGCGACAAAAGCAAAAGCAACAACAATAGTAATAGTAGTAATACCTGTCACATATCACCATTCAATAAGTTATTACTGGTATGTAATATATCTTTTTTATTACTTACAAACTTTAAATTGTTATTATCATCGAGCTGTACAAGTGCAACAATCGACGACGACAATGTTGTGACATCATCATTTTCAACATCATCATCATCATCATCATCGTCATTATTTGATGAGGCAGCACAACATCTATTTGAAATTGCAACATCGTCAACAACCAATACTGATACAGATAAAAGAAAAGAATTTCCAACAGATGTTAAGGAATGGAAAGCAATGAAGCTTACAACAGCTGGTGGATTATCAGATAATGATCGTATAGCATTAGGTAAAATTTATGGTACAGCAAATTCTATATTTGAATATGGATTAGGTGAATCAACATCAATTGCTGCCTATGTTGGTGTACCAAGATATTCCGGTGTGGATTCTGATCCACACTATGTGTCTCAGGCAAGAACATTAGCACCCGATTATTTTCGTTTCTACTTTGCAGATATTGGTCCAACACAAGATTGGGGGCATCCAACAAATAAAAAATTACTAAAAAATAAATTTAATTATCAGGTATCATCATTACTATCCGAAAAAAATAAACCATTTGATGTATATATGATTGATGGCCGGTATAGATTGCCATGTGTGTTAATTAGTTTACTACATGCTGCATCAAGTGGAATGTCAAGTTCAAGTTCACCTTCAAGTGCATTATTAACCTCAAGTAGTAGTCGTAGTAGTAGTCTTTCAAGTACTACTACACATTATGCTGGTCCAATAATGTTATTACATGATTGTTTGGTCCAAAATTCAACAAAGACAGCAAAAGGCTACAAAGGACGTAGTCATTATAAACTACTAAATTCTATTTTAGATCAGATTGACACTACTACTGATACTTTATGTGTATATCAACGCAAACCAACAACAACTGATCAAATGATATATGATATGTGGATGCAGTATCAAGATAATATTAATTAAATATGAATACAAAAACAAATACAAATACAAATACAAATATTGAATACAAATACGAATAAAAAAATACCTGACTAACAACACAACAAAATTCAATTCAATTGCTTCGTTGTGCTGTGCTGAGCTATGGTGTGATCCTGCAGTAGAAGAAATTTTGAAATAACCACACGAAAAAAAAGAAAGAAAAAAAAAGAAAAAAAGATAGAGATAAATAAATAACATCCTTGTGTAGAAAGAAGCGTTTATCCAATTGTCATTAGTCATGCTGTCATTGTCATTGCATTATGGTACAGTACGGTACGGTAACAGTACGAGTTTTTCCTTCAAACTTTCGTTAAATAGCTGTGCTGTATATTGCGCCATCAGTGGGTTGTATTTCTGTTACTGTAATATATTATAGTATAGAAGAAGAAAGAAAAATGTACACTATAGAATTACTATTACTATTATTATTTATGATTTTGCATTGTATCTATTTACAGTTCAGGATGGCACTCTTTCTTTTTAACTACTACAGTATGGTATATGGTATATTGGGTATATTCCTTTAAGTTACAGTACTATCATTATAGCGACTGTAATCCTTCATGATTTTGTTGCGCGAGTGTGGGTCGGTTGTACTGTAGTATTCTTTAACTGTTACTATTGATTGTCTTTATGATTATAAATTAATCCTCTTCATTTTTTTACTATTTTATTTCTTCTCATATAAACCTATTCATTCATTTCCATTTCTGTTTCATTTAACCCAGAATTACAGAGGGTTGATTTTTGACAATTTTCTTTTCTTCATATAAACCATTCATTTTCAATTCTGTTTCATTTAAACCAAAATTACCCCAATCATTCCATCCCACACCCTTTACGGTAGCATAGGCTAATGTTGCTGGTAATAATGAGGAACCTAACCATGACGCACCTGCCACTGGTCCAGCAAATTTTGCAACAACCACAGGCTTTTGTGATCGAATTTTAGATTAAAGTTGAAACAAACGGGGTGGGGAGTATATATGAGATGAATGAAACAAATACGACGAGTTATAGCATGTTGCAGCATCATGGACGGATGATAGTACAGTATGACTCGAGATTTTCCGTCTTGTTATGTAAGTCAATTATTTCAAGAAAGAAACAAAATATATATTAACTTACTACGAATGGTTCAAACCATGCAGTATTACTACCAACATAACTTGCATACGTGCCGTCTTTAAATTCTTGAAATCGTTTCTCCTCTGGATGGAGAGGACTGAAGTAGGCATCACCCGCAACATAGATTGTCACACCAGTAAATATAAAGAAAAATGTATGTGCTACAAATGCTGTTGGTGATTTTGCAAAACATAATTCTTTTTTATAGATACTTTTAAATAGACTTTGACTTGTATGATCGGTGATTGCTAAACATCCAGCAACACCCAAAATATGTTCTGTTCTTGTTCCCCAAAAGTTTTCACTACCACTAGTAACATCATTCGTCCTTCCCAATAATTTATTGATCGTCAATCCATAATCCATTTTTTGTGTCGGATGCTAACCGTATAAATGCAGCATAATATAAATATCATACATTAATATAAGTGTTAGCGTTGTTCTGTTTTGTTTTGTGATATGTGTTGTTTTAATTGCGATGCGTGAGAACAGGAATGAATGAATCTACTATTTATGCGTCGGGACGAGCTGTTAAGATAGAATGAAGCGATTGATCATATAAACGACTGAATGACTTTTCAACTGCATAGAATACAGAATCATATGCTCAGGAATTAGTCATATGTCACACTACAATACAATACAATACAATACACTACTAAGAATCAACAAAAAAAAAGTACTGTAATTCCCCCCCAAAAAAAGCAAAACTCACCTGAAGAAAATTCGACAAAAAATCAGCAACACAATAGGTGCCGAAAGTAGTAGCCATAGCTTGAGCGAGTGACATGATGATGATGAATGATGATGAATGATTGATGATATATGATTGATGACTACGAGTAAGTGCTATTAAGTGTATCTTCTTAAACGTATATGTCAGTACTGAAAAAGAGTTCTGTCAAGAAGTGATTTTGTGTCGTTTGAGTTTCTTATTATTACTACACTTCACAACCGGTATTAACAGCATCATGCATTCACCGTACGTCATTATCGAGTGATACTAGTATTTTTCAAAAGTGAAGCAATTGAAAAGAGAAGATCCAAAGAACAGAATTTTTGCTTTATCAGTGTATCAGTAGTTACACGTTCAAGTTCTGTTCAGTCCCGGATAAAGAATATTGCTAAAAGAACCTACATTATTTATCAAGCCTTTGTTTTTATGTTAATCTTATTATTACAAAGTGCCAATAAGTTTAAAGAAGTACAGTAACAAACCGTACAAAAATAGGAAAATTTTAGTCACGAGTTTCCATCACTGGCCTGTCAAAAAATCAACCCTCCTCTCTTTCTAGAAGTACACTAGTATCATCTATAGTAAAGTAGCATATAATGATAGTATAGGACCATACCATCCTCCTTGTGTTCATAAAAAGATCATTGCGCAATGAATGATGTCTACAACAACTCGGGCTAAGTAGTTATTATAACTGCTTAGAGTAGGCTAGTGTATCACTCTTATATCATATCTATCTTTGTCTTTATTACAATTAGTGCATTTAACTTTTACAGCGTAGTCTAGCTATCAATCGTTAGTCGTTCTTTACTACCATTATATTGTAAGAAACATTGTAATGATACTCTTGTTTGTATAACAGCATCATTCGTATTCACATTATTTGTAGTATTGCTATCGCTACCGCCACCATGATTGTTATTGTTATTTTGATTATTATTATTATGTCCAAATCCAATAGCACAATGTGGACGTTGTACACAAAGTAATATTAAATCACCAGGATGAACATTAATTGTATATTTATTATTATTCTTACTATTATCACCACCACCACCATCACCATTAAGAACTTTACGTAATATAACTTGTCCTTCTGGATCTTGTGATGTTAAATGTGATAATGTTGTTGCATTCTAAATAGTATGTATGTATGTATGAATGTATGAATGGTTGGATGGATGGAGAATTGAAAAGAAAGAAAAAAAAATCGGAAGAGAGAGAGAAAGAGAAGATTTCGTTTTCGTTTTGTCAGAGATTATCTTCGAAGTGTGTTTTTCCATTCTTAGCTACTTTAGAAGAGAATCAGACGCAAACACAAACACAGACGCAGACGCAAAAAAGGAAAAAGACGTACCCTAAACCAATCCCATTTTGATTTTATTTGTAATGGCCATATTTCCATTACCGGTTGCTCTTGTTCTTGTTCTTGTTCTTTTATTTCTGTATTTTCTTCATCTTTTATTGGTTTTATTTTTGCTTTTGCTTTATGATATGGCAATTGTAAATATATATTTGCACTAAAACAACCTTTATGGATTGATAGTGGTGCTAATTCATCGACATGTACTAATCCTTTTTTCCAACGTGTTGGACCAATCATTAATCGTGGTAAACCACCCCCCATACATTGTCTATTATTTTTATTTCTACTTTTATTTTTATCATCGCTGTTCTTGTTGATCCCACTTTCTGTACGTCGTCGTCGTCGTGCTAATCCTGCACCGTATGGCCATATTTCATCTAATTCTAATCGTAATAAATCTAATGGCCATAATCTTGGTTGATTCTGTTGCTGTTGTTGTTGTAGGTCATTTCTATCGTGATTATCATCATCGTTATTATTATTATTATTATTATTATTATCATCCAGCAATAATAATCCACGTCGATCACGTAATTCATTCCGTACTTCATTAAAATAGTCCTCTTCACCTCCATTATTATTTGCTGCAATAGCAATATTATATGGTGAATGTCTACCTAAAGTAAAGACATCGGAGGATTCTAATCCTTTCGATGTGGATATTTTCCAATTTTTCATATTTGTATTACTTGTATTTGAATTTGAATTAGTATTATTTGTTCCTTCATTGGCTAATTCATTTCCTAATTCACTAGCATAATTCGATGGATAAAAATTCTTTATTTTTAATGCTATTATTTCATGTGAAAATAATTTTTCAATATCCTGTAATTCTAATGAATTTCTGGTGACGACCATTTCATCATCACCACTAATTTCACCACTATCTTCTTCTTCTTCCTGTGCATTTGTATTCGTGTTATCTGACTTCATTGAATTTGTTGTCTTCGTGTTCATTGAAATCATTGGTAATGGTTTACCACCATATCTTGCACCATAATTTCTTTCCAGCCAATCAAAAAACATCCGTGTCCCATCCGCTGTTATGCTACTACGACCGCTATTACTACTACTGCTCATCATTCTTATTCTCGTCGTAGTAGTAGTAGTCCTGATTATACTTCTACTACTATTACTACTACTACCATATTCTGCTGCTACTATCCTATTACAGCCATTATTATTACCTGCTGCTGCTGTTGCTGCTAATATTAGCCTTCTTGCACTATAACAAGTTAATACTGCTGTTCGTCGTCTCATTAACATTTTGTTTGTTTGTTTGTTTGTTTGTTTGTTTGTTTGTTATGTGTGACTCGTTTATCTATCTATCTATGGATGAATGCCTTACAGTACTACTTTCAACTTTGTAAACATTGATTAGCTATGATCGCATTTATTTTGGTTGTTTGATGTTGCAGCAGTGATAATGTTATGCTGTTATGCATTTATGATTGTGATTACCGGTAGTCGTGCTGATGTCACTCTTCGTCGTTTTGCTTGATTTTATGAATGAATTGAATGCATACACTAATGAAAGTACTAACGTTAGTGGCGTGATTGAAAACAGCCCCCATGCACGACTGAGATATCATGGTTGTCGTATGTTTTCTTCGTTTTGATTGAACAATCTTTTCAAAAAATAGAATCGAATCGAAAAATCTCAAACAGAACGAAAGGCAGTAATGAGGTAGCTAGGCTGCACAGGCGATTACTGCCTACAGTACTTCAAGTACTGGTACTGCCTACAGTACTATGGGGCAAGGAAGTACGGTCAGTATATCAATCTTAAGATTTGATTTGATTTGATTTTTAAGTTGCTTACTATAATTATTTGATTTTCAACACAAAATTACGATTACATACATTAATTAATTAAGTAATAGATAAAGAAATAAATGTAGTCGCATATAATATGAATATTGTATGTCAGATCGAATAAATAAATGAAAGGAATTCGAATGAAGGAATCAATCATATTAGATCACAAGAATGTAAAATACCGTAACTCAACTACAATTGAATTATTTTGTTCAGTTAAAAAAAGAAACACAACCGACAAATGGCGACGACGATGATGATGATGATGATGATGATATAAAGATCAATCGATTATACTGTACACCATATTATTATACACCAAAGAGATATGTATTAATGTATAATGATATATTAAATCTATAGGAAGGATCTCTTTCTTTTTTTGACATGTAATTTTAATTTATTTGTTATTATGAATATAAATGTAGGAACGGCACTACATCATTTATTTGTGTGTCCTATACTTTATTATTATTGCCTAGATCATTATCATTGTCGTACTCGTAGTCGTCCTTGCCGCCGCTGCTACTAATACTACCATCACAATATACGATACTTTAATCTTCCAGACAGCACAGTAGACCATATTATATAATAATACTAACTCTTTTTCGTTTCGCATGCATGCATTTGTCAAGGGATTAATTTCACTAAATCTTTGATCTTCATTTTAACTTGCACTAGGCAGCCGTGCCCGCACTCATCACACTCGCACTACTCGGAGCAGTGATGGTATTCTGATCAAGAGCAACTGCCGTCTGCGACAAGACACGGCCATTCAAAGAGGAACCAGTAATGAATGTAGCAGATGTCTTGACCAAGAGGGTTCCCTCCATATGCGCACCTGCTTGCACCACAACCTTTCCTGCCACCGACCAGAAGATGTTCTTTGCTAGTACACCACCAGCAAGAAGCACTTTAGTGTTTGCAGTTTGTGTCAGGTCGTTGGATGTTTTAATGATGAAGATGTCCGTTGCGCTGCCACTGAACTTGATAGATTTTCCGATGGTAACACCTGTGGAGAAAATGTAGACACCCTTTGTTAACTCCAAGCCACCAATTTCGCCTTTGTTGATATTGTTGTAAAATTCATCCGGTTGAGTACGTCCTTGAGTGTCGACATATGCAGTTTCCATGTTAGAAACCGCGGTGGACAATTTAGTAGGAGTAGGAACGGCGTAGTCCGACGCGTAGACCTTTCCTACGACCTCCGTAGATGTCGAAAATTCATTAGTACCATCTGCGGTCAAACCAAAACCAGTCATGGCAGTCGCAGCGATAGGCGAGACGGCGATATCACCGGTAATTGTTGAGGTGACCAGGTTGGTGATACCAGCCTTTGAGAGGATGGCGAAGTTACCAGCATCTCCCAGATTGACCGGGTCGGGGTCGGTCGCTGCTGTACGATCCTTAACAGCATAACTTGTAGATGTGGCGTCGCTGGTGGTGTCTTGAAGACGACGTCCACTAAGAAAACCGACACGTTCTTTCAATGCACGATGGATTGAAATAGAATCAAATGATGGCATATCATTATCTTCAATGTCTTTACTTTCTAATAATTTACGGCGATTACTACTGGTACATTCTTCATTCGGAATGAAGGTCATGCCCCCCATAACAATATGGTCTTTGTTCCATGAAGCACGACCGGTGGTAACAGGTTCAATACTACTAACATTATCAGTATCATCAGTGATAACTAAACGTGCATCAGTTCCTTTTTCATTCGCTAACCACATGCTAGCAATATCATCACTAGCGACACAATTACCAGCCATAATTTTTGTAAAAGTTTCTCCATCAGTGGTTGTTTCTTCATTCATCATAACACTTCCAGTTGTTTGGAATGTTGTTCCTTGTGCCTGTACTGTAACAATCTCATCACTACCGTCCTTGACCTTCATTACACCGGTTTCCATATCAACAATGGTATCCTTACTGTTCCTGACAGCCACCACAGTACCAACAACAGTTCCAATGAATAAGAGAACACAAAGGACAGCAAGTCCATATAAATTCTTCTTGATTTGTTTGTTATCTTCTTTCAAGCTTTGAAACTGTGCACCTAGTGAAACAGATTGTTCTCTTGATAAGTGTCCTTTCCCATCAACGTCCATGTTCTTTGCAATACGTTCAGCGTCGGTTAAATATCCCTTCTCGGCTTGATCCCATTTGATACTCTCCTCCGTTTGCTCAACGGGCAATGGTGATTTTTTAGTTGTCGAAGTCATGATGATTGATGATTAGGGAGAGATAAGGTGTTGTTTTTGTTTCCAGAACTTCTCGGTTGGGAAGAGGTTCCGTTGTGTTTTGTGAGGTTTGAATTTGTGTTGGTAAATGATCTTGGTTTTGAAAAGTTGATCGTAGTCTTTGTAGAGAGGACTATCAGATTGGGAATGGACATTATCATCTCAATCATTTTGACAACAGCTTGAGTAGTTTTCAACGGAGTCGAAAACGATTCAATTTAGCTTGAGTAGTATTAGGTACTTTTTATATCGCTCGGGCCAATTACGTACATTTTTAAAACGACTTAAGGAGCGAAGAATGATGTGCGTAATATTGAGTAACCGTATACAATTACGGTAAGAGCAGACTTTACCTTCCGGGTAGTATCAAGCAGTTCATCAATACAGCACTGTAGCACGGGCCGATGAAATCCAAAAAGATTTAAACAAACGATGATGAGCTTTTTTTAAAAGACATAGAATGATAATATATATTTTCGAATACGACGACGCGCTGGTTCTTTTCCATCCCCAACTGCATGCATATGCCCTTGGAGAACAAATTTTCCTGTACACTTTTTATTATGCTATATTGAAGCTGAAAATACGGTTATTGAGTAATGCCGTATTTTCTATAGGAGTGTCGACGAGTCGACTCATATGTGAATAGCGCGACGACTATGTACAGTAAAGGCAGAAAGAACGTTAAGTAACAATTTCACGTCTGCTTTTGAAAATGCGTCAAATGTACCTAATCGCAATGATGATGTAAAAAAATAAAATAAAATCATTAATGTACTTGAATGTGATCGATCGGAGAGTATGTTTCGTGTACTTGTAACTTAGTTGATCTACGTCGTACTAGGTACGTATGTTAGAACATGGCATGATACGTATGCTTCTTTGCATCGAAACGAGCTTAAAATCAAGCTTCAATTAAATTAATAAGGCACACAGTAACACCTCACAACGACAACGATGGCAAAACAAAATCGATCGATTCTTTCCAAAAAAAATAGAAACATTAGAGGGTCAAACAACAGTAAAGTATAGTAGTTGTAATATTAGAGAAATATCTTTTTACTATGAATAGGAACGGCACTTAATTTATTTCTTTTCTTGTACTTTGTTATTATTGCCTGGATCGTTGTCGTCGATTTCGCCTCGCATTTTCATGGCATTGATTATGCTTCAGTGATTGCATTGCTCTGTAGGTTAACCGCCGTCTGTGACAAGATACGGCCGTTCAAACTTGAACCAGTAATGAATGTAGCAGATGTCGCGACCAAGATGATACCCTCCATATGTGCAGTTGCGCCAACATAAACTGTTCCTGCAACCGACCAGAAGATGTTCTCTGCCTTCGCACCGCCAGCGAGAATCACCTTGGTAGCCGCAGCTTGTTTAAGACCCTTCGATGTCTTGATAATAAATACATCATCAGGACCTCCGGTAAATGTCATAGAGCTTGTGATGCTAACTGGTGTGTTGAAAGTGTAGACACCACGTCCCAAATCCAAGCCACCAATTTCGCCTCCACCGATATTATTGTAGGCGCCATTAGATGCCAAACGTGATTGAGAGTCAGTGTATGCAGCCTGCATGTTACCAATCGCGGTGGTCAATTTAGCAGGAGTGGCTTCGGTGTTGTAGTCCGCTGCGTAGATCTTTCCATTAACCACAGAAGACGTCGAAAACCCATCTGCGACTTGCTTGATCAAGCCAAAGCCAGTAACAGCGGCCGAAGTGATGGGCGAGACGCCCATATCGCCATTAACATCTGAGCCCGCCCCTCCGGTGATGCCAGTTTTTCCGAGGATGACATAGTTGCCGGCAGTTCCGAGGTTGACCTTGTTGGGATTGTTAATCAATTGATTGGTGGCATACGATCCGCCATCTTCTAACACTCTATCAATAAGGCGACGACCGCCAAGAAAATCGACACGTTCTTTCAATGCACGATGGATTGAGATAGAATCAAATGATGGCGTATCATGTAATTTACGACGATTGCTATCGGTACATTGTTGATTTGGAACGAAGGTCATACCACCCATCACAATATGGTCGTCATTCCATGAAGCACGGCCAGTGGTGACAGGTTCGATACTACTAACAGTATCAGTATCAGCAATAACTAAACGCGCATCAGATCCTTTTTCATTTGCTACCCACATGCTAGCAATATCTTCACTTGAAACACAATGTCCAACATTAACTTTCTTGAAAGTTTCTCCATCTGTTGTTGTTTCTTCGTGCATCAAAACACTTCCAGTTGTTTGAAATGTTGTTCCTTGAGCCTGTACAGTCACGATGTCAACACCACCGCTACCATCCTTGACCTTCATTACACCAGTTTTCATATCAACAACAGTATCCTTACTATTCTTGACAGCCATCACAGTACCAGCAACAGTTCCAATGAATAATAAAACACAGAGGACTGCTAGTCCGTATAGTTGATTCTTGATTGTTTTATTATCTTCCTTCAAAGTTTGATACTGTGAACCCAACGATACAGCTTGTTCTCTTGTTAAATGTCCCTTTCCTTCTACGTCCAAGTTCTTTGCAGTACGTTCTGCTTCTGACAAATATCCCTTTTCAGCTTGATCCCACACAATACTTGCGCGAGACATCGCTTTCTTTTCACTTGCCGAAGTCATGATGATACAGTTGCGGTTAATAAGGAGAGATAGTGTGTTGTTTTTGTCTGACACTTCTGTTTTGGAAGTGGTTCGTTTTAGTTTTGTGAGCTTTGTATTTACGTCGTATTTTGGTTAATGTTTTTGTTCTTAAAAAACGGCGTCGCCGTCGGCGTCGCCGTCATCTGCAGAAAGTCGATCTTCTTTGAAATCGATCGTGTTCACATTAGCTCGGGCCAATTTAGCCGAAAACAATGAATTGGCTTGAGTAGTATTGAGTGCGTCTTTACAGCTCAGGCCGATGTACCAGTAGTCGTGAAGTTCTAGTATCAGCTTGAGCAGTGTTAACTTCCTCTTGCATTTTATGTTAAACTCCTAAGCCTCCCTCGATATTTTTATTATTCTTAGAAAACAAATACTTCGAGATTAATTCCAGCCGACGTTTAGATTTGTAATCAGCCTTGCTTGGGGGTGGTAATAGTTGCATATATATATATAGCTCAGGCCGATATGTAGTAGTCGTGAAGTCCAAACCCGTCATCTACTGTAGAATCAGCTTGAGTAGTATAATTGCATTCTTCTCTATGCATACAATTAGAGAGTAAAATTGTATGAAAGAGAATTATGTTAGACCGCATACGTGTCCGCTATTTACAAACGCTTTTCCGTCGCGGCGGATGTCGGAGTCGACGTGTAACGCAGGAAGAGAATGACGCGACTACCACGGCGGATGTCGGAGTCGACGTGTAACGCGGTAAGAGATAGCTTCCTTTCCGTGTTGTTCTTTTCCATTCCAGTTTTTTCCTACTTAGTATGATCTCGGCGCTACAACGACGCGACAAATCAAAGGATCACATGCTTATCGCGTGATTTAAAAACAGTTAGAAAATTGATCGATTGTATGGTATAACCATACCTTTATGTATATGATCATATACTATAATATTATACCTACCACAATCATGCGCCGTTCTTTTTTTTCCATTACAGTAACTTACTGTAATATATACTACATATGATTATTGATTATATACTTTTTTGATACAACGACGCGACTAATCAAACGATGAAGAACGGAAAATCAAACAGATGCATGGGCAGAAAAGATACGGGCCACAGTTCTTGATACAGGACGGGATCATGCTTGGTTGGCTACAGAGACAAGGACGCTTAATCGCGGACGTCTCAGCAGCAAAACAGAAAGAAATGATATCGTTGGTGAATATGGAACGAATGAAAAACCCAAATAAGTGAACAAAAACCCTTCCGTAACAGAACCATCAATCTAACCCAACTATGGATGTATGTATGTATGTATGTATGTATGTATAATGTATGGTGGTAGTAATTATTCATTATTCTGGTCTGTTCTGATGCATGGTAATGATAATGATTGCTTTTTGAAACTTTCTTTTGGTATACAGTAGCCGATGATGCATGAATGCATGAATCAAGAACGAAGAATATGACCGACAACGACCCGGCGACCCTTACTGCTGCTACTGCTGCAACTGAGTAATTCGTCTTGATGATAATAGTGCTATTAAATTATTAGTCAGACAGCACAGTACAGTAGTACAGATAACGAATGGTTCGATTTCAAAAAAAAATATCAATAATAACACATTGATTACCACGAATTATCGAAAATTGTCATACGTTCATTTAATACTTCTTCCCATGATGATGCTTTGCCAAATAATGTCTCAATATCAATCCAACAAAAAGGATTATTCTCTGTACTACTTTGCTGTTGTGCATCATCCTCATCATCAGCACCATTTTTATTATTTCCACCCGCCATTTTCCAAAATGATTTGTTGTGTTCTACTTTACCAAGATTGGTGTTATAAAATTCTGGCATTACCAATTGTTCAAACTGTAATGATTTTACTAGAAATGTTTCTAATTGAAGGTTCGTTGGACAGAGCAATGGAAATATCATTGTTGTTGTTGTTGTTGTTGTTGTATTCACATTCTCATTCAAAGTGTCCTTCTTTGTTACTTTTTCACCATCACCATCACCATCACCAGTATTATTATTATGTGTTTTTAGTAGTAGTTGTGTATGATATTCTTGTAGATCTGTCCATGTTTGTATTCTTGAATTTGAATATGACATTGTTGCATCATATTTTTTGTGTGTAGATGGATAGGCAGACACCCATCCCCGTTGATATACTTCTTTCATAATTAACTTATAGGGTATATCATCTACCTTTCCCTTGTGATGTACACTAATATCGGCACCTTTTTGGTGTGAATATGCACATGTATTTGGTGTCCGATCCATACCAAGTACCTTACAATACAATTCGGTTGATATACTATTATAATAATTCTCATTCGGTAATTGAAAGTAATTCAATATTTCAACTTTAGAAGCACTATTAGCAGTAAGAGTTTTTGTTGTTGTTGTTGTATTTGGATTTATTGATGTTGACGATAAATTGGATGATGATGATGATGATGACGATTCGTCCAATCCAGGTAATATATTTCGTGCAAGTTGTAGTGTTTGATGTATATTTGTATAAATTCCTGTATTGTACCAATTGGGACGTTGAATAAAGTGATCCCACAGAAAGGGCCACATTGGTTGATTATCAGTTATTTTTTTTGCTTTTTTCATTCTTTCTTTATAGGTACTGGGCAACCAATCAGAATATCGTCGATAGGCGCCCACAATAATCAATTCATCATAGTCTAAATAATCAAGAAATATTGTGTGATACATTTGAATCGTGACTTGTAATTTATCTAACTGATAACTATACCCTTCATCGGAATCAATGATATTCATTTCTGTCATCTTCTTCATAGTAGTGCCCTGCCAACATTTCTCAATAATTCCCTTCTTTGTTTCATCCTCCGCCAATTCATCTTGAATTAATGGCATTCTTATTTTTTTCTTTCTTCTTAGATAATGATAATGATGATGATGATGGGTATGCGCCTTTCGTATCCAACGGTAATTTTTTATAAAATTCACAAAGGATGCATGATTAAATTAATTAAGTTATTCTAACTTTCGCCTGATGTGACATCGGAATAACGGCTACTGTAGCACAGTGGTAGTGCATTTGACTTGTAATCAAAAGGTCCGCAGTTCAATCCTGCGCAGTAGCTATCTGGATTCCTTTTTTTTCTTTTTATCAATCCCTAAAATGATTATATTATGGATGCTTAGGGGTCGGTCCTTGTAAGAAAGTTGTAGGAAAAGAGGGCAGAGCACCAAACTTTGGAATAAAATCAACAGACAGAACTACTAACACACTAACGTGCTCACTTCAAATGAGATGAAACAAATTGTGGTGTGTAACAAAGGTAGGTAGGGGGTAAACACTAGGAATCCTGCATGCAGCAAAATAGGAAGTAAAATAGTGTATGTATGTGATAACTGAACATCACCCTAATAAGATATATAATATACTTCTATTCTATTATTCTTTTCACCTGCCACACTTAAAGTGGGAAAAATTAAGGAATGTATGTGTTTCATTATTTTGTCTCTCTTTTGCTCCACTACAAATGCATATATATCACACTCTCCTATTCTGATAATAGGAATAGTATTTTGGAAAACTTATTAGTTTTGAAGATATTTTTGATTGATGTTTGTAGTGTATGTTGTTAGTTGGGTTAGCTTATCTCTCATGAAAAAATGATGATGATAATCCTATTCTTTTAAGATGGAGCAAATTATCTATACTCTATCCATGTGCTGCTAGCCTACCATGTCCACATATTTATCTATGTGTGTGGATGTGTGTGTGTGTGAAAGAGAGAGAGAGAGGGAGAGAGAGGGAGAGAGAGAGAAACAGAGGTAGAGAGGGGTAGAGTAGCACTTCATACTTTATTCACAAATCAGTTAGTTATGCCTCATAGTTGAGCAAGGAAGACCTAGCAAATTATTATTAACCAGACCTCCTGCTACAAACTACTACTGACAGCATAAAACCAACCAACCAACACACAAACACACACACAACATATTTTGTGATGTCCACTCAGATGAAGAAGCAGCAGCAGCAGCACATGCCACTAGGGGGTAAACTGATGTAAATTAGAGTTAGGTAGGTAGTACATGCTACCTTGTCTGAGCCAACAAACAACACTCATCATTAATTGACGTAAATGTGAGTATTTTCATTCTTTTTACTCACCAGATACATTTTAGGTGGGAGATTCAAAAAGAATTTGGAAGTATCTGTGGTTTGCCTGTTAACATTGCCTAGGAAAATCATGATGTGAGCTCACTCTTCCTTGCACAATAGGATAGTATATGACGTGGTCCAGTCCTGGGTAACTTGTGGTACATTTTGAAAAATCAAAGCACTAGCTATTGTGAGAGCAAAGGAGCAAAGAAACCACAGGTACCAGAACACTAACAATAATAATAACAATAGTAATAATATGTATATTTAACTTAAAGTAACCTTCCGGTTTGATGGACTGCTATGGCCACAAACAAACGCACAAAGGTGCAGCACCTGGGTAGGCACCACCTACTTAAGTTTTGATCTATTTGGTTTAGTGTGAAATATCCTCCTGCTGTTGTAGTCTGTCTGCTCCAAAATTGCCTCACTGGTTGTTCTATTTTTTTGACAATGCTCTGTCGTTATCCGTAGTAGCTCCTCGTACCCATAAGAGGATGGATATTACTCTTTGTAGGGATGTATCCGCAATGCAAATCTCTGGAACACTAACAATACCGTGTTGAAGCTTGCCTGCTTGCATAGAAGAATACTCTCCAAGATGTCGCATCAAAAAAAAAAAGCGCACACTTTAATTGTGTAATAATGCAGGAAGAAAGATAATGAAGATGAGGGTCCACCCAGGGGCATAGAGGTGCAGCTGTTATTTATCTAGTAGGAGTTGATTGTACAACACAAACATGATATCTTTATCTTCCAAAAAACACGTCGTCAAACATACCCTTTGATAATATAGGTCCTCTTTAAAGGCTCTAGTAATAAATCAAAATTTAGCTCATACTCTACTATCCAATCTGCAATCCTCCTCTCTTATGCATCTCTTGTGGCAATTTAAATTTGCCTACTACCATTCCCATACAACCTCATAGAATATTCCTCCATTGACCAAATCCAACTGCATCTCTTCCACTCTCTTAACAGCTTTCAAGCTATAAGGAATTTGGTGGTATTTTACGCGTGTTAAAAATACGCGATAATTTGGAGAAGAAATTTTCCAAAATAATATGAAAATCTTTGGAAGCTGATAATAATAAAAGTAAAGGTGCAAAACAGTACAGATTTGACGCAAGTGAGGATCGAACCGGCGTCTATACATTATTATGAGACGGTATGTGACCAACTCAGCCACAAGCGAAGATGCGTTGATTCGTACAGATGTGTAAATATTTTAAGTGTTTATATTTTAAAAAAATCGCGCAGAAAACAACTGAGAATATTTCCACTGGCTTTTGCACGCGCCGGGTTCAATCCCCAACGGTCAACCGCGAATACTCAATAGGTTCTGGTCACTAATTAATTTTTTCGGGCTTATTACAGCGTAGGTGCGGCCCATACAAAGCAAACGGGACTTCTATTGAGTATATAAAAAGACACGCGCCGTTGAACGGAGACGTACTGTGTCTCAATAGAACTGTTTTAGTCCCATTTTTGAGGGAGAAGCACCCCCTTGAAAAAAGGACCCCTTTTTCATGCCCCATATATGGGGCAATAGCTTGAAAGCTGTTAAGCGTACACATAGTACACATATATGTATTCAATTTTGTCTAATAAGTTTGTATTAAATATATTGATATTCATTGAGAGATTCGATTAGTTACATTTCCATTGTCATGATGATATGAATGTGATTTCTTTAATTAATTCTAATGCACATGATATAATTTTCATAACACAAGGTATTGCGCAATCAAAAATGTCATTGTGAATGTTCCTACCTAGGATTAGACCCTGTCATATGAATCTCTTTGATCTGTGACTATGAGTAACATTATTACCTATTATATTTAGCAGTTGATAGGCTTCATAAGCTGTGTGTGTTTGAGGATGTAAAGAATGAATGCTGCCTGTCTGTTTGAAAGCTTATTACCAGCAAATTAAGTGTTAGATGGGTCATCTTTCGTCATATGTTGTTGTAGGCTTAAACATTATCTGTCTCTGTTCAGCAAAGATATGATGCATAACACACAGACACACACACACCATACAAAGGCATGCATGCTGTACTGTGGTTGAAAATGCATGATGCCATCCATTTCAAGGCGGAAGTAAACTGACTAAAATATCGGGCAAATAGCTACTACTACAACATGAGGGGGGATCAATATAATGTAGTAGTGACTAAAAAGGAAGAACAAGAAGAGGAATTTTGTGTGCAACCAAATCAAACCACATGGTTCAATTGGTTGTTGTGGGGGATTTTATGTGGAGTTTAAAAATAACGGATACATCATAGCACAATAATTCCAAGCGATCAACATTATTAGAGGTGCATAAGAAGAGAGGAGACTATAGATCAGCAAGTTCGTGTAAGTGTCACACTTGGGTCTTTCCATATGCTGTAGCTTCCTTCTAACACATTTGTTGCTCACACATGTTTCCATTGCACTACTGCCTGTGTACTATAACTGCTCACTCAGACCAAAGGTGCTGATGAAAGGATAATATAATATGCTGAAAAAAGAGAGATAACCAAACATCTACACAGCTAGTGAGAGGAAGTTTACAACAATAAGCATCTCCTTATAAAATTACTTTTCTCTGTAAAAATATTGTGAGTGTCTGCTTGTACAAAATAATTTCAGTAGCTGGTAGGTCTGTTCTCTAGCAACATGTACATATATAATGAAGTAGTAAGCATACAAAAAGCAATAATAATACTGGATTCATGTGAGTTACTAAATTTTGAGAGCACGCCTAGCCTGCTCAAAATTTTGCTGATGGTATTCTTTGTGTTTTTTTGCTCATATAAACTACTGTGTGTGTGTGGTGTTTCTTGTAATGGTGTCATTTTGCGGAGGTGCATTATCTATCCTTGTGCAGGTCCGTCTGATAAAATTTTGTACAATGTAAATAATCATCTTCGAGGTGGCTCATACCACAACATCTCTCATCCCTACTAATATAGATATTATTATCAGCACTCAGCTAGCAGATAGTGCTTTTGCCTGAATCTCCCCAGAAATATACATTCATCCGGATCTCCCAAGAAATCTCTATTATCTCTTGCTAGCAATTTTACTAACAGGCATGCCAAATGCAAGGACAATTGTAGGATACATAGCTGTGGTGCATAGTGATCAAGAACTGCAACATGAAATACTGCACAAGTGTAAGTAAGCCTATAGTGCACATGTGCAGCCGAATCAACCTCAACAATCATCCCGTCCCATCAACCTCTTTTAACAGGATTCAGGTTATGGCGCCCCGCGGGGCGCCACTTTTTGGGGTGTTTTTTTTGTAGGGGCATATTTCCCTCAAAAAATGGACTTACACCCCCCTATTGAGACACAGCGCGTCTCCGTTCAACGTCGTGTGCTTTCTTATTAAGTGAAAATACGCGAAATTTCTTTGTATTGGACGCACCTACAGCGTTTATACGAGGCAATAATAATAAATCGGAAGAGCCCTTGTGGGAAAATTTGCGGTTTGCGCTAAGTATCAAGTTCAGTATGCCTGCGCGATTATTTATTTTTGTTTAAATACCCAAAATGTGTGTGGGTCAGTATGAATCGAATAACTGCCCTTGTGGTTGAGTTGAAAAAAATCCATTGATATGGATGAACAGCACTTAGTTAGAGTTGCTAATGCGTCAATTCTTAATTTATTTTGTCATTCTCTTCACATGTATTCGCACCTCCAAAGATTTTCATCTTTTTTTTGAAATTTCTTCTGCAAATTAACGCGTGTTATTAACACGCGCAAAATCGCAAAAAAATCCTTATAACAGGAATCCTGTTAACAGGATTCCTGTTATAAGGAATTTTGCAGTATTTTACGCGTGTTAATAACACGCGTTAATTTGAAGAAAAGAAATTTTCAAAAATAAGATGAAAATCTTTGGAAGCTGATAATAATAAAAATACTGGTGCAAAATTGTACAAATTTGACGCATGGAAGAATCGAACCAACGTTCGTATTTTCACTCTCGGTGCTGTATTGCCAACGCAACCACATCAATAGTTACGTTGATTCGTAAGCCTTCATAAATATTTTGAGTATTTGAATTATAAAAAAATCGCGCAGAAAATCACTTAGAATATTCCTCGCACTATTACACGTGCCGGATTTGATCCCCAACGGTCACCGCGAATTTTCCTACTATGGCTCTTCCGATTTATTATTATTGCTCGATATTATGCTGTAGGTGCGGCCCATACAAAGCAAACGAGACTTCTATTGAGTATATAAAAAGACACGTGCCCTGATTCGGAGACGCGCTGTGTCTCAATAGGGGGCTGTAGGTCCATTTTTTGAGGGAAATACACCCCCACAAAAAATTGACCCCAAAAAGTGGCTCTCAGCTGAGAGCCATAACCTGAATCCTGTTAATCCATTGGTAAAGAGAGCATCCAATATCAATTATCATTGGCATCAGCACTTATTCTATGCTGTTTCCCTTACTCACTCACGTGCCACAATACTGATCTCTCTCTCTAAGACATTTAGCTTTGAACTACTACTACAGAAAGACTAAATGGTATGTACAGTACAGAGAGCCACGCGGATGCAGCAGATTAAAATATTATCACGTATTCATGCGTGTTGTTGATGATATTCTAGTTGGGATCATGTATGCTATTATTATTACTAATTCAACTTGTTATTATTGTTGTTGTTGTTGTTGTTGTTGTTGTTGCTGCTGCGTGTGTTGTTGTTTGTGATTTTGTGTGCGTGATGATTTCTGGTCAGTAATTATTTTTGTTTGTTGTGTGCCTTCCACAACAGCGGATTATAATTTATTCAACAACCACAGAAATAAAAAAGTGGTAGGAGGTAACTACAATGCTCTAGTATACTATAAGAATGCTAGTGTACACGACCCAGAAGGTGTTGTCCTCTGCAACATTTTCAAATGAGATATATATTGTTGTTCATTTCTGGTCAAAAATCTTGTTGTTTGTGTGCCTTCCACAACAGCAGATTTTAATTTATTCAACAACCACAGGAACAAAAAAAAATGGTAGAAGGCAACTACAATGCTCTAGTACACTTTGCGGATGACAGTGCACAGGACTCAGAAGGTGTTGTCCTCTGGAACACTTTCAAATGAGATATTTTGTTGTGTGTACACCTACATTTTAAATCCCTAAAATGTGTGCTGTGTGTGAGCCTACATTGCGACATACCAGTAGGCTTACAAGACTAAGGAATGCAATAGTTGTCCATTCAATAGGTCAAGTGTATATATTTGATGCTAAAGTAGTTATTATATACTAGACTAACAAATACTAGTAAAATTTGGGCATGATTTAGTTTTTATATAAGCATAATTGGGCATGACTTAGTGTTTATACAGGCATATTAGGGCATGATTCAGTTATTATATTCGTACTCTACCAATAATCATAAAACAAATACATCTCGTTAACAAAATTTAATACAGAAGACCGGTTCACACGGTATGTATTTGTTAACGCGAGCTGACTGTACCATGAAAGTAACTAGAATCACTCGCGCTACGTAGTATGGTACCGAGCTAAAAACGCGTAACAAGACTGGTACTTTATAAAAATGAGCTCTACATAAGGAAATTTAAAAATTAAACAATTTTTACACGATCATACGCATAAAGCTTCAACGTCGCCGTCGTCGTCATTGTCGTCCTCATCAACATCGTCGTCATCATCATTATCATCATTTATTATATCGGTATTGTCAATATCATCATTATCTGCTGCTGCTGCCGTTGTTGTTGTTGTTGATAATGTAATTTTTGTTCCTAAATTATAATTCTAATTATAGTTGCAATTCATTACTAGATCCAATACACTCAGAACAAAATTTCATATATGGATGTTTCTCAATTAATAATTGTATCACTTTTTGTTTATATTCATCACTAGTCGAATCCCATATACATTCTTTTGATTTGTCATGTTTTTTATTTGTGGTACGTGGTTGATAATAGGGTACTGGAAATCGACGTGAATGTAATTTATCTTTCATATAATGAATATAATTTTCTAATGGGAATGGAGTAAAACATTTTAATTCAATATTAGTATTAGTAAATTTATTACTAAATCTCCCATCACCTAATCGCTTCATATAGACCTTATCTATTGCTTTTTGAATAGTTATTTTACTTTCGTTTTCATCACATTCATATTTTTTATTGAAATGAGAGGCCATACTCATTAAATGTTGTATTGGTTCACGACATGGTACATGTAATTCTAATGTTAATGTTGAATTGTTATTATTATTATCTTCATTTTTTTGATTTAAATTATTTATTAATTCTGGCCAAAATTCCCATTCTTTTTCTTGTGATATATAATTACAATCTTCATAACCAATTTCATTCATAATTCCTTTAGGAACTTTACCACGATCATATTTTCCTTTCCCATTGTTATTATTATTATTATTATATTCTTTATTATTTTTTGATACTTCTGATATAACATCTATGTTATGTCCAGGTATTGTGATATTATTATGACGGCCACGACTATTAAATTGATACGCATCATAGGAATATCCTTTATTACCACAGACATTGTCATAGGTTGCTGCCATCCTTCCATTTAAGTTACTTCCACCAGTTTTAGGAAAATGCAAATGACCGTAAATTATATTATTTGAGTTTGTTTCTGAATCTAATAATAATGATGATGATTTCGTGGTTGTTGATTGCTGCATTGTCGTTGTCGTTGAATGCGTAGTAGTTGATGATGTAATCGGCTTTAGCTGGTAGTAATTTGGTAGCATTCCCTGAGCAATAAGTACTACAGTACTGACAAGTACTATTATTACAACCACAAGGAATGACTTGGATGTTGTTGTTTCTATTCCCATCATATTATTATTATTATTAGTATGGAACTATACCGTTCCTACAGCAATAAGAATATAGTAGTTGACGTTGACAATAACGATGTCTACGATTTAAAAGGAAAATAATAATAATAATAATAATAATAAAGTTTACGGAAGAAAAAAAGGAAAAAAGCTTCAGTTGAGTTTTGATGGGATTGACCGTTGAAAGTGTTATTACGCGCGTTAAATATTATCGCGCTTAACCCCGTGGACAAAGTGCGTTCGCTGGAGGAAGTACTAAGTTAGTCTAATAAAATCGAAATAATTTATACTGTATTAGCTGACATAGTACAGACAGAAGTCAGAATAATTTATTTTTTCAAAAGGATGTACAATTACGTATTGAACATAATGTTTTTAATAGATTTTCATCCCTTCGAAATATATTCGTTGTTCGCTAATGTCAAAACGTTGCGTTACGCGTGTGTGTTTTTTACAATGCAAATGAAAATGAAAATACGCACACAAAAAACAGCAAAATTAAATATCCTCAACAACACGCAACAGCTCCTTCGCCGACAGCAACAAACAACGCAAGTCTTTTTTTAATCCTTGTCCAACTACTACCGGTACAACAAGTTAATTTCTAACTCGTTCGTTTTCCAAATAATTAATTACTAACTAGATCCAAGATGTCCTCTTCTTCTAATATTGGTGAATTTACCAGTACACGTGCTAATAGTGTATTTGAATCACATAAAAAATATTTAGAATGGAGAAAGAGTGAATGGTCATCCCGTGGTGAAGCAGCACTTGCGAAACGTGTTGCAGCTCGAGCAACAACACATAAAACATGGCGTCAAATGAAAGGTTTCCAATTAATGGCACATGAAATGAATCATCCTGGTAATAAACCATTTGTTATTGGTATGGGGTAAGTTTTCATATATATTATAGTGAAATCGTTTGTCGTCATCGTCATCGTCATCGTCATCGTATTAAAAAAAAGGAGGTGAACTACCGTTATCATTTCGTTGGGGATGAGATCTACAGTACCCCCTTTTCACATGCGATATTATTTGGGGGATCAATTTTTTAACTAGAATTTATGTGCATATTTTATTTGAAAAATCCTGTTTTGAAATTGGGGGAGGGGAGAGATATGAGAAAAAAATAATTTATGTGCACATCCATTTTCGATCAAAAAAATCTCTTTTTCTCACACTCGTTGTTGTTGTTCTTATTCTTTCTTCTTTCCTTTTTATTCATTCATTCCCTTTCACATCAATCTTTTCATATACGTATTAAAAAAATACGCGGTGGTACCTAACGAAATAAATATAATATAATCAAATCATTTTCATTTTCATTTCACACAAACACAGTGTTATGAGTGCATTATACTTTTATGCATTTATGAGTCAATCTGAAGAATCTCGTTCGAATTCAGAATATTGGTCTAAATATCACATGAAGAAATAAATATAAGATATTACATATTTACATATTTTCTCTTGAAAGGAATACCTAGACGATAGAATGAAAACGAACAAGGAACATGAAGGAACACGAGAAAGGAAAAACATAATATTATAACATATTATATCAATGTAGAACAAATAATAGTAACCAATATAATATTATTCTAGTTTTGTGGATTTGATGACACGGAAGAAAGCTCTATATATCTTTTATATTAAACGAATGAATGAATACGAATCATCGAATCGTTCATTTTACATGTATGCGTGTGCTTACTGCGTCTAACGAATACTTATTATTGTAGATCGTAGATCGGTATGTATTTAAGCACTGTATGGTATGATTGCAAAAAGAAATTCGTTTTCTACTACTAGTAGTCACATTGTATTAGAATAGAATTGAATACGATGATGATGCCAGGAGTACGATAACACAGTATGACCACCTCCTCCAAAAATCCCAACCACAATGACAAAAAAAGAATTGTCACATCGTCGTGCTGTTTTGCTGTTGCTTATACTTTACTTCGTTCATTGTTGATGTCGGGAACAACAACACAAGTTGTTTGTGTCTTCGTCGCCGCCCGACCGCCCGTCACGACAAAGAATCACTACAACCAATAATGAAGCACAATAGGCTACTGCACTGTACAAAATTCTTGATTCTACTATACTACACTGCTAATAGAGAGGCTCCACATCAGTATCACAATCTAGGTAGGGAGTTAGCTACTGATTGATTGGTACAAACTAACCATTATCGGAGCAAAAAGTAAGAATACCAATAAATAATAATATGCTAATTCTTTGCTTTTGTCTACTGTGGTACTCAGTATTATTATTATTATTATTATTATTATCTTCTACTGTACATGGCATGTATCGCTGCCGTAGTACGTACATACGTTCGATGGTATGGCATGATAGTATGCGACGCTTCCATTATTTCGTTGAATAGCATGCATACCGCTGCTGTAGTATGTACATACGTCCGATGATATGTCATGATAGCATGCGATGCTTCAATTATTTCGTTGCTAGCTTATTTCTCTACTTTTACGATTACATCACTACCTATCTGCACGCAATTAAACATTTGTACAATTGCACCGACTAGAATGAAAGGATGAAAAAATATATAGCAACTCCCCAAAGTCTAGCACTGCTACTACTACTAGTACATCACCATTCGTGACGACAGCGCCGACAGAACTCACTCAACCCCCCCCCCCCCCCCCCCTCACCCCTCCCTACAACTATCACCAACAATATTATTGTTCGGCAACGAATGAATCCGATAGATGATGATTGATTCGCAGTTTTGTGGTGATGATAATGGTATTAAAACGATATTGATATCAAACTTTCTAGTTGTGTGTGAGAAAACAGCAAATCGATTTCGCGCGATCGAGCCTATACTACTGTACCAGGTACCCTGTCTGTTCGATGCGATGCGATGCGATCATTTCGATTTTATTCATTCACCCGGTAGTTCCTAAATTATCGATTATTATTCTGATTGATCCTCGCCTTTATGTACTTCAAGTATTAATAATGAATGCATCGATACTGTGGCATAATAACATCACATCGTTACGCGATTCGTCGTTCCTATTGTGATTGTAATGTTCGATCGATATATTTGAAATTGATCTATTGCTAAATTATAGATCAGACTTCTTGTGTCTCCTGCTGCTGGTCATTTTCATTCCAGATCTTATCAAATTCATCATCGAGTTCAGCTTTGTGTTAGGGTGTCATGTCGAGTTGTTGTTGTTGTTGTTTTTTGAAGTCAAAAGAAGCAATACTTGTTCCACTCTTTCGATCGAACCTCAACTAAAAAACCGAATTAGGGACTCCCGCCTGGTAACTTATCTTCCGTAAGTAATAACGATGAGAACAGATAGGTTGTTCCGAACTTGAGTTTGGTAATGGAAGGTCCTTCTACGGCCAATTTGAAGAAATTTATGATAGATTTTGCCACCAACAAAAGTCCCATTTGAGTGAAGAGTAGACCGTATTATGGCTACAAAATGAGGACTTTCGAACCGGAAAAAGGCGAGCAGTACAATACATGCCTGTTCGAATGAAATATTGTTTCGTTCGTATTGGTTTAGCATAAGTGGTTCAAATTTGAGCCACCATGGTCAAGTTGGTTGAGGCTTGGAGAGCTGGTCTGGGAAGTCGAATCGAATCATCGTGTTGGTGTTTGTTATTTTTTCACACTCTCCGGACCGAATACCAGCCAAAGAAACCAGAATAGAGCTTACATCTTGGTGTCATATGTTTCGTAAGGGATAGATAAGTACCTCGACATGGATTATAGATCAATAGAAGCTTTTTCCTTCTCTATTTCAGTCGATTTGAAGAAATTGTTGGTGGATTTTTCACCAACAGTCCGAGTTGAGTGACAAAACTGACCGTGTGGGTTGTAGAAAGAGATTTTGAACCGGAAAAGGTGAGCAGTACTAATGGTTGATGTTTTGCTTGTTCGAATGAATATTTTAGTTTCGTTTGTATTGGAGGTAGCCGCCACCATGGTCCCTAGACTAGTACGTCATTCTTCGTTGATGCTCACTTTTTGTCGTTCTTTTGTTGAAATTTCTATCGCGCAAAAGCTCGCGCTAAATTTCCAATGCACCACTTCTTTTTTCGTCTTTTGGACTGGTAGTCGCGTTATGTGGGTCGCAAGGTCTTCTTCTTGTGTAAGTGAGAAAGCGCCAAGGACATCGGCGATCAAATCGCAACGAACTTCATCTGGGGATGCCGGAACTACTCGCTTCTTGTTGTAAACGTACATTTTGAGAAAGCTTGTCATACACAACAAGCAAGAATTCCACAAAGCGCTTCGTCGTTATCAACAACAACACGATCGAATTCTTGATTGCAAAATTCATTGGTCTTCTTTCCATTGTTGGTACAATTTGTAGTCCATCATCATCATCATCATCATTACATACAGCCCACTCATAAAAGAGGAACATGACACACACACTGTTACACACACACACATCAAAATACGGTACTGGTAAACACGATATATATTGATACACTGTAACAATCTTACTGCATCTATCACCTGCGGGAATGGTTGTGCAATAAAAGTAGTTTTTATCTCTATTTGTAGGAACGAACATAGCTGATTTATTTAATATTGATGCGAAGTTTGTTTGTATATTTAAGCTCGAATCGTGACGATTTTCATCGTTCACCTCACTTGTTTGTAGCCATTTCGAAATGTACTGTATGTCCATACCATATCATATCATATCACACGCTCGATCCGTAAGATGTTGCTTGTTATGGTAGAGCGCATACTAGAATTATGTTCCAACAGTACGCGTAGTTCGCTTTATTGTACGATAATGATGATGAATTGGAAATTTCGCTCGATCTGCAGGTAAATAATGCCGCGTCGTCGTCGACGTCGTCCATTCCATCTTTGTTTATTCTATTTTGATTACCAGGGAAAAATTACAGTAGATAAAGATTACAGTAGATAAAGAAAGAAAAAATTGAATACATAGTTAAATAGAAAAATGCAGTTATGCATTGATATAGAAAAACGTCTTTTGTGTGTGTTCTTCTTTTACTGGTATTCTGTTTGGATGTGTGCTGTTCTCAGCTAGCTTGCTCTTTCTTTGTGCGCCAAATAATATGTATCGAAAAAAGCTGAAAAATTATCTGTGTTTTGATCAAAAACAATTACTCATTCCCGTAGTACTGAAGTGTCTTTACTACCTTATGAAAAGAAAAGTAATGAAATGTTTATCCCTGTTGCTGCTGTTGGTTATTATTGTTGTTTTGCCCTGGTTGTCGTCCTGACTGGTTTTGCTGCTGCTGCTGCTGTTGCTGTTGAGTACGTTGTGTCACGTTCAGTATCTGATCTTGAAGAAGCATATTAATATTATTCACGAAACTAATGTCTTGGGGCTGCTGTTGACGTGTTTGTGATGCTTGTCCTTGTGCTTGTCCTTGCTGCAGTTGCTGTGTCACTTGTAGTTGATTACTGTTATTATTGTTACTCCCACCACCAGCACCACCGCTACCATTGCTGTTATTAACAATTGATGCCAGCGATGATAATAACGATGAAGACATCGGTTGCTGCTGGTTTTGCTGTTGCAGTTGAGCAGCAGCGGATGATGTAGATGAAGCTAACATTCCTGCCCCTGCTGCCCCTCCTCCACCCCCGGATGCTAATAATTGATTTTGGAGTTGCTGCTGTTGTTGCGAAGCACGCAATGGCGTAGGGTTGAAGCTCTGCTGATTAGGCCACTGTTGCTGCTGTTGTTGTTGCTGCTGACGCAATAACTCCGAAAGGCTGGTGTTATTGCTGCTACTGCTATTTTCTTGCTGTTGTTGTTGCTGCGACGACGACTGCTGTTGACCTTGATTCATCATGAGCTGTCGGAGCAGTTGTTGTTGTTGTTGCTGCTGTTGTGATGAAGATGACACCGAAGCAGATGCAATCGACGCCGACGAGGGATCCGTGAACGATGATGACATAGTAGTTGCAGCAGCTGCAGCAGCAGCAGCTTGTTGTTGCTGCTGCCATTGAGATTGTTGTTGCGCCTGTAGAAGTTGTTGCAACTGTACCTGTTGTTGTTGTTGCTGCTGCATTTGTAATGCAAGTAATGCTTGCTGTTGAGTTTGAGCCGGCACCCCTGCCGCCAACGCCGGTGTTATTCCAGCAGGCATTGGCGTTATTGCAGCGCCTCCTGCTGATCGTTGCAACTGTAATTGTAGTTCAAGTTGAGTTATACATCTTTTTAATTCAGTAGTTGTCAACTGTGATCGTTTTAATTTTCCTTTTAAATCAGAAACTTGTGCCAATAAGGATTCTATCAACCATTTCTTATGACTCCTTCTTGCTTTAGCAGATGAACGATTCATTGATAATCGTCTTTCACGCATTGCACCTTTCAATTTACCAAAACCACCACCAGAAATAGATGCGGCAACTGAATCTGTCTTGGTTAAGCTTGAGGAGGAGGACGACGACAATCTCTTAGTCGACGATAAGGCGTTTGGATCATTAACACCTTGGACGATGCCAGACGCTGAGGCAGCGGAAATGAATGCTTCAGCAGCTGCTGCAGCTGTATTAGTAGCAATCATTTCTTCTGTGGAATTTGCACTGTCGCTGCCGTTCTGACGATGATGATGGTTCATTGCCCTATTCAGATTCGCAGAGCGATTCATCGGTAAGGACGCTGAAGCTGAAGTAGCTGATGCAGCCGCCGCATTCTCCTCGTCCTCGCCGTTCATCATATCCATATCATCCATATCTTCCTCATCAACAGACTCGCCGTCAGAAGAATATATACTTCCCTCTTCATCGTCTTCTTCTCTCTTAAGCTTAGACGCCATTTCTATTAATATTTCCCTTCTGTTGACGCTAGCATTAACGGATTAACGACGAGATGAAGATAGATACAATGGATCCCAGAATAATTAAAATCTATTACTACTTATATTACTATATCTCTTCTGCTAGCAATATTAGCGAGCTAGTACGTAAATAATAGACACAACGAGAAAAAAACAATCAAATTTGGAATTTTGTGAGCAGGCTGCTTCTATCTGTTTGTAACAATCGATGTACTAGTAAGACTTATGTACAATATGTAAGTCTTAGTTGTATTATCTGGAAAACGGTCACGGTTATACAGTATTTTATCATCGTACGATCATACAATTGCATTCCTTACGCTTACGCTTCTTATAGTGACCTACGTAGTACGTCGTAATAGCGTAAGGTTGTATGTCTAAACACTGTAGAGGAGCGATTAAACGACCCACAAATATTTTTATCTGACGACGACGAATACAGCCACGAATGATTTGAATTCAACGCGCTACTGTACTTTATCGCACAAAATAAAAATTGGACGCTCCTTTTTTATCTAATAATCGCTCCATTAAGCTTCGATATATGTGTGTAAACGCACGCGACGAAGAAAACATACACGTGTTTTGTAGATCAAATCAAGTCGACAAAAATAAGCAGAGAGGTTGAAAGTGCGTCAGAATTACTTACCTTCTGGTTGAAGTAAAACGACGGCTGTTTCTTGATAGTTTCTTGCTATTGGGTATCAAAAATGTCACTCTCTTAGCGCCATGCACTCAACCGTTTTGCTAGCCACACAATACAAGCCAATGATTGTTTAAAGGCGTTCACTATCGTCTCTGTACTTTCCGTATTTTTTTGCGTCGTAATTGTGACAATAGTTCATCTGATCGTTAATAGCCGTCGCATCGCTATGACAACAGCAAATAAGATGAGTTGAATAAGTAAAATTTCCAGGTGTCGTGCACTCTACATTAACGAAAATGAGACGAAGAACAGAATTTTAAGACTTTAGCGTCGTTATTATAAAAATGCTCAATGTACGCGTCACCATCCTCGCGATTAGTTGGGGAGAGTTATATTTATTGCAATCCATTGTATAGGCGCACAACTATGACAACGCGATACAGTACACATTATTAATATTATTATGGTATTATTAAATAATAAAACTGATCGTAGTTGGGGAGAGTTTTATTTATTGCATTCCGTTGTATTGGCGCACAACTATGACAACGCGATACAGCACACAGGAACGTGTCATATCCTACTTGTTGAAATTTGGCACGTGTTTAATCTACTGTAAGCAACCACAAGATCTGCGAACCTCCGGAGCGAAGTCTTTAAATCTCATGAATCAATTAGAAATCCGCGCGAATTTCCTTTCATGAATTATTTTCTTCCTTCCCCCTCTATCTTCTCTCTTCATCCTCCCTCCTACCGCAAGGCAGTCTCGACTGACTCCCTCGACTCCCTCGACTCGCTCATTCACAAAAGAGATCTAAATAAATGATAAAGAAATATTCTTTGTTCAACCACGACACGACACGCCACGTGGATAGTGGACAGCCCAGTGAGACAGACAGACAGACGTCGATCGGACGTCGTCCTTCAAAGAAGTTCTAGATTTTTTTTTTAAAATAAAGATTTAAAAAAACAATATTTTTTCTGAAAACGAAAAAGACATGATCAAGTGATGATGTGAGTCAAAGGCAGTGTTCAGTGTTCAGTGTACAGACAACAAGCATTTGATAAAATCATCGCTACAGCGTACTGCTCTGTTAAAGACATAGACACAGACACAAACGACGAGCAACTCGACTCGACTTGACTTGACTTGACTTGACTACAGTACTCGACTACTTGACTTGACTCGACACTTTCTTTTTTGAAACGACTACGATCTGATCGAAATATCCATCCGATATACGAACAACAACAACAACAACAACAGAAAAAAATGACAAAATCTTCAACAATGATATTGCACCTGCGCTTTCCACAATTATTATCATTATTACTACAACTACTACTACTCTTCATCAATTTTAGTGTTGTTCCTATTGATGCATTTGCTAATAATAATATTCAGCAGCAGCAGAAGCAGCAATCACAGAAACGATCAACAGCAGCAGCAGCAGCAGCAGCAGCAGTATCATCATCATCAGCATCATCGTTTGTAAGGGCATCAGTCAGGGCATCAGCATCAGTACGATTAATAGAAGAAGATGATGATTCCTTGTCGTTGTCGTCGTCTAAAAATGACGACATCAGCAACAACGACAGCGACGACAAAGACAAAGACAGCATTATTGATTATTCATCATCTCGAAGAAGATGGATGTATCAGACACAACAAAAATTTGCAACAACTGTTGCTGCTCTCACAGTAGTAGTTGCACTACCATCATCAACGAAAGCTGTATACGGTAGTAGTGTTGAAGAAGAAAAAGAAGACTCTACTACTACTACTACTACTACTCGTAATACTTCTACTCGTAATACTAATAGTAATACTAAGATTGGTGTTGTTACTGATAAGGTATATGTTGATATTGCAGGATTGGGGATACAATCTGAAATTGAATCATCCGCTGAAATAAGTAAAACACAACGTATAGTATTTGGATTATTTGGTAATGATTCACCAAATTCAGTGAATAAAATCAAACAATTATTTAATAGTAAAGTTGGATTACCAGCGGAATGTAAACGATTAAAAAAAGATTTTTTAATCCAACGTGAACAATTAGAGGCAAATAAAGTATACCGAAGTTGTGTCGAAGGTGTTGAAAGTAATAATAATGTCAATTATTTATATTCACAAATATGGAGAATCATTCAAAATGATCGAATTGATTTTGGGAGTGTGAGTGGTAAATTTATATCACGTGAATTCCCAACATGGAATGAAAATGAAAATAAAAATGATAATGAAAATGAAGATAATAATACAGGTGGTAATGGCGAAAGTGATGGTTTTGCTAATACTGCAAAAAAAATAACCGAATATACATCACAACCAACTATACACTATTTAATGGCTGTACGACGTGGGAATGATAGTGGATTTGGTTTTACTGTATTTCCGACTGAAAATTTAATGAATAATCAAGACTTTTTAGATAATTACATTGTAATTGGGAAAGTATGTGAAAGTACTGATAGTATTATACAACAAATAAATAATGTTTCAGTTGTATCAACATCCAAAAAAATCAATTATGGTGGTATTGTCGGTGGTAAAAATAAAAAGAATGCACCAGATAAATCATGTAGATATGGTGGTCCAATGTATTGTAATGAAAATAAACCATTAAAAAAATTAACAATGTTCAGAACTGGTATAGAATCAATGGATGCTGTATTATATTTATAGTATAAAATTATAATAACAATATAAAAAATATAAAGTAAAATAATACAAAAACAAAAAAAGCTAAAATATTAAAATCAATTGATAAAATTAAGAGATATTTTTCTATTTATCTCTAGATTACTTATGAAACTTTCATACCTTGTAGCTTCTATTAAATACGTTCGTGTACTATAAAATACGTATACTATAATATACTTGATTGTTTCTGTGTGCTTTGAATGTTGTTACTCGTTAATTAATTGATTATTATATTATTATATAATTGATACTTTCACTTCATTACTAGTTATTACTTATAGTTGGATTTTGCGGTTGTCTTTTTTTGTTTTTTTGTTTCTATGATTTTAAATTTGGGTTGGTAGTATTGATCAGCAAGTGTTATTCTCTTGTTCTACTTTTAAGGTGCAACAGGTAGAGGCATGTTTGAATTGATGGAGATAGTTTGGACGATCAAACCAAGCTTGATATCGCTGACTGTTTCCACTTGTGAACGTGCAGTAGTTGGTGTAACAGTTGGTGTAGCAGTCGGTATAGCAGTCGGTGTAGCAGTTGGTTTAGCAGTCGGACTACGAGTTGGTGTAGCAGTCGGACTACGAGTTGGTGTAGCAGTTGGTTTACGAGTTGGTGTAGCAGTTGGTGTACGAGTTGGTTGTGGTGAACGACTTGGTGTAGCAGTTGGTGTGCTACTTGATGTGCTGCTTGGTGTGCTGCTTGGTATGCTGCTTGGTGTAACAGTTGGTGCAGCAGTTGGTGTGCTGCTTGGTGTACCACTTGGTGTACCACTTGGTGTACCACTTGGTGTATTACTTGGTGTATTACTTGGTGTATTACTTGGTGTACCACTTGGTGTACCACTTGGTGTAATACTTGGTGTGCTGCTTGGTATGCTGCTTGGTGTGCTGCTTGGTATGCTGCTTGGTGCACCACTTGGTGTGCTGCTTGGTGTGCTGCTTGGTGTGCTGCTTGGTGTACCAGTTGATGTACCACTTGGTGTACCACTTGGTGTACCAGTTGGTGTACCACTTGGTGTATTACTTGGTGTTTGAGTTGGTGTAGGAGGTGATGGAGCAAATGGTGCACGAGTTGATGGAGCAGTTGGTTTAGCAGTTGGTGTAGCAGTTGGTGTACCACTTGGTGTACTGCTTGGTATACCACTTGGTGTATTGCTTGGTGTATCGCTTGGTGTATCGCTTGGTGTACCACTTGGTGTACCACTTGGTGTGCTGCTTGGTGTACCACTTGGTGTACCACTTGGTGTACCACTTGGTGTACCACTTGGTGTACCGCTTGGTGTACTGCTTGGTGTACTGCTTGGTGTGCTGCTTGGTGTACCACTTGGTGTACCACTTGGTGTACCACTTGGTGTACCACTTGGTGTACCACTTGGTGTATTACTTGGTGTATTACTTGGTGTATTACTTGGTGTACCACTTGGTGAACGAGTCGGTGTATCAGTCGGTGGTGCACCAGTACCCGCCGGAATAGAAATAATTGGACCAGTTGTACCACAGATTGTTGCAATATCCACAGTTCCTTCTATCCCTTCAAAGCTTTAATATGGAAAATGGAATGAAATAAAATAGAATTGAAAAGCAACATCTTATATTAGTGAAATGGTATGATAAAATTCATTTTCCATCAGATGATTACACTTTGAACTGTACATACCTTCCTGTACCTCCAATAATTGTGGCAGGAAAGGGTGGTGGAAGAGAAGGTGCAGCTTTGTCCAAAAAATCGCCATTCAAAAGTAACAACCCTAGCTGCGGTTCAAGATTGAAGACAAATGAAGAGCCAGAATAAAATGCAATGCAATTAAAGCCACCACCACCTAAACAAATGTTTAATCTGCACGAATGCGATGACACTGTAGCAATATCAGTGGAAGAAGTTGCAACACATAGTCCATGGTAAAAGTAACAAACAGTTCGTATATAATTATATATTAATATATCTATATCAACTGAATTGGTAAATGGTTTGTGTTTTGTAATTGTATTGTTTTATTTTGTGAGTTTAAACTATTGATTTATTGATTGCTCTGTTCTGTACTAATCACATGCAACGCCGTGTTGTATGACAAGTGATACATGTAGACTTGTACAGTAACTAGTAGCTTCACCGGTTTCAGTTCATACTGGTTACATTGAGTGAACTGGTTGAATTGAATCTTACCAGTTCATAATATTCAGTC